>JADNYI010000024.1:0-368878 GCA_015501065.1 Infundibulicybe gibba
GGTGCGGACATGAGCGCGGTGTTGATGACGAAGGAAGAATCTTGCCTTGATCATTGCGACTCGGACGCGTTGCTATTGTTCGCCAGCGGCGACTCTGGGTTCAAACTCGCGTATGGGTCGCGCCAACAGGCAGGTAGATGTATATTGTGTGATGGAAGCTGATGGGCAGAGAAATGACATCGTCCTATTTCCAAAGTACTTATAATTTAGGTGGGGCACTACAGTATTTGAAAGACCTTGTCAAGTAAGTAATACAATATTCATTGTGGTGATTGTAGCCATTACAATCTTTCCCTTTTGATGTCTATGCATATTCAAACCATCGCGCTCAAATTGCACATAATCATAGTTTTGTGATCCGGACTTCCTCAGCTAGGGAAATCAAACTACACAACGTTACATCAATTGGCATAAAACACAAATATTCTACTTAAGCATGATGTTGCGCGGGTGCAAAGCTCACTTTAAAATGTTTTCCTTCAAAATGTTTCCGTTCACAGTACGTCTCCCTATTCGCTCCCCCCTGAACAACCTCTGAAGCGGGCCACGCAGTTAATCCTCATGGATCGGATGCCATTCGATCCACAGTCGTATTTATTTGGCGTCTTTGATATTCTGAACTATATAGCCCCGTTTTCTCGAGTACTTCTTACCCAGGCCCTCTTTTGTGGTCATTATATTAGCTTTCAGCCACCCATAAAATTTTCCGATCGCCCCAGGGGACCCGACATAGAACCTGAACAGAGATCCTTCAAATCTAGAGTCAGCTGATAGTCGCATACGCCATCCTCCGCGCACGCGTCACACTTGCCCAAATGCCGCGCCCCATACCATCGGCTGCTGCACCATCTCTACCGGCACCTTTGGGAGCACCTCAAACAATTCCTCAGCCCTGAGTTCACGGTGAAACTGCGTGCTTCCAGTACACTTGTTTCCCGGGACAATGGTGTGGGCGTACATATGGATGAGCATGAAAACGAGGTGGATATGGAGAGGATTGTAGGCTAGAAGCGCTATGCGCTCAAATTTTTGTTCCACAGTACGTGTTTGTTGCATACCAAATGCAATTGTACCTATCCCTGGCTGAGCGCCGCTTCATCCCACCAATTCGCCCTGCGCCTCCAACCGCTTCATGCCGCCGTCCGTCTGTCGCACACGCCGCTCGCCTAGGTCACTCAGCGCCTCCTGCTCCAAGTCCTCCCTGCACGGTTCCTGCCGTTCAATGGAGATTCCAGATTCAAATTCGCATATCCATCGAGCATTATGCATCAGGCCTGGAAGTAGAAGTGGGGGAGACGGAAGAGAAGGCGTAGCCATGAGCTCCTCAGCGCATGTTCGGCTGCAAGGATAAGCAGCTCGGGTTCCGGATACGATACATGGGCAAGTAGCCACAAGACTGGAGGTGGAGAAGGGTATTCGGTTTTAGGAGGCTCGTGCCCGCCCTGCGGACGGCTTTTCGATGGATGATGATCTGGCCAAGGGCGGGCTATAGCCCGATTTCACGCAGTGTGCTACGTGAAAATTGCGGGAGCACGAGGTCAGATTTCAGCGAACGAGAGGTCGAATGTCCTGATACATACGCCGTGCGTGATTTGTGTAACTTAAACTATGGATGTGGGGGTATGTAGGAGAAGACATGGCGTTGCGATTGTTTGGTTTCCGAGCCCCAGGCCCTAAGGTGATCCCGACATTCAACCTCAAGGTCACAAAAAGCAACATCGACTTACTTGATGTAATATTTATTGTGGTGATTGTAACCATCATAATCTTTTAATACCTATCCAGCCTTCCTCTCTCAGTGGGGGAAATCAAACCACATAATGCTGCATCAATTGGCATGGAACGCAAATATCCCATTTAAACATAACAGTGCGGGTGGATTCTGCTAGTATCACCTCTCAAGCTGCTGAGGGCTGGCATTCCAAAAATCACTTTGAAACGTTTCTCTTCAAAATGCTTCTGCTCACAGTATGTCTCCCTATTTGCCTCCCTGAACAACCTTTGAAGCGAGCCACGCAGTTAATCCTCGTGCATTTGGTTCCACGGCTAGCAATCACTTCTCTTGGCCACAGGGCATTGCGGTCGGAGCCATTGCCCCCAGATGTTAGTCACATCGCAGATGACGAGCGTACTGGAAACTATCTCGCTTACAGAGATGACGAAACACTCTACGGCATTCTTCTTGGGTCTTCTGATCAAGCCAGGACTCACCATCGCTGCATCAAAGCGGATGTGAAAGCTGCTGAAGGCAGTGAGTTATCGCGCTCGTTGCGTCGATGGATTTCATTAATCGGTTGTAGTGGAGGGTTGGGAGAAGATTGAGGAATATGCGAAGGAGAAATGGGGGGAGGGGTATAGGATCGACACGAAACCGGACAATGTATGTCCTCCATTGAGGGCATGACCACATACTGAACGACTTCCAGGAAACGGAACAAGAAATTACTATCTGCAACAACATATACATCGAATATCAGGGTGGGATCCTCTGTATCTTGCACAGGCGCCCCAGAGTGCCATGACAAGGTCGAAGAACACGGGACAATCGTTGGAATTAAAAGCAATGCACGCTTTAGAGTTCGTTCAGGCTATTCCATTCGGTGGCGCACCGGTGCGCCGCGTTCACTCGCGCACATACGAGTGCAGGCTTACTTACGCTCCCGCAGCACGTGGATTCTGGGTGTCCAAGGGGTTAAACTTCCAGTCACCATCAATATCTCGAAGTTTCTCGGCGGGTCCGTTGCCACGACCATGAACTTCACGGACTCTTATTCGTGCGCGTGGGATACGTCCACTTTATCTTCTACTCATCGTCTTTCGTTTCCAAACCGTGATCAACACCGAGTCGATACCTCGGGAGATACGGGCAGTCGCCAAGAAAGGAGAATCATGCTATTCAGAGGTGTATTTCGTCCCCATTTACAAAATGTACTCAACGCTCATCATCCACTACCCAGACCCGAACCAATACTTGCAAAGTGGTTGGGATTGCTCATCTTCGATTTATAGCGCGTGGGTTGGTTTGGTTCATATACAAGAAGCCTGTGAGTTCTCACCCCCTGCGGCACCTCAAAAGCTGACTTGCATCATGGTCAGACCGGACCGGACGACGGCAAACGTGAAAGATGTGAGAAATATTTGATTTGAGGAAACACTGAGCTGATGTATTTCGATGCGGCAGGGGCAGTCGACATCGAAAAACCTTCTCCAATGATAATCACTTGGTTGATGCGAAAATATTCCCCGGAAGTCTTGTGGGTACCCGACAGGATTACGGCGGGGCCGGCTGTGAGTTCAAGAAATCACATCCGTGACCATCCCTTTCTTTGAGCAAGGGGATCGGTTACAAATTGAAACAAAATGAATGACTGAGCCGCTTTTATGTGGCGTCGAGTCAGATATTCTGAACTTCATACCAGCCTCATTTTCTCGAGTGCATCCGAGTAGCAGCTCAGGCCCTTGTCTCCGATTCAGAGAGGTTTCTCAAGCAAATATGTTAGTAATTATCACCCATGGATTCATATGATCAACCGTCGTCCCACCCAGGGAACTCGGCATAACTTGAACAAGTGAAGGTCCTTCAGAGCGCCAAAACTTGAAAGCGGTTGTGATTGATCCCACCACGCATCTGGATCTCGAGGTTTCTTGGTCGCCTGCAGCGCTAGTCCTCCATGTCCATCATGCTCGGTGGAATGCCAGGCTGTTGGTTAATATCTCTTCCCGGTGGACCCACTGCGTGGGCGTTGCACCCAGTTAAGCTACTAGGATAGCACTGGTTGGTGGAGCGCCGGTTGGTCTGATCTAGATGCTTCTGCGGTAGCAGGGGGCCGGGATAGCTCTTCCGACATGGTTTGATTAGGTGGTCGATACGTCGAGTGGATGCAAGCGAGTAAGTATTGAATTGGATTGGGTATCTCTGACTGAATTCTTGATGGTTTTATAAGCTAGAGGTATCAATAATCGACTGCAACAACACAAACGCGTCAAATCACTAACGTCAACTGATGCCCATCAATTCTGCCTGCTTCCACCCGTGTCATTGCTTCAACTTCAATGCCTTAATGCGTAGTTTGTGTAACTATGGATGTAAGAGTAGGAGAGGACATAGCGTTGCGATTATTTGGCTCCGAGTGACCGAGTCCCAAGCTCTTGATTCCAATGTTTAACGTCGACAAACGAACAATGTGTTCCGCCGGCATTCGCACTGCTGGACAAACATGAACCCATTGGAAGACCCATCCAGCGCGCCCCATCTCACATCGAGTGGGACCCTGGGTCATCGGGCACAAAATGTAAGGCGTCACGGGCAGAGAAACTGGGCATATATGAATCAGATTCATCAATCATATTTTCAATATAATTTGGATGGGGCACAAATACAATATTGTGGTGATTGGAACCATCATAATCTCTTTAATATATAGACGTGGCCAGGCTATCGCAGATAATCACAGCTCCTTACTGTTCCGCATCAGGCCACATAACGCGACATCAATTGGCATGAAACGCAAATATCCCATTTAAACAGAATGGTGCGCGGGTGGACTCCACTAGTATCATTTCTCGAGCTGCATTCCCCTGTTGAAGCTGGTCTTTCAAAAATCATTTCAGAATGTTTCCGCTTACAGTACGTCTCTCTATTCGCCCCCCCTGAACAACCTCTGAAGCGGGTCACGCAGATAATCCTTGTGGCTTTGGTCCCATGGTTGGCAATTGCTTCTCCTGGCCATATGGCGTCGCTGTCGGAGCGGTTGCCCCTGGATGACAGCCACATTGCACACATCGAGAGCACCGGGAACTATCTCGATTATAGAGACGACGGCTCAATCTACGGCACTCTTGGGCCTTCTGAACTTAGCAAGCGGGACTCCACGATCCCGATTTGCAGAAAATTGGGCGTGAGAAGAACTGCAAAGAGTGAGTTCTTGTACCCGTCGCGTCAACGGATGTCATCAATTGGTTGTAGTATTGGGCTGGGAAAGTATTGTGGTAGAGGCGACGAAGAATTGGGGGAAGGGCTCGCGTCGGATCGTCACGCAACCGAAGAATGTATGTCCTTCATGGAGGGCATGACCACACACTAAATGATTTCCAGGAAACGGACCGGGGGGTTGTTGCATGCCACCACTGACAAAAATTCTGTCAGTGGAATTCATTTGACTCTGAGTGAAATATGCATTTCACTTGGTTTCATAATGAAACCAGAAGTCACTCAGGCTGTGAAACATATCAATTTTTGAGTGAATTTTACTTTGGCCCATGACTGCTACAGGTGAATATGATTCACTAACCAAAATCATTCATTTTTAATTGAAAAATCGTGTGAAACCAACAAGTGAGTATGATGTGAATACTGGTCACTAAGAAACCCTTTATTTTTGATGGAGGAGTGGAAATAAGAAATCTATTCGAGGGGTCAATGCACCGGGCGCATCCCCAGGATGGAGGTTTGCAAGACGCAACACTTCGGCGATGTCAATCGTGGATTCGCGCCGCCATTCCTCAATGATTGCGAGGGCGGAGAGGGAGCAGGGGCGCACGAGGCAGGAGGCTCCCGCAACCCACACAGATATTCGTAGTCCATACTCCCCCGTTTAGCCTCGCGACATCATTGCACGCGTCGATTGACGTGGCGAACAGCGCCGCGAGGGTAGAGGGAGAGCATGAAGCAGAAAAAAACCGTTCCGCCTCCAACTCTCTCGTTTACAAGAAAGGGACGCAGGGGGTGTGAGTATGCAGGTACCTTGCATGCTCCCCCGTCTCCGGTTGAGGCGGCTGGCACTCCAACACTCTCGTTTGCGAGAGAGGAGGTGGGTGCCGAGTGAATAGGCGGATATGCGACCTCCAAATTGGCGGCGTGATTGCTGAATCGTGTTTTGCGCAAAGCGTAGCCCCTACCAGGTACCACAGAGGTCGGGGGGCGCGGTGCGTGTGTACATTCAAACGGACATGCGGTCGTGTCTTTGATGGGCCTGGGGGAGACCACGGGCTGTGCGGATGCAGGTCAGGTTGGTCAGGGGCAGTTGGCCGCACCTCATCAGATCTCCACGGCTCATCATGCCCCCTCGGTTGAGCCTGAGGCGGGAGCTCAGCGCTCAGCGCTTCGGGCTAGATGCAGGACTTGATCCGGAGCAACTAGCGACGGCGGCGGGGGCTTTATTGCAGACCAATCGTCGCGTTTAGGTGTGGGGCAGAGGCTCCGATGTGGGAGGATAACAATTGCGGCCATGGTTGAACGTTGAACGTTCAACTTGCTCAATGAGCGAGCGGAGTAATCACATGACTCCATGACGTCATCGCTTTGTGAAGCCCCTGCCGACAATTTCTGCCAAGTTCCACATGTTGCTTACAACCACCACCACCCGGCGTCGACGAGTCTCGCCCTCAGGTTCACCGCTCGGCCGAAATTGCGTCCCCAATAAGCGATCACGGAATCACAAAATCACAACATCGCACTACCAAGCCTGCCCGCCCTTCGCATCAAGAATGGCTCATCGATATCTGCCGTCTCAGCCTGTATTGCCCACAAACGCTGCAAGGATTTGAATTGGTGTAAGTAGCCAGCTTTTCTTCCCCCAAGCGATGCTCTAATACTATGACACGAGTTTGGTGAGTCGTTGCATGCAGGTGCGTGACCCTCCCCCTCCTTCCTCCTTCTCAACCCGCTAGCTTAGCTACGTCCCCAGCACGCCCAGAAATTCTGCGGGAAATTGTCACCCAGGCGACGTGCGTATATTCAACATCGTTGGTTGGCATGTGCTCACGCTCCCGCGAGGCGCGATGGGACTCAGGCGAGCAGGAGGGCACAGCTCGTGCATCAGAATAGCAGGACAGGGCCTTGAGGGCCCAACATAGTAAGTCGCCCTCGCAGAATTGCCTGCACTCACGCAGCTTGTGATCCAGTGCAGAGCCGTGGCCCACTTCCACCAGAACTACATCCTCGCCACGTACACTCTCATACCCAATCCCACCACTGGCAGACCCTGCACCCCAAGCACACATTCCCAAGGCTGCGCCCTCGCCGAGCCCCCGTACCTGGCGATCCCTGACACCCACAGCCCATTGCGCGCGCCGTCTGTGCCCTAGCAGGCACCCACGAACTCCACAAACTTGGATATTCCACAATCTGCGCCCGGCTCTCGGTGCGTCAAAGCTCCTCTCCCCGCCCGCCCTTGATACTGAGCCGAAGCGCGAGACCGCGTTTGGGCTCGCCCTTGTGGCCCGCTCGTGTGTCGCATCCACCACCAGGAGGAGCTCCTGCGTTGTTACAATATTAGTTCTCAATGTTGTCTTTTACCTACTTTCCATGTAATATAAGAACAATTCATTTCTTTTCATATTGAGATTCATTTGTGAAATCACCTCAATGGAGTGAACATTTCTTTAATGGGAGTTAATATCACTGGAAACCTTGGCACCCTAACATGAACTTCATTCAAAACAGAGTGAGACATGGATGACAGCGTTTATGTGAATCCAGTTCACTCCAACACATGAAATTAACTCAAAATGCAGCAAAATTGATTGAAAATTGAAAAGCTTTTGCTTGCATTGAGGTGAGACATCAAGTGAACTTCACCGACAAAATTCTGCTCAGTGCACCACATATATGTCGAACCTCAGGGTGGGATCCTTTGTACCTTGCACGCTGGCATGAATTAATGATCTGCACAGGCACCCCAAAGTGCGATGACAAGGTCGAAGAACATGGGGCAATTAGCACTAACAGCAGTGTGCGCCTTGGGGTCAGTTCAGGCGATACCATTCAGTGGAGCACCGGTGCGTCGCGTTCAATCGCACATATACGGATGTGAGAGTCGGACTTACTTACACGCCCACAGAGAAAAGCCCCTGGACGATGTATGGGACACCAATTCCAGTCACCTTTCACATCCCGAAGTTTCTCGGCGGGTCTGACATTACCGCGACCACGAATTTTACGTCTCAAAGTTTGATGTGCGTGTGAGACATGTCCACTTTATCCTCTACTCATCGTCTTTCAGCCATCAGCCCGTGGTTAACGCCTCACCCCAGGATATATGGGCATACGCTAAGGAAGGAGAAACATGCTATCCGAAGGTATGTTTTCGTCCCTATTTGAAAAATGCGCCCAACACGAATCATCCGCCACCCAGGCCCGAACCAGGACTTGCAGAGTGGCTGGGAATAGCCTTCTTCGACTTATAGCGCGCGGGTTGGTTTGGTTCGCATACGATGAGCCTGTGAGTTCTTACCCTCCTGCGGCACCTCATGAACTGACTTCTATCATCATCAGACGGGGCGGGAGGGAGACAAACACTACAGATGTAAGCAACATTTGGTTCAAGGAAACACTGAGCTGATGGATTTCGATGCGATAGGGTCAATCGACATTGAAAAACTCCTCCCGGTTGATGAGCGCTTGGCTTGGAGAGACGCCAAATTCTCCGGAAGTCTTTATAGCAGCAGGCAGGATTACGAAGGGGCTGGTTGTGAATTCAAGAAGAATGGGCCACAGGCCTAGCAATGGAATTGAAAACAAAATGAATGACTGAACAGTCGTATTTGTTTGGCGTTTCAGAGATTCTGGACTTACCGCAGCCCCTTTTGAGGCTGAAAATCTTTTCCTCAAGTCGAATTTGGTATAAATGATTTCGTTACATTATATTGTATGTATAATGGATAGAAGAATGTCGATGTCACCTCTCCACCGGCAAGAGCCTCACAAATGTCAAGCATATCAGCCCAATCGTCAGGCAATTTGACGCCTGTAATAGTCACCATCCTCCGCGCACGCGTCACCCTTCATCCCACTAATTCGCCCTGCGCCTCCAACTGCTTCATGCCGCCGTCTGTCTGTCACACACGCCGCTCGCCCAGGTCACTCAGCGCCTCCTGCTCCAAGTCCTCCCTGCACTATTCTTGCCGTTCAATTGAGATTCCAAATTCAAATTCGCATATCCAGTACTGGCATCGCGCATCATGCATCAGGTATCAAGCCTGGAAGTAGAAGTGGGGGAGGCGGAAGAGAAGACGTAACCGTGAGCTCCTCAACTCATGCTCGGCTGCAAGGATAAGTAACTTGGGTTCTGGATGCGGTGTGCGGGCAAGCGGTCACAAGACTGGAGGTGGGGAAGACGTGAGGGTATTTGGTTTCTAGGAGGCTCGTGTCCGCGGCCATACCTTGCCCTGTCCTACGGATGGCTTTTCGGTGGATGATAATCTAGCGAAGGGCGGGCCATAGCCCAATCTCACGTAGTGTACCGAGCTGCGAGTAGGCGTAAACGTGAGCGTGGTGTATGTGATGAAGAATCTTGCCTTGAGATGACACATTACCATTGTTCACCAGTGGCGACTCTAGGTTCAAACTCGCGTGCGCGTCACTGAGATGGGAGGTAGGTAGATGTACATGTGCACATACACCGGCAAGTGGCTGGAGGGCTGGAAGTGAGCACTGAGCGTGGAAGAGAATCGGACGGGTTAGGATGTCTCCCTCAGCACAATAACTAAACCACCAGGCTATACCGGCACCTCGACCTCCAGGCCAACGCCAACGCCAGGCAAAACCGGCGACCTGATACATTAGGGCGTCCTACGTGACAATTGCGGGGGAGCGGGGTCGGATCTCAACGAACGAGGGATCGAAGGACTTGAATCTTGATGCATACGCCGTGGGTAGTTTATATAACTTAAACTAGGGGTGTGGGAGTACCGTGAGGTGGGAGTGGGAGTAGGAAGAGACGTGGTGTTGTGATTGTTTGGCTCCGTCCCAGGCCCTTGATGGACTCCTGACGTTCCCTCTCAACGTCAACGTCAACTTCAACGAATAGGTTCCGCCAGCTCCATCTCTCCCGAGTATACAATCTACCCCACTCCTGGGCAAAATATGAACCGACTCTCCTGCGTCGATCTCGGCCTCCAAGCCAGTGTCAGCGCTGGGCTGATACTTTAGGGCGCCCAATGTACGTGTGCATTGTGGGGCATAACGCTGGATTTTCATTTTAACTTTAACAAAAGCCTCAATGAAACTAAGCAAAGCAAAACGAATGTGTTCCGCCACCTATGTATGTAAAGCGATCTGTAGGGAGAAGTACTTCTCTCTACAGACTGCTTTCGATCAACACTGAATGCAATCGCAGAAGGTCGTACCGCATGTACATGCATGGATATATTTCAATCGCAAAGGCAGTGCATATAAACGACCTCGTATTCAATACACCCATATATCTCGAACACACTAAAACAACGGATTATTTTGTACAACGCCACCACCCCTCCCTGGCATAGAGCATAGATTATGAACACCCTCACCACCTAACGGTCACGGGGCCCACGCCCGCGCAAGCTGGCCAACTGCGACGCCGCGCTGATGCTTCCAACGGGCGTGCGCTGTATCCACGGGATGGCAGCGCGAGTGTCCTCGTGGATTGGATCCAGCCGCGTCGGCGTCGGCGTATGAGGACGCTCTCGTACGAGCACGGCACAGCCTTTGGGTGCCTCGCACATCTGTGGACCGGGCGCACGCGTTTGCTGCGTCGGCGTGGTCGCGCCGTCCTCCTGGGCTTCGCTCCCGTCCGTGTCCATGTGTTCGCAGAAACCCCGCGGGGTCCTCCCCGGTTCATGATCTTTGGCTCTGGGCGGCGGCGTAGTGGGTGCCACGGGAAAGTCGTCGTCGCTGGCCTGGAAATTATTCATCCGGCGCAGCCGTATTTCACGCATACGCACGGCATACGGCGCGTCCCTGCGCGCGCTTTCGTTGGGGTAAAACTGGGTCGCGGAGAACGCCACTGGCGCTGGCTTTGGCGTATCCGCATCGCGGCCCGCGGCGGGTGGGTTGGTATCCACAGTCGTAGAACGGGTCATTGGCGGGTCGTTTGGGTTTTGAGCCTGTGGGGTGCTGCTGGTCGCTGCTGGGTGGTGGTTTTATACATATGAGTGCGGCAACATCCGGCTGGCTATGGGTTGTGGCCTTTTGTGTTCAAGCTGCCCGATCGTTGGGTTGTGGACGCCGGGCCATGCGTTATGATGTGCGCGGCGAGTTGTGGAACAATAGTGAAAGATGGCTTCTATTGTCCTGATTCTCCCCGCACGGGTGAGTTGATTGCGCCCCCCCTCCCAGTGTGTGTCGTTGCCCTGACCTCTATCGACAATAGATTCCTTTTTTTTCGTTGGGGGCCACTGCGATGCATGCATCAACGTTCCATCACCCACAAAAGACGCACTGTACAGATGAGTCTTTACGCCAGCACATCGCCACCCCAGGTGCACTTACGTCGCGGAAGACAAGGACGCGGAACACGTGCTGGTGGGTTCTAGTACACTCTATTCGGCAAGCACTCATCAATCTATTTTCGGTACGGTTCGGCGGGGGATTAATAATACTGTGATTAGAACTATTAGGGTGGTTGCGACCATCAATGCGATACGATTTAGGTGTTGTACGGCTAATTTTTATGTGTCAACCCCGACGGCCCCCGACCCGAACTCGAATTTATGATGCGGCCACGGCCTGCTATCGCGTTACCATGTCGGCCAGGGTTCCCAGTAGAAATATCAACCGCCCCGGATGGGTACCATCTTATCTCGGATACAACATAGCCGTCGCTTAGATGGTAGTCGAGCTTCAATTGCGCCCTGTGCCCTCGACGCTTTCTACGTACCCTACACTGATCCTCCCAACGGCGATGGCTGGAGAGACCTGTTCTAGATCATAGAATCGCCCATGTTATCTCCCAACTCAACACTCCCTCTACCTCTGGAAAAACCACGCCGCTAGTCCTCTATTCAACCGCCACCGTCGGGAGTGGCAGATTCTCCGGGTTTGGTCAGTAGGTATGCAGTAACTTGAAGCTCGTCAAGTGTGGCGGAATCGGTCCGGGTTTCCGTCTAGGGAGATGACAACAGTATGGCGGTCTATGACGGTGTTGTGCTTGAAGTTATCTAAGCGACGGCTGTAGAACCGACGGATAGACCCTGTTTTCAATCCCGAATTTTTCCGTCGCGAACCCCTGATGTTGGCCAATCTATCAAGCCATCGCGCTCAAATTGCTAATCTTCAATGCTCACTCAGTCATTCTCCACATGTGCAGTCAGGATATAGGGAAATCAAACCCTACAATGCATCAGATTGGCATGAAACGCGGATATTTTACTTAAGCACTGCGCGGATGGATTTACCACACCCACTTGACGGGCTCCCTCTGGCCCTTCAGAAGTCATTTTGAAGATGTTTCTTTCCACAGTATGTCTTATTATTCGCCCCCTCGAGCAATCTCTGAAGCGATCCCACGCAGTTAATCCTCATGGCCTTGCTTCCGCGACTGGCAATCGCCTCAACTCATGACCACATAGCCCTGCGGTCGGGACCATTACCCCCGACGTCAACCACATCACGCACGATGAGCGTACTGGAAGTTATCTCGCTTACAGAGACGACGGCTCGATTTACGGCGCTCTCGGGCCTGTTGAACAAGCCAAGATCCCCCCTCCTTCTGAACTCGGCAAGCGGGACTCCAGGGGTTGCGACCAATTGAGTGTGGATGACGCTAAACGCAGTGAGTTCTTGTACCCGTTGCATCAGCGGATTTCATCAACCTGTTGTAGTGAAGGGTTGGGACAAGATTGTGACACATGCGAACAAGAGATGGGGGAACGGGAAGCGTCGGATCGTCACGAATCTGAAGGGTGTATGTCCTCTATCGAGGGGATGACGACACACTAAACAGCTTCCAGGATCCGAATAGAACTGCCACTATCTGTCCAAACGAAGTTGATATCAAATTTGGGGGTGGGATTGTTTGCATCTCGCACAGCATAAATTGATGATCTGCACAGACGGGTCAAGATGCGAACTGGACGGCCAGTATGACTCGCCTGGGGAACCCGTTGGAACCAACGGCACTACGCGCGTAACCGGCTGGCAGGGCTATCAAGTTTTCACTCAGTTGAAGGTCACCCGTGCGTCGCACTCACTTGCGCACATACGGATGTGGGAGCCAGGCATGCTTATACGCTCATAGGAGCCTTGAGCTTCGGGTCCAAGACCCGAGTTTCAACCGCCTTTCGCATCTCGAAGATTTTTGACTATGAGGGGTCTGTTACCACGGCTATGAATATTACAAACGCCGTAGGCAGCGAGTGCGCGCGGGATACGCCCACTTTATCTTCCGCTCATCACCATTAGATTTAAAACCACGTTTTATGCTATGACGAACCAGGAGAAGCGGGCAGTCGCCAAGGAAGGAGAAACATGCTATGGGACGGTATATCTTTGTCTCTCTCTATGAAAGGCACTCAGCTGATGATCCGCTACCCAGATGGATGCAAAGGATTGCGACGGGGTGGGGAAAGGCCGCCTTCGATATACGGCGAGCGGGTGGGTTTGGTTCATTTACGAAGCGCCCGTGAGTTTTCAGCCTCCCACGACACCTCACGAGCTAAATTGCATCATCCTTAGACTGGACCCGAGGAAGACAAGAAAAAGAATTGTGAGCAGCATTTGGTTCAAGGAAATACTGGGCTGATGGATTTCGATGCGATAGGGGCGGTCAACATCGATAAACTCCTCTCTGTTGATGAACGCTCGAGCGACCTGGAATTCTCTGGGGAGATGAAGGGTTTCGGGCAGTTTAACCTCAGAGCCGTTTGCAAGAAATCCAGCCTCGTTCCCGAGCCTATGCGGCCACCAGAACCTGGGACAGTGGGAACCAACTATAACAAAATCAAGAGTGGGGTTAGGTTTTAAATGTCCGTATTGCAGCAGCATTCACCTATTTATTATGTAAAATACTTTAGACATGTATGGTAGAAGACTAGAAGTTGGTACATAGAAGATTTGACTTAGACAATAATGACTCTGGCATGATACATCTATAATAGCTCTGCATCCTAGTGCGTGGAAATCAACGAAAGGGAGCTCAGGGGGCTTGATGTGTACTGTGTGCGTGGTTATATACTTACTTGGGTTTCGGATGTCGGAGGATGCCTTGTGGGGAGTGTCACCTTCCCGACGGTCGTTGTTCATGTGCATAACTTCAGCTTTAATGAATATTAAGTTCCGCCAGCTCTGTATCCTCGGACGTCGCGGAGTGGGAGTAGAAGGCAAGATATGGAGCCGTCATTGTCCAGCTCTTGCCAGCTATCCTGCCCCAACAGACAATATAGTATTTTACGAGATGGATGATTGCTTGGCGTCGTCCGATCAATTAATGTTGGTTTCACTAAATTAGGCGTGGCCAAGCCATTGCGCCCATAATCACCCCCACACAAGTATATTAATCAGATAATCATTCAAACTCTGACTGAAAAACATCTTTCCTAGTGCAATGGGGCCCTCTTAGTTGGGACACAGGGGAATCAAGCCGTGTATCAGAATGACATGAAACACAAATGTTCTATTTAAGCATGTTGCGCGGGCGAATTCACCACAACCTCTCTGAAACACGCCTTTTAAAAACCGGTTCAAAATGTTTCCATTCGCAGTCCGTCTCCCTATTCGCCCCCCAACAATCTCTGAAGCAGACCAACTCGTGGCAGTTCATCCTCGTTTTTTTGGTCCCGCGTCTGGCAATCGCTTCTCCCGGCGACATAGCGTTGCGGTCGGGGCCGTTGCCCCCGAATCAGATCGCACACGACGAGCGCACTGGAAATTACCTCGCTTACAGAGATGACGGTTCATTCTATGTACGGCACTCTCGGGCCTTCTGAACAAGCAAAGATTTTCCCTCGTTCTAAACCTAAAGCGCAGAAGGTCGTCGAGAAGTGTTACGAGATGACTAAGAAAGAGGTTGAAAGCAGTGAGTTCTTGCACCCGCTGGATCGACGGATTTTGCCAAACGGTTGTAGTGAAGGGTTGGGACAAGATCAAGAAACACGCGGACGAGAAATGGGGAACTGGGTCGCGTCGGGTCGTTGTAAACCCAAAGGAGGTATGCCCGGGCCCTCTGTCGAGTGTATTACGGCATACTGAGTAATTTCCAGCACCCGGGCCGTGGCGCCGTTATTTGTTCCGCTGGCGTTACTCGTGTTGAATTTTCGGGTGGGGTTGTTTGCATCTCGCGCGGCATGACTTATTGATCTGCGCAGAGCCAAGTTGTGTAGACAGCCAGGAAGAGGACTCGGGGATATTCGATGAAGCTAAAAACACCACCCGCTTCATCATCGAGCGGCACTCAATGTTCGACGCTCGTTGGGTCGTCGGCGGCACACCGCGTTCGCTTGTACACATGTTGATGCTTTATTTACACACTCACAGAAACCTCGAGCTTTGGGCCTAAACTTGGATTTAAAACCACTATTCGCATACCCAAGGTTTATGACTCTAGTAGAACCCTTAACTCGACCACGGTTGTCACGAATATTAAAGGCGCTGAGTGAGTGCGCCCAGGACATGTCTACTTTATCTTCCGCTCGTTGCCTTTAGATTAAATATCACGGCTCGGCGTGGTGAATATGTAGACGTTAAGGACACTAAGAAAGGAGAAAAATGTGTTGCAAAGGTATATTTTCGCCCCCGTTACAGAATTTACAGAATGTGCTTAGCGCATGATCTGCTATCCAGGTCGATGTCAGGACATGCGACGCGCTGGGGAGGGGCAGCTTTTCACCAGCAGCGCGTGGGTGGGTTTGGTTCATCTACGACAAACCTGTGAGTCCCCAACCTCCCGTGGCACCTCGCAAGCTGACTTGCACTACCGCCAGACTGGGCTGGAAGGCGAGAAGCACACGAACTGTAAGAAACGTTTGATTTGAGGAAATTGAGCTGATGGATTTGAATGCAACAGGGGCGGTTAAATTTGACGGACTCCCCGAGGATGACCGCACGAGCTTTCTGACCTTCTCTGGAAAGGTCCAGGGCCGCGGTCGATTGAACTCTAAGATTGTTTGTGAGAAATCATGACCATCTTTGCCCATGAGCAAAAGGGGCCGGTTACACAGGGTTACACACTGAAAATAAAATGAATGATTGCTGATCAGAACCTTGAACATTCCCACCGGCCTCAGAGATTCTAAACTATTTTCTATTTCATCTATGTTCTGCGGCGGGTTGGGTGGTCGATACATTGAGTGGGTACGAGTGAGTATTGGGTTGGGTTATGGGCTGATCATCTCTGACTGGACCCTTGAAAGTTTTGTGGTGGGCGCGGGTTGCTAGAAGCTATCAGTGATCGACTATGTTGGGCGTGAACAGCACAAATGGGCCAAAGATGTGTCACTGTCTATCTTAGCAATAGCACACCGTTAGCGGATTTCTCACCCACATTGATGATCACAGGCTCTCGCATCATTCAAGATCGATCAAGCTTGGTATTGGGTCATAGGCGTCGTCATATCTTAATATGTTATAATCTCCCACTAGCATTCTGGTCATCTATTCAAACCGAGGACTTGCTATTCACGAGTCGCTTGGCCTCGGCGCAGTAGATGGTAGGCCCAATTTCCTTTAGTTATCTCGGTTCCCCACGACCGAAGGAGGTAGCCACCGAACGTCAGCAAAGAAGCCCGCGCCCCCAACCGCTTCACGCCGTCCGCCTGTCTGTCTGGGGTGGACGTGGAAGAGAAGACGTGGATCAGAATAATGAATTGAGACTCCTCCATCTGCCCCGGCCCATCGCACATGCCCACCTAGCTCCTCCATCTCAAGTCCCCTGCGCTGCGCATGTGCGCCCGGATTCCGCATGTATTGCATCAGGCTGCGCGGCAGGCACCTTAACGCGCATTCGGCTGCAAATTCAATGGTGCATGAGCAACCTGGGCCCAGGATACCGCGCGCGGTGAAGTGATGGGAAGACTAGGAACTCGGAGGCGGAGGCGGGACCGGATGTGGGAGGTTGACGTTCGCCGATCAGAATCTCTTCCTCAACACAACACAACTAAAATACTACACCGTACCAAGCTCGAGAGCCTTTATGTGGTTTTGTGTAATTAAACTGGGTTCCGGATGTCGAGGGTACCATAAAGTGGGAGCGAAAAACAAGACATGACGGTGTTGGCTTGTTTGGCTCCGACTCCTCAACGCATTGAATGCGCTGGCTACAAGTATTACGAATTCTAAAGGCAACGAGTAGGTCCACTTTATCTTCTGCTCATCGCCTTTAGATTTATTGAAATTATGTTTCATGCTGCGACGATCCGGGAGATATTGGCAGTCGTTACGAAAGGAGAAACATGCTACGAGTCAGTGTATCCTTGTCACTCTGTCGGAGTCTGTGCGGGGTGCACTCAGCTTATGATCTCCTACCCAGATGGATGCCAAGGATTGCGACGAGGTGTGGATAGCCCGAGGCCACATTCAATATACAGCGGGCGGGTGGGTTTGATTCATGTACACTGCGCCTATGAGTTTTCAGCGCCCCACAAGCTAACTTAGATCTAGAGGTTTGTGATAAAGACGTACAGGAGCGAGCATTTAACAAAGCGCGTCAAAAGGCACTCGAACTACCGCCGAATTTGAAAGGAAAAAGCACGCGGCCATCGAGGCACCGGCGATCGACCACTATAGTACCTGAACCAAAATTTTCAGGCCAAGTGGTGAGAAAGGGGCCACCGTTGGCCAGAAGCACACACCGAGAGAAAACGCAATCATGTAAGTGAAACGAACTCGGGGCAAAGGGGACTTGCCTCGAGCTCGGAGCCCATTTCATGCCTCTCTATGGATCATTACACCCATCTGCTTGCCTGAGCCCACTACTTATGCCTCGCGGAAACGTGGGCGCGTGCCACTCGACTACGTTGAATATGGGCGCGCCGCCGGGGGTGGCGGCGCCATGCAGGCACCCAGCCGCTCAGCATGCCGGAGAAGTTTCCGAACTAGTGGACCTCAGAACGCAGGTGCTGGGCATGTCAAAGCCTTCAATTGACATCGGCGGCCGGGGGTTGTATCCTATTACAAAGGTGGAATGATTATTCCTTACTGACCTGTGGTAGCCGGCCCCGCTTCAATGGTATCGTCGAACTCTCGTCCAAGCAAGGCCCGGGCATATCGAAGCAAACGAGTGGATTAGAATATACCATATATACCCGTTCGAACGGGCGAGGATAAAAATTAATGAACGACTAAGTAATTATATGAGATATCATCAATCGAGGAGTTTCCGCCGGTCGCTGTTGTCAGTTCTCCTTCTCGTTGACAAGGATGGTCACGATTCCGATTCCTTCTTACAAACGGCGTGATAGTTAGTTCGAGCTTGACCTTTCACCGATCCCATAAATTTTAGGTCGCTTGAGCGTTCGTCGACAAGGAGGAGATTGTCGATATTGACCGCCCCTACCCCACCGAAACGCATTAGTCCAGTGTTTTCTTGAATTATATGCTTTCTTACATTCCCGATGTTTGCTAGGCCCAGTCTGAAGATGATGCAAGTCAGCTTGTGAGGTTCCACAGGGGGGTGAAAACTCACGGGCTTTGCGTACATGAACCAAATCCACCCGGTCGCCGTTAGCTTGAGGCGGCCTTTCCCCGCCATGCTGCAAGACTTGGTATCCACCTGGATAGCGGATGATAATCGAACGCATTCTGCAATGGAGACGAATGTGTACCTTCGCATAGCACGTTTCTTCATCAGGAGAGGCTATCCATAAGTCCTGGCTCACCATACTATTGGTCGTGGTATCGAATCTGAAGACGGTGAGCGGAAGATAAAATGTTGTCCTGTGTGTACCCACGAGCTGGTCACAGTATTCGTAATTTCCGCGTTTGTGGTCACAGATCCGCCAAAATCCAAAATCGTCGGGATGCGAAAGCCAGTTGAAAATGTGACGCGAACCCCAAAGACCGAGGTTTCTGTGAGCATGGGGTAAGTCGCTCTCGCCATTAATGTGTGTTCGAGCAAACCCGACGCACTAGTGACAATCCAACGGGCGGAAACACTATAGCCCTGCATGAGGGTCAACCGTATAGTGCCATTGGTTCCAATTATTTTCCCGTATGTATCAACCTTGCTATCTACGCAGTGTGGTCCGCCTGCGTGAATGATTAGTTCATGCTGTACGAAACGTCAAGAATCCCACCAGGAAATTCGACATTAACAACTTCGTCCTCCGAGCAGACAATAGCGGCATGATCCGGGAGCTGGAAATCATTTAACATGTCGTCATACCCCAAATAGTGGACATACATCCACCGGATTCGTAATGATCCGACGCTTACCAGTCCCCAAATTCTTGTTCGCATGTTCCTCAATCTTGCTCCAACCCCTCACTACATTCATCGGTGGAATACGGTGACAGAATAAATATAAGGACTCACTAGCTTTGGCATCTACCACACTTAGCGGGAAGCAACGCGACGCGTTCCCCTTGTCAGGAATAGAATCGAGCTTGGGCCCTTCGACCTGGGGAGGCTCAAAAGGGTGTTCGAGTAAACCGTCATCTCTCTGAGTAAGGTAGCCCTCAGGAGAAGGCCCAAAAGCGCCGTAGAATGAACCATCATTTCTGTAAGCAAGGTAGATTCCAGCGCGCTCATCGTGTGCGATGTGACTAATTTCCGGGGGCAACGGCCCAGACTGCAACACCATTGGGTCATGAGGAAAAGCGATTGCCAGCCCCAGGACCAAAACCACAGAAGTTAACTGTAGGGACCCGCCTCAGAGATTGTCTGAGAATGGGATGGGGAGACGTACGGTCAAGAGGAACATTTGCAAGTGAATTTCGAAGGGCGAGTTCCACCAGGCGAATGCAGCTCGAGAAGTAGCACCGGCGATGAATTCATTCGCAACAGGATGGGTTTAAGTGGAACTTTTGTGTCTCGTGCGAATTTGATGTAGCAATTGCGTAGTTTGATTTCCCTGCGCCCCAATCTGGAGGAGCGAGGGTGGATGGGGATCGCGGAACTCGAAAGACTATCTGATAAGATACTATGAGGATATTGTCCACGATTTGACACGATGGTTTTGGCATCACCACCGTCCCGCCGGTTCGCTTAAAATCGGTATCAATCGATCAAAACGGCCCCAATCGATCGTCCATCTCGTCAAGAAGGAGGCGCATAGCTACTAGTTGCGGGCCAACCGTTCCACGCAGCAGGTCCAGGCTCGACGGGCCAAATTAGCTTTAGCATGTTCATCTACACTCTGGGACCAGTGGTTTACGCGTGAGCCGGCGAATACCCCCTAGGTGTGTCCAACATTGGGTGTATGATCTTATTAGAGAGACATTGGGCCCACCCTCGCCTTGCGCGCCTCCCCTCTCTCACGATGCCCCAGAACCAAAACCCTTGCTCCTCCTGCTTGCTTCCCTGCCCCGCCCGCCCTGGCGGTATGGGTGTGCCGAATTTGGTCGCGGTGGTGGCGGATTTAGGGGTGGGGTGACAATAATGATGACAGTGTTATGCCGGATGTGGGTGTGCAAAGGGCTGCAACAAGGGCGGGCAATGTCCAACACAAGCAAGCGCGTCGCCCCTATACCGTCAAAGTGGGTATGAGTTTGTGGAACCAAGGTGGAGAAGCTTACTGTGAAATAAGGACAACCTTCAAGCTGATGAGCTCAACGAGGCGCACGAAGTGTATACCAGGGGTTCCTACCAGAAGCATATCTCACGGAACGTTCTGGATGTCTAGAATAGTCCCTCCGCCTAAGCAAGCTGTTTTGACAGGTGTTCGGAAAGGAATGCGCCCATGCGGCACTGGCTAACATTGCCGAAGAGATTTGAGGCCTTGAAGTTAGCTACATAGTTTTTTTTACACGTGCATTTTAGGTTGTGTGGTGGTAGATCTAAGATGACGCGTTCCAATCCAATCTTACCTGGCATTCGTGGAGCCAAGACTCTCCAACTCAAGTCAGGCATTTTTTCGACCAATCAGCCGACCGTGGAAAACCTACATATCACAGAACCCGAGCTTGAAGAGTTCTCGGTGTGGGAGACACTGGGTTTATCTTATCTGATTGTACGCGATTTGAGTGATGGCTTGGCTGTCCAACATCCAGAATCCAGATTCTGCTTGTAGATTGAATTTTTGGCGTCACTACTACTGAGTGACTCTCTGCCGGGAAGCAAATCCATAGATCCGTTGACGCGCATCGCTACAAGAATTCTTGCATATTTTGTTTTTCGGTCAAGTGCGACCCGCTGCTGCTACACTGACACCCTAAAAAAGAAAATTCCCTACAATCAGGCCGCTACATAATATCGTTACATCACAACAGCCCGAACGTTGAGGTGTCGGGGCCGAACCCCGATAGCCCTATCGGAATCTCCCGGGCGCTATGCGGTTCCAGGGTCGCATTCTGGGGATCCGACACCTTTCAGCCCCTGGTTGAAGATAGCCGCGGGTGATGCGATGGTGTGGCTCGTGGTGAATCGGACTGGGTCCCGGTGCCTGTAACCTGTTTGAAAACCGCGGGAAGGTATGGTGTCCGACATTGAGGGGTGATGGAGTGGGGTATTGCGTGCGTTCGTGTCTTGGGATTCGGGGTCAGTGCAGTTTGTCACTTGTGGATATGCATTCAACAACGGATTAAACCATAGCTGTGTTCGACGTGTTTTTGGACGCGTCTTGTTCATAGCTTCTGATGCAAAATCTGGATATTAGTGAGCTGAGCGCTCTCATATATGGTTTTCACAATGTACGTACCCAAACGAGCTGTTTTGGACTCGCAGCTGATGGTTCTGCATTTCCATCCTCACGGGCTGTATTTTAATAGTACCAAGCATTTGTGAGACATACACTTTAGTGTGCTCTGGTCAGAGCCATTACACTCTTCTCGCGCCTACTTCCGAAGGTACTTGAGCCCTACCCAAACGAATACTGATGTACCCAGCGTTGAAGGCAGGTTGGGGATGATAAGTAATTGGGTTCTATCAGTAATCGCGGCTATCACCGTTCTAACAGTATACCAAACATATGAACCAAGACCGAAGTCTTTGAATTCTTCCTTGCCATCGCACGCGTGATATTATATGTGGTTATTATATGGGGCAGATTATATAGATGTGAGTCATTGTAACAAGGCATGTAGAAGCAAATAAAAACTGAAGAGAAACTTGAAAAGGGGGGGAGGGGAGGGCTCGCAATACGTATAATGTTTGGGCGTACTTTCGCCGAGGAATGTGTATGGGAATAATCAGGGTTGCGAGGCTCATGACGGCTAAGCACGAGCTGTTTAAAATGGTGTAGTAGAATTGGGTTCGAATCACGAACTGGTGGCGTAGATGATGATAGACTGAGGCGCAAATCAAGGTCTAATAATCATTTGAATAGACAGAATATGAAGGATGTGAAGTGCGTACCTGGTCTGACCTTGCAGCCGCCCGATTGGGTGGTAAATTGGGGTTGGGTGACTGGTGAGCGATGAAGGAATGTAGGAAATGTAGAGTTCATAAGATATTTATGAAGCCGCGAGGGAGAAGGCGACGGGGATGGGGTGGTGGTAGAACTGTGGGGCGGATGAGCATAAGCACCAATGAGATGTAAGTGGACATGTACCTGACTCCTTCTTGGAACGGATAAGAAACGCCGAGTACGTATTGCGAGGCCCATGGAAAGGAGGGGGAGGGGGATAAAAAAGAAGAGGAACGAAGAGAAAACGGAAATAAAAGAAATCTACTACTGCGCACATTTGTGCCCCTCGACTCGACCATATTAGCCAGACCATCCTCATCCTTCCACCGCGAAGACGTGAGGTCGAAATGTTTGTAGGAGATTTTATTGGAGTTGCTTTTTTTTTTTTTCTGTATGTTTTTTTTTCTTTTTTTTTCTGTATGTTTTCTTGTTTTTTTTTGTATTCGATTTGTATTCGTTTTAATAGATTAGTAGAGAAAGAGGCGGAAGTAGTCCGTGAGATGCATTGCGTGGGCTTAAGATAGGCGTAGATAGAGCAGAATAGATAGACAGAATCGGCGTGATTGTTTCAGCAGGAGTTGTGATTGAAAAGTGAAAGAGATCGTGACGTGAGAGAAGCGCGAAGTATGAGCTGGAGATTAGGCGAAGACGTGTGTAAGATAAAAAAAGAGGAGCTTGATGAACTTGAGGAAGAGCGACAGGGGAGGGCAGGAGGAGGGTGACGCGGACGGAGGACAAGAGAACATGAGAAGCAGAAGAGGAAAGCGGGGATGCAAATAGAAGGGCAGGAGACTCGAGGAAGAGCGGAGAAACTGAGAGAGATACGAGGAGAACAGAGCCAAGGGGGAGGCCAAGATCACGGAAAAAGCGGAGGAGAGTAGAGCAGGTATTCGGAGCAAACGAAACCAGGGGGCGGCCAATTTAGTCCCCATGCCGCAGTTACGCCAGTTTCGGGACGGAACACGAGGGCCTTGCCCCCTAATTACATAGTCCGTCAGCTGAGGGCCCATACTGCATCAGAATGAGTACGAACCGTGTCCATCCGTTGCTTGTGGACCCACGGGGGCAACGCCCTCCTGGAATGAGATCGTATTGGTAATTGACAAGACCCAAGCTCGGCATGCTCACCGTGTCCACCTATGTGACCCGCCACCATCCTTCAACGCCGATAACGGCACACTGGGCCCTCGCCCACCTGGATATGAGATATGTCACAACTGATGTCAAATGGGATGCCGGGTATGACTCACGGTGTCCGCCCTGGGTTCCCGCCACCATCTGAGACGGCGCACGTGAAGTTGGCTCCTACATGCCTGTGGACGCTGTGATCAGCGGCTGACGCGAATAACGACGAGAAGTAGACATACCATGCCCGCCCTGACACACGCCGAGAGCTGAGTCTCACTGTACACAAGTGATGAGCGATGCTACGAAATTGAACCAAGACTACGCACGTCGCGCATGTTTCTGCCCGCCCCTCTCAGAAGCCCATCCGCTGACCCCCACGACCACGCCCAATACTATCCTCCCTCGTTAGCCACATATATCACCAAGGGCGAGGAACGGAACATACTAGACGCGTCTATGGGGACCGCTGTACTTCACTGCTCACCACGCCGGCTAATCTCTCGGGCGGGACTCCCGTCGCCCGGAGGGCCTCCACCTGGGACCCGCCTTGGCGGGGCGCTGCTTCGCTGAGAGGGGACACCACCGTGAGCGTGTCAAAGGGCGAGAGATATGATTACTCAGCTGTTTTACCAAGGCGGGAGACGCGAAGAGGGCAGTGGCTAGGCGGGTTGAGAGAAGATAAAGAGTGATGTAATGTCACGTACCCGATGTTGTGGAAATCGACACGGGCGGGATGGAGTGGAGGAGAAGTGGGCGGGGAAGAGGAAGTGGGAGGGGGAATGAAAGGAGTTGGACGTGGTTGGTTCAAGTTGAGCCATATTTATAGCGTTCTCAACAACTCGATCGTTTTCAACATCACATGTTTTTTGCGATCGGGCTCACTTTTGGGTAGTTCAGATAGGCCGTGGCTCCGCGGGAACGGGACTCATAATATAGCGATACTGAAAATCAATAAGTTTAACTGCTCTGAAAAGACTATTAGAAACGGAAAAACACAAGATGCAAGCACTCACTAGAGTTAGAAGATAACATCGACGATACCCAGAGCCAAAACTTAGAAGAGGCCATTCAAGCAACCACACAAATTCAAATGTGATGTACACCAACAAACAACCACATCGCCTCTGCTCCCTTCGAGCCCCGAACAGGCGACGCGACGGTAGCTTCTAAACTCCACAAGCTCTGGAAGAAATTTTGCAACGCTTCATGCTGCGACTGCCGCGTCGAGCTCCTCCGCCATACTCGTCGCACCCGCCCCGCCGCACTCAGTATCAATGTGGACAAGTCACAACAGGGCCAACATCCCCGCGGCCCCGCCCCGCCCTGCTGCGCGCGTCAGACCTCTCCGGTGGCCACCGATGCTGAGTGGTGGGGGCTATAGAATGGGTAAGATGATAAGCAAACGAGGTAAGAATCAAACACACCTTGCTGCCCCGGTCTGGGATCATTCCTGCATACACCTTGGCCGTGCTGCCCTCGAGATTGTGCTCCTAGGCCTTGTCCCATACACGCGCCTCAAACCTATCACCCAGCGCCCCAATCTCCCCCCAACTGCCCAAACCCGCAGGCACAACGATCCGGTCCCGATCCAACGTATTAGGCTTGTGCATGAACGGGAACGGGTTCCGCGTGGGCGCGGGCGGGGAAAGAGCAGATGCAGAGTGTGTTGGCGCAGGACTTGGAGTGTTCGTAGGACCGGGGTCGTATAGGACAATGATGCACCATCTGTATGGATGTCAGTAGGTACACGGGCGCGAGCTGGAACATACATTTGAGACGGATTGTCCAAAGGATCTGCATTACGCCATCTATGTGCTCCTCCACTCGCCTCCCTTGCCCTTGATCATGCTTCCCCTGCAGACGCGCCTGCCGCTATGAACTAGGTCCGCATTGGTGCATGTCACGACCGTACTGCAATGAATTAGGAGGAGGAGCGCGTCTGGAGATCCTGTATAAACGACCACGGACGCGTCCATTCGAGGACAATAAGGACCAGGGTGTAGCAGCGCAGGAAGAGGCACAGGAGGGTACAGCGTACACAGACAACTGGGCAAGGGTGTCTGGTAGGAAGGTCAGAGGGGAGCAGGCGAGAGGAAAGACACGTACCCGTGGCATCAAGGTCGATTACACCGACAAGTGGCTTTAAAGTAGGATCCATAGATTCCTCCTCTGCCCCAGTAGCCTTGGAGACGCGTTCTGAACGTGATTGTTTTCAACGAGCGTTTCAAAGAATGATCCGTCCCGTTTTCTTCAGTGTCCTTCGCAGGTGTAAGCCAGCTTTCAATAGAGGTTCCATCGAGCTCGTACCCATGACGCCGAGCCAACCATCCTTAGTCGCCGTAGTTGAAGAGTCGAAGGCCGAGATTTTTTTTGCCGTGCCAATCATCGACCTACAATCTTATGTAATATTACGCATTCATGGCCCCGCGAACATAGTCTCCCATGGTGTACGCTGCAGTGAACACCCAAATAGTCATCAAATGTACACCAATCTTGCTACATGTACACAACGTCAAACCCGCCACACCTAATTCGCCCGCTTCCAAACCGGCGCCAATGCATGAGCCCTATTCCGCGTGCCGTCATATCCCGCACTCTTCCCTAGCGCTACCCTCTCTCGCGACGCCTCCTCCACAATCGCAACATAGTGTCCCCGCCCCCTCGTACCGAGCGTCGCCAGTAGCTTCTCCTCAAGCTCTCCCAGCAAAGCCACGTCCTGCGCGCAATACGCGACAAGCCGCGGATCCAACGGCCGCCGCACGAACACCTCGTAGGTGCCTCCGAGCTCCGGCGCGAATAGCGCACGGCCTTCGGCTTTGATCTTTCCACACCCGCTGGGGAGGCTGAGGTGGCTATCGATTGTACGCCCGAGGCCGTTCAGAAGGCGCGTCCTCTGGTTCGTGTGATAGCGCACTGCGAGTTCGAGGAGCTGCAGGTCAAAGACATTCTGCATGTATACACCGTGCAAGTTGTACAACGCGTCGCCGTCGTTGCGTACATCGTACAGGAGCTGGCGCGTCTCTCATTAATTGTATCCGGGGCGAGAGCTAACAGCTGGCGGCTACCTTTTTCACCCCCGGGTCCTCGAGGACGCCCTTCACACTTTTCCCCCGCTCGTCTGTTTCGTCGAATGCTTGTTGCCCGAGGACTATGACGTCGAGCAGCCATACATTGGGGCTACCCGAGGCGCGGAGCTGCACGATGGATATCTTCCCCTGCCGGCAGAGATTAATGCCCTCTGCGTCCACGAATATCGTCGTGCTGGTAGCCGCTGCTGAAGGGGCAATGTCTTGGAGACATTGGTGTAGCAGAGGAAGCGTATCAACAAGAATGGGCTGAGTGACCATAGCGGACAGTTGATGTAGTGAGCGGCTGGGTTCCGGTCTTGACTTGGGTGGGGGCTATTCGAGGGGTATTTAAGCGTGAGTGGGGTGAGACACGGCAATTACCATGTCTATGAACTGATCTACGTTCTCGATGCAGGAGCGAAGGTTTGTGATATCAGCCCTAAACACATTGCACATCTAGAAGCTGTCTAGACTCAATGTTCCCATCTTTCACTCACTCAAGCGAGGGTGGATGCGCTGGGGATCTGCCTTCCGTGCACAATTCCTTCCAATGTGGGATCACCCCCAGTCATACGGACGTCCGCGCAGACCTATTCCACAGTAGGCACTGCCTTTGGGCGACTAACTGGCACCTGACGATGCACCGTCGCAGATCAAACACCCCAAATAGCATCCAACCCCCTCGACCTCCCGAGCGTTGCGCGTTAATCAGTGACTGATAGAGGGTAGGGCTGGCAGGTGGGCTATTACTGGCTATCAGACAACACCTTTTCTACCTAATGCAGCATCATTCAATGAACTGCCTGAGACTCTTGGGCACGTGGATTTCATCTCAACCGTCTCGAATTTATGCCCCATTGGGGTAGCATATTCCCCGTCGATCCTGGCGCTTCTGGGTCTTCGCCGGCGAAAGCGAAAGCTGCTCGTTGACCACTCCCCAGCTCTAGAATCCGCAATCTACGGCTCAATAGCCCACGCTTTTTTCCGCGACCCCAGCGCAGTTGGAAGGTCGAAGACGTTGGAGCCCATCACAATAACAAACATCGCCGAGCCTACAGTTCCCGTTGTCGAAAACCTAAAATTCTACTGAGCCGCCGCGGCACGTATATCACTCTTCTGAAGCTGTATCCAAATAATCCAGATACAGGTTGAGCATGGTATGGCGACAGAACACGCTGAATATCATAGAATGAGAACCGAAGAGACGCAGTGGATCAAGCAAAATGAACAAGACACCTCGGGCAACCCATCAGTGTGGACTTGCAAGCACTGCGCAGGCCGTTTTAATCATTGGCGTGGCAACCGTCATCCGGCATTTGAGTGAAATGTATGTACGTTTGGAATGGCCCATTGACGGTTCTGCAGCCCCTAAAGAGCCGTCGGATCTGTTTTGGTACCCCGAACACCATCGCACCCCTCCACTTCTTCTTGCTTTGACTGTAATTGCAGTATCTGAACACCCATGAGTGTCCAGAATAGGGGAATGCAACATGATCATTGGTCTAGGGAAAAAGGTGGTTCCGTTTAGGATTGTTATTGGTTCACCTCTGTTCAAGGAGTTGATACTCCGAGCAAGGAAACGTCTAACGTGAATCAGATTATCCATCTTGTTGAGACCTGAAACTAAATCCTAATAGTTACCGTTCGTGGCGGCGTCGGGTGTCGGCGGCTACGTGGAAGTGGGAAAAAGAGCGCACCTCATAAACCGCATGATAAGCTTCCATCCAGAAGTATTCGAAAGGGGGGTTTGGTTAGGGGCGAATTGCGGACCAAACGCGAGAACAGCAGCGCGCGAGACATTAGCTTCGTGGTCAGTACGTTATTCCCTTCAACGATATGATGAAATGTACGAAATATGACATTTACGCCGCTCTGCTATCTTATCGTCACTACAGTTTCATATATTCACATAGGCCACATTTTTTTTGTTTTGAGAGTAGTGCGTGTAGCGTGGCCATATTGGCGCCAGGGCATGTGCCGGCCCACCCCGGCCATTATATCCAATATCCCGCGCAAGCGCGACCCTCTCCCGCGACGCCCACTCCACGATCGTAGAGTAGCGCCCCTGCCCCCTCGCTCCGAGCCTCGTCCGCAATACCCTCTCCAGGGCCCCCAACATTGCCACGTCCAGCGCACAGTACTTCACGATCCGTGGATCCAGCGGGCGGCGCACGAAGACCTCGTAGCTACCCCCCGTTCCGGGGAAAACAGCGCGATACCATCCTCCTTGATCCTTGCGCTGGCTCGGGGAAGGGTTAAGTAGGTCTCAAGTGCGCGCTTGAGGCCGTTCAATCGCTCCGTCTTCTGGTTTGTGTGGTACCGGAGTGCAAGCTCGAGCAGCTGTACGTCGCATACGTTCTGGAGGTACACGCCGTGCAGGTTGTACAATGCGTCCGAGTCATTTCGGACGTCGTATAGGAGCTGGTGGTGAGATCAGCTTGGTCCAAAGCAGAATCGTGCGCGGTTGGTGGATACCTTTCTCGCCGCCGTGCCCTGGAGGACACCCCGAACACTTCTGCCACGCCAGTCTATTGCGTCGAAGGCTTGCTGTCCAAGTGCCACAACGTCGAGCAGCCAGATGTAGGAACTTCCTGAGACATGGAATTGCACGATACATACCCTCCCGGCGCGACACAGCTCTACTCCTTCTACGTCAACGGAGATGGTCAGGCCGCCGGGCGCCAGTGTTGTGGGAGCGATGTCCTCGAGACACCAGTACAGTAGGCGAAGAGTGTCGACGATAATAGTTTGGGTGGGCATCGGTCTCAGGAGACGGCCAAGCTAGGAGCGCTTGGGCTTCATTGTATTGAGAATGCTTATACGCGAGTGAGTGAGACATGGGTGAGACATGGCACTCGTCTCCTGTGTGCGGCCCAAGGAGTGCGCACTCCTATCATTTCGACCATCCGCGTCCTACAAGACACAATCACAAGCCAATCTACCGGTTTTCATCCATAAAAACGACCCCCCTCCGCCAGTTTTTGCGCAGCTTCGAGCTGGTGTTTTTATTGGGCCATTGCAATCGCAGCCTCATCGTTAATTTTTTGGTAGAGCCTATTGCATGTTAATATTTGCCGGACCATCCGCCCCGTAATCCAACGATCTCACTCACAACTCCCCTGCTGTTCAACGCGACTCAATACAAAGCATACACTGTTTGTGGATTTGGGCACGTTAAATCCAATATATTTCCGAGGCGTTGGGGTCCATAGTGAGACGAATAGGGAAATGTCCAACGTGTGTTCAAGTTGAGACTGATTAGCTACTAATGGTTATCGTTTGTGGCGGTGCCAAGCGCGACCCCGCTTCCTGGATCCTATTGCTCCCAAACGAGCTTCGCAAACGCGTTTGGCAACAATAGGAGCCAACAATTGAGCAAGATGCTGGCGGGTGTTCCCAAGAGCGTCCATACTCCCCCCGTCCGTTCGACGCATCATACTTTATATGCGGAAACCCATCCTTTGTTGCGGGGGAACCTGAACCGAGGCTCCAGGGCTGCCGCCGTGCAGCTATCCCCAGATCTTTGTCCTTTATGAACAATCGCACTATGATCGAAGCGCGTGCTCGACCGTACAAAGACCAGGCGCTCATAATATCACCAGGTGCGGGGTGGGACAATGGAAATCCAGCTCGGTGCCTATTCTCCGCTACGGTATTCTGGCGTCTAACGGCCAATTGTGAATCGCCAAGCAACGTGGTTCCCATTGGCGTGTGTAATTATAAGGTATCATTCGTTCTCCTTTGTATCACGATGCCGTTTTAATTGTCTCGGTTCTAAATACTTGAGTATGTCACGGTGAGCGTTTGATGTGTCGAGGGTTCGAATGATGACTTGATCATCGACGGGCACAACAATCCGAGAGGACGTGGTATGATATGTTACAACGAAGGCTCTGACGTGCCCAGTTCAGCATCGGCGGTGAAGTTGGTCTTTGTCCGGATCATTAGGAAAATTCTCGTATGGGTGGACTAGGTAGGCCAAATACACCAGCCCATTCGCGTTATTGTCATGAGTCAGAGGCTGGGCTTGGTGGGGTGTTTGTCAGTATTGGACATTGTTGCGTTTTGCCCCTTGAACAAATGAAGCAACCGTGGTCTTTCCGAATTCTCTACCATGGCTCCTGCAAACGCACATATTTTGTTCCACGATCATGTGCTTCAACTACCTATGTATTACATTCTTCCACGGGCAGCTTGGTTCGTATTTGAGATACTCTAAGAGATAAATAAATGGAATAGAAGTACACTCTAGTTCTGGGTAAGCGAAAGTGGCGCTATCAAATAACGATGGAAGCTCACGAAGGAATGGAGGATTATGCCGGTGGAGGTCCATTGTTCTGGTTGCTGCTTCCGGAATGGTTGGGTGTGGGGATTCCGTGGGCAGCGTGGATTGTCGATGAGGGGGTTTGTGGTGTCGGGGGTGTGGGGTAAACGGCATTATTCAATTCTGGGGTAATCTGCAAGGGCTGAACATTCGACTGCGACGGTACGCCGGTACCATGCTGGGCTTGGCTCTGGACGGCAACAATTGGGGCTTGTCGCTGTCGACCTTGGTGCTGCTGCTTTCGCTGCCACTCGCTCCTTGCAGCCATCGATTCTGCCCACATGCTTTGCAAATCCGAGCTCGGTTGTGCTACATGCCCTCCCTGCCATCGTACTACGAACGTCTGACTGCCGTCCGGGTTCTGATTTACTTGCTCGGTGCAACCCCACCCCATAGACGGCGAGCCACCGCCTGGTTGAACTCTAAACTCCCGACCGGTCGGATCTGATAGCTGGCTCGGGCGCTGTGATGGCGCGTGTGAGGATGAGTGGGACATTATTGTTTGATTGGAGATGTGAGGGGTGGGTAGGTGGGGTGGGGAGTGTGTTTATGAGTTAGTGATTTTCTGTAGGATCTTATACTGGAGACCGAGGAGTGGGACAACATGTTCTCGAGCGGTGTTGGTCATAGCTGTAAGGGATCCACAGCTGCGCTGTGAGCATGAGCAACGTGCAATATACGCCAGTCAATACAAACCGGATTATGTGTGTTCCTGTTTCCGGCCCTATCTCTACAGCGAAAACCTATGATTAGATAACTAACGGCTCGGACTTTTTAGAAAAACCGCACAACGGACCTCGAGGCTGCATGCATGAAACCAAGTAACGCCGTGTTATCCAGCGCTCCGAGCGCCTTTGCAGTCAGAAATCCAGGGGTGCCGTAGTGGCTCTGACCTTCTTTGTAGTGCTGTGGCCCGCGGAGTGGCTTAAAGCACACGCGTGGGTGGTCACTACGATCGGTGGTGACATTGGTGCTGTCAGATCCAAACTCGCCGGATTTCCCAGGCTGGCCGGTAGGATGCATCGGGTTGTGGGCGGTGGATACAGCTTACCAGCGAAAAAGCACCCAGGGCCTCTCGGGCTGGGCTATGTTATGGCGGAGAACATGGGTGAGACTCATCACCGCCAAGATTGATGCTGAACAAGTCGTACGCAACATTACGAAGCGATCCACACTAGAAGAAATTCACCAGGGTCTCAACTTGGTGGGGTTCTCGCGGCCGTTTGTATCACCTGAAACGACTAGGAGATGTGAATATAATGACTTCGAGGACCACCAGTCGTCACCGGCGCCGCTGAACTTGTCTTCCGGCTCCGAGCTTCGCCTTTGATCTGACCAAAAGAACAGAAGTCCAATTCAGTTCCGTTTTCACCCCGAGGACCAAAGATTGTGGAGTTACCCAAAGTCAGGAAAGTGACAGGTGTTGGCAACGACGGCTGACCGAGTCCTCAAGGCCTCAGGTTTCAAGGTCCGCTATCCCCGCAAATCCCACGCAAATTTGACATGGATTGACTCAATAATACAATGGAATTTCTTGTTGCTTCGAACATGCACATATGTATCGCGTGTAAGGAGCAAGCGTTTGTTCTAAAATACGTTGAGTTAGTTCTCCACCTGAGCACTGAACTTCGTCATCACCGCATCACAGGGCAAGCCTCGTTTGCTGCGGTCTGTCAATACTTAGATCAGCCATTCCCCGCTTGTTGAACGAGTCACCAATTCCGTAGTATTTGAATGGGTGCATCACGAACCGCATACCCCTTCGAACAAGCACCCATGCCCCAATACAACTCTCGGAAATACAGTTAACTTGCATCTACAATCTACACCAGGGAGGGATACAAGCATTGAAAATGATCGAGCTGCCGACAGGTCAACTATTCAGCATCTCACCAATGACGAGGCCCAGTTCAGCTCCAAAGATCATAGCCACTCGTGCTGCTGGGCCGCTTCCTGTCCGTTGACACCGCCGAATACCGACTCCGCCATACCCCCAAACTCTGTCCATCATTGAGGCGGCGATCTTCACCCTCGATTGCTACTTCCTAATGGCAAATAGCCACACAGGATTGGAAAATTATCTGTCCTGGTGGCCATGGCCCTAACGCGAATGTTAAAGGCGAACTTGAAATTCTACAAGGCCAAGCTCCAATACCACCCCACACACCACGCGGCCGATCGAGCGGGGAACAACAAAATTGGCGGGGGGATTTCTGCGTGCCTGTAAATAATAAACTTACCCGAGGCGAGCATTAGGTGTATTGTCACAGTTAGTTTGGGGCGTGATTACATCGCATGGCTGTGGGCATCACGAAGGGACTAAATGTGATATTACCACGGGTGCGAGAATAAAAGCGCGTGCAGTGTTCATGTTTTCCAGTGGAAGCCCCAATAAGCGTACCTATCACAATAGAACCTAGATAAATATGCCGCATGTGTGAGGTGGAAGGTCGCAGGTGGGTTCGGCATACGGCGCCAAGGTTTTGTTGCTCCACCCCCTTCTCCTGCCTTCATTCGAGGCTATTTATGAGCTGGGTTCCTGTGATTGAAGAACCCTTGCGCTTGTCGTGAGGTTCATGGCGAGTGGCGTCCGAACATCCAGGAATTCTTCAGCCTTATTTTCGTTTATACCACGCATCAGACACATGGCTAGGTATACCGAAATCGTCATCAGATATTGGGTGGGCCTGCGTCTGTTGAATCTTCCGCTCGTCGGGCCACTCCACTAGGATACCGGATAGTCATCTCCATATGGGCGCTCGTGCAAATGCTGGGGCATTGGATACCGAGTAAGTGTATATTGGGAAAGATGATGATTATGGAGATTGTCATACGAGTGTCTAGATCGTATCGGTCTGACTGTATTGAAAGCTATGAATCATAGTTGGCTGACGTCAATATGCAAATTCAGATATTAAACCTTGGTGCCTATTGCTTCATGAGGTAGATTCAGTAGCCGGAACTGGGGATATCGGTTCTATGGTCCCCAGTTATGTATTGCGATCGACATTATAGGGTACGATTTGGGCCATCGCCGGTTGGTACGATGTGATCATTGAATCCAGGCGGGATACTGACACGTGTGTTAGCTAAGATAGGATTGCACTGAACCTAGGGGGGAGAATAAGAGGACATCCGCAACTTAAGCCTACTTCGCCTCGGTGTGATCTTCGGGCGTTTCTCGGATAGGACAGTCATGATTCCTTATTTTATCAGCAGAAGAAAAGTTGGAACGGCATTTGATTAACCAGCTCAGTGGATTTAGCATACTGGGGATTTTATGGGAGGGTACTGCGGGGGGGAGGGGTATAGACAACTTACGGGGAGCTTGGTGAGTGAGCGAATACGGGTATCAACGAAATCAGCTCACGGTGAGGTCTGGCGCCGGCCCAGAAACACAGCAAGTACACTAAATAGAGTATTCTAAGGGGAGCGATAACGATGGACCGCCGGTTCGTGATAAAGGGGCGATGATTGCGTCGACAATCCCCCGGGGCGTTCCAGCGTCCATCGTGGGTAGAGATATAGAGTGCTGTCGGGAAAAAGCTGTAAAACGTGTTTGGCCATCCCGTACATCGACAACATGTGCCGATTGTAGAGCGTATGTGGAATCAGGGTACCTGTACCACGACTGATGCATTATCCTATGCAGTCCCCCGTTCCTCAAAGCAAAGCCCAGCACTGCCCACGGGTGCGCACAGCAATGTCATCCTCAACCCCATCACAAAACCCCCGAAAGAGTCCTAGTAACCAATTCACCCCAATATTCGACCAATCAATCGTACTTAACAATAGAACTCGCGATCCCTGACACCCCCACGGGGGAGCAACGGCGCACCCCAATACCCCAATACCGACCTACGACGATCGCGACAAGTCGGTAGCGGTACGCGGGTCCGTCTTGCCATAGATCCTGGTCAAGTGAAAATCCCTGAAAGCAGCGAACCGGAACCCAAGCGGCAGGCGACCCCTAGTGGCGCTGACAATGGGATGTTGTTCAAAATTGAAATGATATCCTGTCATCTTGCCTAACTAAAAATTTGGTCTGATACTTCATGGATACGCTCCTGTGATTGGATCAGTTCACGGGAACTTATTTTGCGCGAACCAAGCACTCCTCACCAAATCTTTCTACTGGGGTGCCGGTGAGGCAGAACGCGCAACCGGCAAGCCCGTCGAACATACCCCATCTAGGAGGGGCTTGTCTGAGGAAAATTTAACTCCCTGGTTCTGGGTTCCCCAGAAGGAGAATGTCTTCGCACATGTGGATCAACGAGCTGGGTGGGCTCCTGGGTCGATAGTTTGGAACGAGACACAGATAAGCAAAATACCAACAGTTCAAAATCGATATATAACTTCCATTTGATCTGGGAAAGGACCCCATGAGCGTCAAACATAAGGATTGTACTGGGAACTAGAGCCTGGGTCTTGAGTCAGCACGATCGTTGTTGATTTAGGTGAACGGATTGGAAACTGGAAGGACTCACCCAGATCCTGTGTTAGCTTGAACATAACCAATCATTGCCATTCCTAAACGGCTTGGCAGCGTCCAATTACGGGGGAGGTATTATTTCCCGGGCCTGTTTGAGCTAGACGCTACAATAATGACATTTGCGAAAAAGGCTCGTAAAAGACTGGGTGACTTCCCGCAAGAGTCTGTAGCATCCAAATATTCATAAATCGCTACCAGCCGAGATGCCGACGCTCCGTTTGGGTTATTTTCTCAAATTTTAGCATCGGCAACTTGCAAGCCACTCAACGTCTAACTCGGAGGCCTCCCGAGTCCCGACCCCTCCCCAGATACAGAATGCACTTCAAATCCCTTGAGAGAAATCATATCAACATATTTTCCACTCCAGCAGTCACTTTTGGACACCGAGTGGTCGCCGACCCCACTCAACGCTAAATTTGGCCTTCTAATGATGTTGAAATTTGAGGTGAGTACAGCCTTTCAAAATCTGGAGGCACAGATACCATCAATTAGAAACCCCGGTTTATATCACTCTAGATCTACGGGAAGGCACTCACTAGGCACTTACTCGGCGGGATGAAGTTAGAGATTCGAGTAGGTCCTGAGATCTTGAGCTCGCGGTGGGGCTCCAAGGATAGATTTGGAGTTTCCAAATATACATTTTGCCATTAGACTGGCACGTTCGTGATGGCGAATAGCACATCTACCCAGCGTATTTTATGCTGTCGCAACCATTCCAAGTTGTCCAATAACCCCCATGTCCAGACCCCAATCTCAGAGTAGGAGCGACGCCGGCCACCGAGCCAGAGAGGAAATGATCCTGCGATGGCGAGATGCAACAAACCAACACCGTGACACGCTGGTTGACCCTCATCGATCGACACCCTCTGTACACGATGATCCCATCCTACCTTCACAGCATTCACGCCGGTATCACACACATGGCGACCCGCAGGTTCTTTCGCGGTCTGAGAAACCCCATTACTCTTCACACTCTAGCCGTTCGTCACACCGACACAATAGGGGATCCAAATACTCAAACACTTCTAATTCGCACCCCCTACTTGACATAGCGCGCTCGCATATTTCCCAGTCCCCACCCAACTTGAACCCCCCGTCGATGGTGCTGGTGCCAGGTCCACGTGGCTTTGATGCCGAACCACGCTCGCCATCATCTTTACACAGCGCTAGCCCACCTTCCGCCCAGTCTACCAGCTATATTTTTGGTTCGTGCTCCACTTACATAGTCCGACCACGACGTCACCAAGCCGTTGTGATTCCCCACGCTAATGGGGGATATATTGTGGTACCCCCCACAAGGGACGTGTGGAAGTCCGGGTATGTCAATGCGCCAGCCACAGTATCTGAATTACTGAATTGGGATCAATAGACCTCATCGACGGCCCCACCCCCATCCGTGGTATCCGTATCTAGGAGTCGCACGAGCCATAGCGGGCATGGAGTGTGAGCCTAACAACACAACATTTCTTCCTTTCATGGTCGTTTAGCAACCCTGTAATGTACAATAACGAGAATGGAAATACACGCTACCATTCACATCAATGTCCAGCATCTGTCGTTTAACCATCCACTTGCAGCTGGAACAGTAAAAAACATAGGCAAAAGAATGGATGAATACGGGTTCGAACCGCAGACTTCTCGCAGGCTTATATATGCAAAGCGAGCGCTCTACCAACTGAGCTATACACCCGTGGAAGATGGCTCCCCCCTGTGCGCGAGCTCGGGAGGCTACCCTGGGCGTCGGTCGCACGACTGCTGTACTCCCCTCATGGATGGGTAGTGGCCTGAGACAACCATTTGGCTAGACTAGGACCTTGGCCAAGATCTAATCGGTAACTCGTTGTCCCCACAGGTGAGCTTGGCAGCGCTATCCAATGGGAACCTGATGAAATAGAAGTGTGGTATTACAAGGCCAGTACCTGAGGCCAATGAGGCCATGGTTACGAATGGTTCGACATATTGAAAAAAAGAATGCATGTCACCCTCGTTTTAGAATTAGATACCCTCGAGGGCTGATTGACACCGAAAATATCAAGAACCTAAATTGGCTGAGCTGAAATGTGACAAATACAAGCATCAATCCCGAAAAAGGTCATAAGTGTTCTTTTCTCCCGCGACCCATACGTGATCCAGGAGAATTAATAAGAAATAAAGTATTCAGCGGCACTACTCTGTGCCGTGTGGTATGGCAGTGGTCGGTTCAATCCATGTCGTATTGAATGCTCCGCTCCACATTAATTTCGAGCTGAGGTTTGTGTTAGCAATGGGGAATAGAACGGGCGAGCCCGCCACACCTTTCCGCCCTTCGAGGATTCCGGTCTTTTTTGTGATGACTGTGGGGAAGTTAGAACACACATTCACACGTAGTGGCGAGGGGGTTCGGCAAATGGGATGCCCCAGAAATGGTACACATAAAACACATACCGAACGACGAGGATCGAGATGAAGTATGGGCGGAAGGAACTCCCCCGACTTAGAATTGGTAAGACGGAGTTTCTGGCGAGTATTCAACCTTAATTGAAGGGGATATATAAGCCCATGATACAAAGCGCGACGGGGAAAAGGGAGTACGTACGTCACCAGGAGTGAATTTGCGTATACTATTTCAAGTCAGCGCCAACGACAACAATACCCACGTGGTTCACATACATTTTCCAATCACAAAGTGCAGGCCCATAAATATAAGATTGTTTTGCGATGCCAGCCACTGGACATACCACATTAGGCATAGCCAATTCGAGGAACGTGGATAACTCACGCATAGCATAGCAGCAATCGTCCCAGCGCTAAACAGGGCATCAGGCGTTGCTGTTCAATAAGAATCGACAAATATCTACCATGTGAGTGAACCAGTCTCAAAGGCGTATAGAATTAACATGTCTATCACGCGATTGAGCCTGAATTCGGGTTAAACAAGCCATTAGTTGTATAGAATAAATCGTACCGAGCACCGTCTGGGCGACTTTTCTGAAGGAGGAAAAAGAGAGAGCCTGTAATAATCACATCGATAGCGGAGGAAAGAGCGAGGCCCAGCGTGAAAAGCCACTTTGTAGGGTAGTATGATTAGCAAAGAGCCTATGACAATACCGGGAAAGAGGCTAACGCGAAAATGTAGCCTAAATGTCGAAAAGCTGTGGGTGTGAATCCTAGGAAGGAGATTAGCGCGGGTAGCAGGAATGTTTGATTGCTTACATTTCTGCTGTTGTTGCTTCGAGATCAGGAGATTAGCCGCGAGGGTTGAAACGTTGACGCCAGACATTTATCTCACCAGCAGCAGAAACTAGTAAAGAAAACATGAATGAGCGAGAGTTTTTGAGAAACGGACCAGTGAAGTTACCTAGTCTCAAAAGGGCAAGTATGACCTTTTTCAGCAAAATAAATATCACAATAGAAAGGGTACCACATCAATACTTACGATTGGTATGGTTAGAGCCCAGTTTTGCTTGCTGACTATATCGGAGCTGGTTGAGCATTATCGTTCATCAATGTAAGTTGACCTACGTCTGAATATACGATGCGCAAAGAAACTGCTTATTCATGAGGGAGATTATGAGTGGATTGAGGAAATCGTGCATACCAATGAACAAGGAATGTGAGAATAGCCTATGACTATCTCAGCCCACTAGAAATATAAAGAGGGAGGATACGAACAGTAAAAACCACTGTGAACTGGATGTACTGGTCTTAGGAGCGTTAAATGTCAAAAGATGAAACACTTGCCGCCATCGTCCTGCCGTTTGCATAAGAGTTAGTCGCTTTTCGTTCTGTATTCAGCCCGATTGTGCGCACCAGGGAATAAAATCAATCCCATTGGCTTCGCCGAAACGATCGACAATATAATCCCATAAGGCCGCCCAGATGCAAACAGTGTGGCAGACGTCGAGAGTCCTGGAATAATTAGCATGACGAAAGGCGCAATGGTCAGGACCTCACCATACAGAAAGAACCTATGGGACGTGTTCAAGGTTAGAATAACAGTCTAAGGGAGTAGTACGACAGCCATACTATCAGCCTGGTCCTTCGGGAATCCTCCGGGTACATTTTCAGATAGATCACGACCTGGACAGCGATGAGTCCCGACAACCTATCGGAGACCCAGGCTTAGAGTCACGGATACGCGGGCAGGATTTGGACAGAACATACACCGCAGCAAACAGGCCGCCAAGGAGGAGCGCTCCGTATGTCGCCGGAATAGTAGGTTGGGCCATCTCTCTGAGTGAAGAAAAGGGGAAGAGGGGTATCTAGTCCTATCCGATCCCACATTCATAAAGTATGGATCGGTAAAGAAAGGCGCCCAGTGGATGAGAAAATAGCCCCGTGGGTTTCGGCACAAAAGGAAAGTGGCTAGTATGCTTTCGTGGATACAACCGGTGAACACATTCAATCCGCAAAGAGAAAGAGTGCGGGAAGTCACTGGAGCTATACATAGACTGTAGATGCCATAATTTAGTCCATATGGGAGAGTTGGATGATCCGATGTCATAGATAGTTCTTGCAACACAGGAAAATCCTCGACCCCAATTAACGGTTATATGAATTGACAGAGAGTATGACTTCTGCGCCCCACCTGTGAATGCCAGAATATTGGTCTCGTCCCCATCTGTGTTCAGGCGGAGCGTTTCGGCTGGTAGTGAAATCTGAGAGTCAGGTCTGTGCCGTTGAGCCGTGCGCGTGAGCATTGCTTGGCGTGACGCCTAGCTTACAAACACAATTGGAATAAGATCGTGTAAATCATTGATTTGAATTTTGGAACCCGCTCCAACAAGAACCTATTTATAATGTCAATGAATGCTCTCACACCGCAATGGCATTGCGGGTGCATTACGAGGAAGGAACTTGCTGATCAATACAGATTCTTGAAGCTTGAAGACACGAGAATATGCCTCCCTGCACAGGAAATACAATCCCATGGGCACTCGCGACGTGTTAGCATCAAAGGACCAATGGGTTTCATCAACGTCAAAGTCATACTCAATGTCAAGCTTTGTTGGGCGGAACCCATAGTAAGTATGAATGTATTACGCATTCCCCTATTTGAGTTTGATGCAGTGCAACACGCTTCAAGAACATCATTGAGCGCAGTGTTCCCGACTGACTGCACTATTATAGCCCTATAAGAGCTCTCCTGCATGAAAATTCATTGAATTTGCCCCAGAGGCTCGCCCTCAGACTCACCACTACTACTTCGTCATGTCACGGGGCCACATAGTCGCCAATTTCATACCCCGCTGCCGCTTCGTTCAACCCCGACACGGTGGGAGGACCGGAGTGACATCGCTTGGAATCAAGATGCATACGGGACTCCTCAAACAATGCATCTCTCACTCTCAAACTCGTTGGAAAACGCTCTCATAATACATAAGATGGGATGGGCCAAATTTAGGAGGAAATAGATCAGTCGGTGTGTCGATCTGTCACCTGTGGCGAAGTGATGATGATCATTGACGAAGGCGAACTTCTGGGGTAATAGTATGTGACCAAAACAAATAAAGGTGGGGCTGTGTAACCTTCTTGGGCTGACTTGAAGCGCCATCAGCTGATGTCCTCTAACAGGTGATGTGGGCAATGTTACAGCTCACATGTTGATATAAGAACGCTATAATTGGACTACGACTCGGTGGGACGAACGTCTCAGAGAATGAGAATATTATCTTCCATCTGTCGTTCAGAAACGCCACTTGGTTGGGAATTTTGATGTGGTTGGGGCTCGTGTTCGGCCACTGCTGGGGCGGGGAAGGATTTGGATGACATCATTTCCTGAGCATTCAGTTGCGGCATCCCTCGGCCAGCGTGACAGCCTCTCTGGTCTTCTCGAGAAACTCATCTCATGTGCTAGCCCACTCCGCCAAAAATGTTCCAAAAGACAGATGAAAGATAATACCAACAGGTCCAGATTTCTGGGCGGCACGAACTCAACTCGTTGGGTTGATAGCTGGTACCATATGATCTGCCAAATAGAAATGTTGATCAGTGTTAATTGCATTGAGGGTGGATGGTGTCCCGATGAGAGATACATGCCCCAGTGGGGTAGACCTCGGTGATAACAGGATGGGGCTAAACTAGAAATGTGGAAGGGTCGAGAAGCCGCATCGTAGGCATCAGCCAACCTTCGGGAAGGAAGGGAACGCTGTGGCTGGATGCCTGGATGAACATCCAATAAAGAAAGCGAATGGCGTGAAATTTTTACCTTGATGCGAAAAACTTACGAGCAAGACCTCCGTCACCAATAGGCATCATAACAATTGTCAGAACACAAGAAACCTTGGAAACGAGCTAGCAGCAATGCTTCGCCGATCTCGAAGGATTCCAAATTAAGAGAAGCCGCACAGGCTCCGTGTAACGAGTTCAGCGAAAAATTGTAGTGGAGTTGGAGCTATCCCCAAACGAATGAGAGAAAGCACACTGAACCGTATGGCCGCGCGGGTGAGCATGGTATGTGCCGCCCTCGCCGGTTCCGGCAGGCTGCAAGAAGCGCGCCAAAATATATACCGTTCACAGACGGGCCTAAAAGATTTTCTCGGGTCCTTGTACATCAAGAAACTCGCGAGCGTTGGGCATTGAACATGCTGAACATCGAATTATTTCAATATCTTACCACGCTTGCCATAAAACTCGGCCCCGGTGAAAACGGCGCGAATGGAGATTCGAGCAGAAAGCGGCGTGGGCTCACAACTACGCCTCTTGCGTAGAAATCGTTGATGTAACTCGGCGCATTATAACGGATGGTGTGTATGGTGTCGCTCAAAGATTTCAATAATGATAGGCCCAAGTTGGAGCCTGGGTAGGAGTCATACTGTCATAGGCCCGGCCCGCTAAAGTGGCCGCCTCGCCCGCTTACATAAATAGATAGTAGCAGCCACAAATAACAAAATCCTTGGCCCTTCTGTATCGACTCCGATACTAGTAGGAAGCTTGAAGCTCGAAATTTTGAAGCCTGACACTGACGTCGACAAAGGGTAGTCCGAGTCTCCATGGGTAAGATTCCGTGAAGCGAAATGGCTTCCTCTTCCCGGGTAAATTTACCCGATGATCATTAGTCATGCCCATACAATCGATCTCGCTGCCGGTGCCAGTGACGGGACAGACCCTCTTCTCCTTTTACGAGCCAGCATGAACAGCGAACTGACATCCAAGATCCTTGTCATCAACCCCAACTCCTCCCAGTCTGTGACGGATGGCTTGGTGGAATCACTCACTCCACTTTCACCACCCCAAACCACCTTATCGTTTTACACGGCGCCAGCAACGGCACCATTGTCCATCGATGATATCACTACCGCAACTCTGTCCGCAGCAGAATGTATGGTAGATATTAATGCCAAGGGGCTCCTGGATCAGTACGACGGATTCCTCATTTGCTGCTGTGAGTTAAGAGAGTCGGGTGGATATTACTGCCCGATAATTTTCGCGTAGTTTCCGACCATCCACTCGTGCACATGCTACATGAGCGTACCTTGAAGCCGTGTATTGGGATATTACAAGCTGCCATCACACAAGCCCTTCTCGTTGGCAATCGCTTCGGGATCCTCGCTACTGGTTCGGGGTACATGTATGACCGTGTTTGGGAAATACAGGCTGTCCTGGGCGGACCTTCCACGCGTTTTGCGGGGCTAGAAATGAGCGGGCTGGGTGTAGTCGAGCTCCGGGAGGGTGATCGTGCATATGTGGAGAAAAGTATAAAAGAAACGAGTGTTAGGATCGCGGCGGCTGGTGCAGACGTGGTTATCCTCGGTTGCGCAGGTGTGTGCACACGACTCATATCTGTTCTCGCTTGAATCCGTTTCTGTAGGGATGACTGGAATGGAGGGTCTAGTGGAAGAAGCTGTGGGACAAGCGTCACTGCGACCCGTTCGTGTCGTCGACGGCGCAAAGGCCGGAGTTCAATTTCTCGCCGGCCTAGTTAGATTGTCTCGTTAGGCACGATGCAGGAACGGAACAATTTGTGGGTGGAGGGCAATATGAAGAATGCAGAACGTATGTTTTTATAATCCCTCGTTCGCTGATCGAGCATCAGAGCGTGTGGATGAAACGTAGTATGGGATTTATGCTGCTTACTTACCCCCCGTGAATCGCATTACTATGATGATCTGCGAGCGCCAGGCTGTGTTACTAGGTTCTCCCAGAACTGGGGTTACCAGGTGCCAAACCTTTATCCGTATCCACGCGCTTCGCGAGTGTGGTGTATCATTTTGAATACCCTGCTGCTGTTAAAGGATGGGCAGCTTGGACTCTAGCATTAGACTCGATGTTCCAGAATTACGAAGATGATATAGTACAGTCACGGGCAGTGTATAGTATTGAGGCACAATACATCGCGTTAGGATTCCACATAGCCTCTCCAGTACTCACCGACCCCGCAAGAGTTAGCTGTTGGCTGCGGTTGTGAGGGGTTATTTGCGGGGTAATATTGTCCAAGCATATGCCATTCCAAGATGCCCTACCAATACTGAGCTGCTTCGGGTCTTTGTGTCCGGTTAAGTATTCGCATCGGGAAAGGGTAATATCCAGAGGGGAAACAATTGATTGACCTGTTTTTTTTGTCTCTGCGGCGTGTGACATGAGATGGTTTGGGGGTGTCCACTATCCATACATACTGCGCACTGTGGCTGTCAATCGCCTGAAAAATCGATATTTCCCTTGGAATAAGTCCTTGATGTGGGTTATATGTCGTTGTTAGTCTTGAACGCCATTGGCATCCAGATGTCATGTGATGAATCATAAGTGGCCAATGGCCATCGTGATCGTCGATCGCGTCAGCTCGTCGGTTTCGGCACTTAACTCACTACCACCATCATCCACGATTCACTTTTTATCGTGTATATAACCGTTAGGATGGACCCAGACCGACGCCCTCCCGCTCCATTCACTACGAACCCATCTCACCTCTTAAACTTCGATTCTCCTCACGAAGTCTTCAAGAAGCATTGTCCCAATCCCAACGATAAAACAATGAACTTCCCTAGAGCGCTTACGCAAACCAGCAACAATACAGAGAACATCCTCTGAGTGGAAATCTTCCCAAAGACAAGCCGTTCGCTTTCCCATCGCGACACCTCGCGTCTCGTCAGGCATCGCAAATCCTACCAAACTTGCCGCCCAAAATGAAGGAAGGGCAAGAAAAATCTTTAGGCTTCCGGGCGATAAGCCAAGTCAGCTGCCGAAATCCTCAGTATTCCGATTTCCCACACCATCCGCGTCGAATATCTTGAGATCGAAACATGAACATAGTCCCAGCGCGAAGGAAGAGCTCTCCTGTAAGTCGTTTCGGCCGATTCACCAAAGGAGGGTTCTAATTGATATAGCCGATGGGGGGAATAATTTCTCCCCAGTCCTGCCACCCGACAGCTTATCGCCTCAACCACTCGTTTTCCAGGGCGCATATAGTCAGCCATTCCATGAATCAACAGGGGACGTACGCCCACCATCAACCCCAGACCGTCTTACTCCCTCGCCGCCTCTTACCCCATTCCTGCGCTCTGGTTCGGCGGCTACGATTATTAGTGAGGACGGCCGCTTTTCAGAAATAGCGGTCAAGGCGATAACCGAATCCCAAAAGGTCGCAGATGATTTGGTTCAGCAGGTACGCCAATAAGGGTGTAAACCCCTTCGTCTCGTGCTGCCCGAGCACTCGCGATTGACAGTATTTCCTTAGAAATCTTATACGAATTCTCTCCTTGCCGCGCAGAAAACCGCCAACAAACGTTTAGCCGATGCCCAGCGCGATAGCGCATTGGCTAAAGAGGAGTTATCAACGACGCAGTCGAATTGTCGGCTACGCAAGCCGACTTGGCGTCCGCTCAGGCGCTTCTATCCCAAGCGAAAGAAGACGTACTGGTCGCAAAAGCTGAAATATCCCGCATGGAAGAAGAATTATCCCAGCGTAAAAACGATGCTGATATGGCCCGGATAGCTGCCGAAGAAGAAAAGGCGGAGAAGGTCGAATTGAAGAAAAAGTTATCGCACGTTAGGCACAGGCTTACGCAGCTAAGCGAAGAGTTGAGTTTGTCTTGGAGCAATTGCGCGAAAGGGTACTAATTAAAGAATATAGTTACGTTGTTTTTCGAGAAGGCCAGTTGGATCTGAAAACATCTTATGAGACGGTCAAGTTGACACTTGAACACACTCTCCGGGAACTCTTGGAGCTCAGGAGGACGTCTAGGGATGATATGGCTTGTAAGTATCGTGCAATTTCATATTTCGGACAACGATTGTAACTTTTGGCAGCGATGCAACCTTTCCTTATCGAAGGCGGTCATTTTGCGCAGATTAGTCAGCTCAAGGCTGTTATATCTGAAGTACAAGATAGCCTCAACGAGGGTAGGACTCTCGCACCCAAATCCTCTTCTTCTGACCTCTCTTATAGCCCATAGGGTCACCGATTTGCTTCGGGATAAGCTGCACCATACCACGGCACAGCTTGCTGAGTCGATGGCGAAGGTAAAAGACTGGAATACCAGAGGGAACGGGGATGGACGAGAGGGTGGCTGTAGGCCGCAACCTGGATAGATTTGGTCCGTGGACAAACTCACAGTTGGCTTACACACTGACATTATTGCTAGAAACCAAATTCGAGGAACTAACTGGACGGATAATTAAAAGGGAGGAAGAGTCAGTAGAGGCTCTTGCGGAAGCCGCGCTAGCCGAAGCAAAAGTTGCGATGGCTGTCGAAAAGTTCAATAGTCATTTGATCCCCCGTCGTTTTCTCACCTTCGACTCCAGGCTCAAAGAGACGCAAATCACGCTGGAAAAGAAGGAGGAGGAACTGGTCGAGCTAAGTGATGTCCTAATGAGTGCGTATTTCCGTATATTGAAGACAATAGACTACTTATTTCCCTCAAGGAACGACAAACTCCGGCTCCAGATAGACTCTGCGGAGCACAAAACGTCAGAATTAGCGGCTAAAAACCACGAGTAATATTCTGCTCCATACTTCGACCATTACTAACTTGGTTCTAGAATTTCGGGGAAATTGTTGGAAACGGAACATAATCTTCGCTGCCAGGAGAAGGAGACAATCGCTCTCCAGTCCGAGCTTAAATTCCTGAGAGCGAATGCGGAGGAACTTCGATTTCGTGGGTACTACAACCCGTTTGACTTATGTTCATTACACCCGCGTAGATTTAACGAATCGGAAGCGAATGCGCAGAAAAGCAAGGAAGAACTTTCAAGTATGGTATTTAAAGAGAATGTGGCAACGAAAAAAAACGACGCCATGGAAGCCGAGTTGTTGAGGATGAGGGGTGAAATAAACCACCTGAACGAAAGGCAAGATATCATCTTATCAACTGGTCGAAACCACCCTAACGATTTACCCAGTTTGCGCCAATCGAATTCGCAGCTAGCTGTGGGTCCTTCATCTTTATATAACGCTAACTTCACTAATCAATAAATAGATTATACAGGATAGATTCGACTCCCAGGCCGCTACTCTCCGTTTGGCTAGAGAGGAGAGCGGGGATTTGCAGGTTCGTCCCTAGCCATGTTGCGCCGCATTTTTTCCATAGACATTTAGGAACGGCTCCTTCAACGGGAGACCTCCTTCATAGTAAATACACATCAGGTAACATTATTCACACGACTAATCGCTTTCAGAGCAAACTTGGGCCTTGGAGACCGACCTTGCCGTTTTTCGGGAACAAAAGCTCACCTTAAAAACTCAACTCAGTGAACTGCGCGAAGAATCCAAAAGCCAGCGCGTAGCATCCGCCGACGCCTCCGCTAGTTTCAAGAAACATCTTGCCGAACAGGAAATGATAAAAAACCGATTGCTGGAAATGCAAGAGCAACGCATCATTGACGCTGAAAAAAATGCCATCGATGCTAAGAATCGCCTTGCTGAAATGCAATCACGGATTGAAGCGGCGGAGGCGGCCAAATTGGAACTAGAGGGATGTGTGGAAGCTCAATCCGCCCGCCTTGAGAACGAAATTGCCACCGTTTCGGGTTTGACAGAAGAGATGTCAAGGCTTAGGAAGAAGGTCGTGGAGTTGGAACAGAGCAACGTCGAGTTTGCCCAGCGAACGAAAAACTTGAAATCTAGATACGAATTTGGCGATCTGGTGTGCTTCCCCCCTCACATTATTCGCGTTTACTCATTCAATTTAGAACGAAGACGAGGGGGAATTCGTAGCATCCCTGATTGAAAGAACTCAATCGATACACGAGCAAGACATGGTAGCGAAATGCAATGAACTTCGTCGAGTTGGTAACAACCCTTTCTCCCATTGATCAAATACATGATTTTTTTCAGAGCGAAAATATGATCGAAAGCCTCCAGGCGAGGATCAGAACGCTGGAATCGACTCTCGCCCGCTGTCTTAGGGAGAAGGAGCAAGAAGGTCTGGAATCTAAACCCATGGTCGATTTGGGATCTTGGATATCATCGAGCCCACAAACCACGGTAATGGGTCCCTTCCAAGCCTTTTCGCATTTTGACCATCCCCCCAGGCGCCATTTGACAGCGCGGACGGCCCAAAGCTCAGGCGTCACTGGTTGGCCCTACTCCGGCAGTCTCTCTGCCGATCACTACACCAGGAGAGCAGTTCGAAGTGGCGACAGAGGTACCATTCCGTACGCGATTGGGACTGAATATCTCTCCCCTCACAGTCGCCCCGAAGTTTACGACATTATCCGGAATGGATACAGACGACGATGCCCCATTGTCAGACCCACCGATGTCCCCTCCCGTCGCGTTAGGGAAGCGTGAGCGGGTGGTGTCCCCAACGAAGAACGAGGATCCCCGGCGGCCCGGAAGGCGTTCGGTATTCCTTTTCCTTGTTGACTCGTAATGTCTCTGTTCACGATGCGGACAGAAAGGTCCTATCACCCGTGCCAATAATCCACCTGGTGATGACAATGCCCATAACTCCCGCCTAACCAGAAAAAACCGGTACGTTGGGTCACCGGTCACCACTAACTTGAACGCAGGGGTTTATGATTTTTTTCCAGGCGGAATCATCGACGAAACCGAGGGCCAAGAAACGCAAGTAATTATGACATGATGTGGGTCTTGTGCATCTTTCATCCAGTCTCCTGTTTTCTGCGCCCCGCTTTTGTCGCCTATGTTGTCCCATTGCTCATGTTGTCCCTTCCTTTATTTTGTCCCTTCCTCTATGTTGTCCCACTACCATGTTTATTCCTGTTGATGCGCTTCTTTGACTGTACCAATATATTTTTGAACTTGATGGCGTTGCTTATTGTGTGAAATTTGAATGACTCTTGCATCTTTCCCTAATATCTCAAATATACCCTAAACAATATTCTTTACGAGTGGCAGTTGCTTTTATCCAGTAATCTTACATACATGTCCGTGTACAACCCTGTCCTCCGCCACTGCATGGTGGGAAGCAGATCTGATTTAATTGTAGTGCCGAACAACGACACCGTTAATCACCTCCTCCTGAACACCCTTTTGATCGCGTGGTTGTAGTGTTGATTGGCCATACGCCGCAATCCTCCCTTTCCTCCAGACTTCCATCGTGGGGGCGACAGAATCGTCGCATCGTCGTATGATATCCACCTTCTGTAACACAGGGCTCTCCATCATAGGAGCGAGCTTTACGTCGTCGTTTGTGAGCGCGAAATAAAAGGCGCCAAGCCGGGTAAGATTGCGTTGATCCGGAGGGGGTTGAACGACCCGATGGATGGTTCCTTTGTAGAATCCACCCGAAAGGAATTCAAGGGCTTCGCCGGTGTTCACGACCTATTTAAACGCTGTAAATCTGAAATATCAGGTTAAAAATATACATACGAGGGCATTCTCAATATGCCTAATCCATTTCCACTTCTTTTCTGGAGTCATGATCTGAAGAGCCGCTACGGGTTGACTCCACAGAAGTGTGAGACTCCCAAAGTCTGTATTTGCGCCATTGAGCTGCGGCCCGCGAATCAAGAAATAACCGCACCTGTATGGCCTTTTAGCCACACGTTCTTGGTTTTGGTTTCATCCTCCTCGGTGCGGGGATAGCTTTCCAAACCCCAGAAGTTAAAATATGTAACCTAAAAATAGGGTGAGACATACTATTTCATGAATCGAACTAGTGATATCCAATTAGCATTCAAGTTCGTCAAGCGTAAATGAGTTGAAAATCACTCCACGTGTCCGTTGGAGCATTGAAGTCATGTTGCTTCACAAACGTTTCTTCCGGCAGCTCTAACCCGAGGGCAAGGAGTCTGGTGGGGAGTGAGTGTCGCTAAAATATCATCTTTCGATCGATTTCCACCAACCTTAACAGAGGAAATAGCACATTGAAGTGGTTATGCTTTGCGAATTCCGAAATTTCAGGCAGGAAGGGCCTCAATTCCGCGGGGTGTTGTTTCTTCGTAACATCAGGGTTGACTGCAAATCGGGATGTCAATACCACTCCACCATTAACGACTAAATGATCGCACTGTTATAATGCTCCAACTGATCCCGGACGCCTGCATCAATGTGCTATGAGCAAGATAAGCACAATTCGTGGACCAAGGTCTGAAGAGTATTCACCCAATACTGTCGCGGTTTGTACCCCTGGTAGCTCCCGTCTGCCTTCATCGCCGCGACATACTTCTGCTTATCCTCGGCGCTCACTTGAGAGAACGGAATGTCGGCAATGTCGAAGATGCGCCGTGTCTAGATGTTAAATTTAGCATTCAATCATTCGAGCTATTCAATTCTTTACCTGCTCTTGCGTATAGCCGTGATTGATGACGTAGAAGAACCCGACAGTGGAGAGGGCCTCGCGGACCTCTTTGACGAGTTCGGCGCGACCTTCAGGGCTGTTGTACTTGGCGAGATCGATGATGGCGAGGTTTGCATAATCCACTTGTGCAATATATTAGATGAGGTAAGGGGAAAGCCAGAACAACAGCTTACAATCTGCCGTAGTGGGGGGCGGGGGGATGTGGCGGGGTGCTTTCGGGAGTACTGCGCCCGGCATGGTGGATATGTGAAAGTTCTTGGGTTGCTGATGCCCGCGGAGGTAGTTATATACCTGACCGGTCCTAAACCCTAACCGGCCTGACTCCTCACGCTCGCTTCCCGAGACATAATCTCTCATGGCATCCACCTTCTGCCGTAGGCACTGGGGGCAAATTAGGTCTGCCGACCCCAGAATAAGTGGAAGGGACCAGGCATAGGCATGCAAGACGTCACCGCCATGACCACATGATATCATTTTGTGGACATTAAATGAAAGATATTCCGAGTCCAAAATGTATATTTTAGGACTCGGTTATTGTATCCGGATGGGCTCTGCGATCAGAAATTAAGCTCTATTAGTGCGGTGATAGCCGCGATCTGAGTTCGAAGCTCTCTGCGACTTACGGCGATGGCCGCCTGCTGAGATTGAAAAATGCATTTGCTTGGATTGAATCAACTGGCCGATACAATGTTCCATGCCGGCCTCCGATACCGTCACCAGCAATCCCAATCTAATCCCGTGTGTTCCTTTCTCTCATATCGCTAGGCCGATACAGCGTTCCGTGCCTCCGATACCATCATCAGCAATCCCAATCGCCTCCCTCGCGCACATCATCACCGCACAGAAGTTGCCTTGTTCAGTTTGGGCTACGCTTATTCTGAACCATTTGATACAGCGCATCAACGCCTCACACAGAGGACAATCAGTGAGTCTTAGAATCACGTCCCGAATGCCTCAAAAACATTATAGTGCAACACCAGGGAGCGCAGCTCAGAACGCTGGCAACAACATCACAGCGAGTCGCACCAGAACCCAGGCACACGAGGTTCGTCGCCAGTGGGAGGCAAGAGTGGACTCACAAATGCCCCATGCCCCTAGACTTTGGAAGATATGTAGTAGGATAGCCTTTCAGAGTGTTAGGAAGACGAGATGACACGTTAGAACCTAACATCTCTCCCAAGGTAAGCGTTTTTTTCTCATATCGAACACGATATAAATTTTTGACATAGCACTCGCAGAAACACACTAAAAACGAGCGCTAATGATGGCTGGGGCCGTCACCCCGAACACCCACAAATGGCCACCCGCAAACGGCAGCATATGGGCGCTGCCGCTGCGAACAATCGCGACCAGAACTCATGACAGAAAGTTGAAACGATGATCCTCGATGAACCGCGACATCGTACACACACAAGCAAGACCCGCATGAATGGCCAACGACACGCACGAACGAGATGACAGAGTGGGCCTCATTCGCTCCCCCCTCATCCTTCCACCGATGCCACACATCCATCTACCCGATACGCCTACACCCTCACCCATTTTCCAATGTCTGCGTGCCCGTCTGTCGGCACACCCCGACACCCATTCATTGATGCCCGCACCCTCATCCACCAGCATACGCCTCACGCCTGCATGACCACTGGAGGTACTGCTTGCACGCCCGCTACCACCCTCCCCCGTTTCCGAGAGAGTCAAAGGTGGAACGGCTCACGCCCGCCACCCTCGCCGTGTTGTTCGCATCATTTGATGCGTTCAACGGTGCTGCAAGGCAGAACAAGGTGCTGTGAATTGCTGTGAATCGGCGCAGTATTGTACCCGCCCCTTTGCAGGCGCAGTGTTCGCAGCTATGGGTATCCGTGCTCAACCCCAACGGGTAAGTTCGCCCCCATTCCGATTTTCCTTAGCTCTAATGCTCCCCCCCGCATCTCCACCCTCAGTACCACACCTTTGGCCCGAACCCCCCACGCTACTTATTGCGTTCAGCACCGTCGCGCGCCTAGCCCTGCCATTCCCACCCTCTGGCTCATACGATTTGGTAAGTTATGCCCTCATTCCCACATGTGTTAGCTCTAACGCACCCCCCTTGCGTTCTGTTCTCATCCTCAGTGCGACACCCTGCTAGTCGCGCGCCCACGTTGTGGGTCCAGTACAACCACTGACTGTTGTCGCACTCCCATCTAGCACTTCCCAACCTCATCTGTTTATGACATGATGCTCATTGACTCCCCAGCCTCGTCGTGTCTACTCCTTTCACACTTGTCATGTAATAAATTCTGAGTATTTTAACAAAATAGGCTTGTAATTTCCATCACTAAGTACTGGACTCGGTCATGCCACGCGCAAGCGATGGCCCTCACCCACAAGTTCAGCACATATTCGAAACTTACGTCTTCAAGACTCCCAAATTCTTCATGTTATATAAAAGTAGCATTTGGAAAAATGAAGGCACTCGGAGTAAGGCATCGACAGGTGGTAATCCCATTAATCCTGTGGGCACACACTCGAAGGTCCCGGAAAAGCGCCGTAGGTGAAAAGGAAGACATTAACATGATAAAAATAGCAGGTTGCGGCGGAAGGCCGTTATACAGCAGCCGGTCCGAGTTCACCGTCACAGACGAGCTCCAGGAGCTGTGAGCTGAGTAATGGGCCTAAGAGCAGACGCAGTGAACCAGACGTTGTCCTAGAGGTGTCGACAGCACAGGGAAGTGAGACGATAAAGCGGGAGGCCATAGGGACGCTCCAGGCGATCCGACACATTTCACGTAAGATGGCGCGTTCGATAATGGCTCTCCTACATAACAATGATGATCTTTGGATCGCACTTGCGGCGCAGGGGGTAGAGAGGACAAAGCTAGGACTTGATGTAATATTCTGGGCGTTTTGAACGCGTTGAACGCGTTTTCTGGTGCAGGTGGATGAACCAGCGGGCCTGGGGACGATGAGGGCACATCCTAGGGTGTTCTACGAATCAGGGCACTGTCTGGACGCTTTTGAATGCTGAAAATCGCAATTTCTACTACCATGAGCTATGCGAATGAAAAACTACCTCCTGCTAGGTGACATCCTTCAGCTGATATTTATGATGTCTCTGCTACAAATGATAGCACAGGTTGACTTGGGTACAAGGTCCTGGAATGAAATTAAGAGTGTCGCAGCTGTAACATCAACTGAACAAAGATAATCATCCGGAAATTAGACGTAAGCACATAAAATGATGTGGCGAGGGAGTCTGAGTCAACGATTGCGACACACAACATTTCAATTCAGTGGTGGTGCACACACGAGCGCTAGCGTTGGGCCGCCTGACATACATGTCCGGGTACAGCCCGTCCTACGCGTAGTGAGGGATGGGTCCGATTCAATTGCAGTGTTGAAGAACCTACACCATTGATCGACTCCTCTCGAACACCCCGTTGGCCCTGTGGCTGTAATACTGACTAGCCGTACGTCGATATCCTCCCTTTCCTCCGTGCTTCCATGGCGGGAGCGACAGAATCGCTGACCCCATGACATCGTGGATGACTTATCTGAAAAAACTTGGGGTTTGACAAGGCGAAGACACACGAAATAATGTATGATAATCCCATTACGCCACTGATGGAAGTCCCGGAAAAGTGCCGTAGGTGAAAGGGAGACACCACGATAATAGCAACACGACGGCGGGCACACGAAAGTTCAAAAAATCAGAGAACGAGCCCGAAACACTAAGTGCTCATTTCAACCTTGTATCGTGAAGAAGTCTGAGAAATCCCCCGAGTCCCCAAATACTATGATATGAACGTCAACAACCAACAATTTATATGTAGGTCTGACGACTCACGGTTGACCTGATAGTCATCACTGTCCAAGACCAATGGTACCAAGACCTCAGTTTTTCCCAGCAGAATAGAGAAGCCATCCGCAAGGATTACTAGAGTATAAACTTTAGCCGCCGGATCTGGGTGGATGAGCATGAATTGGACTAACGTGGCGTCATCGGCCCTGCCTTGCGTAACAAAATCTTCCCGATCTTGTTAGTAATATTGACGGGTGCTTTTGAAGTGTCCCTAATCAACCTGGTCAAACCAACCAAGAGCACTATGGAGCAAAGAGCTTACCAGGTGACATTATAGTGCTGCCCAACGAACCAGACGGTCCCAGCATGCGGGGAGAACACCTCTGGCTTGAATACGTCTCTTGGTTGTTGGATTGTCGGCAACGCATTGGCCGACGAGAACATCCAGACGAGGGCGAAGAGCACGAGTTGTGTGAATGTGAAGTTCTTCATGATGTGATAGGAGAGTCGTGCAAGAGTCGTGGTGGGTTTATATTGCTTCATGATGGTCCGCGGCCAGACAGAGACGGGGGAATATCACCATCTTATAGATGGGTTTTAGGCCGAGAATCAAGAAGATGAGCCCTGGGACGCATCTGCTGATAGAAACATATGGATATCAACCACCCCTGTCGATAAACCGGTACATCCCAATGCCGCACACCATTATCATTCCCCAACACATCACAGAGACAAGAAACCTACACTACCAACTTGATCTGATTTCACCATAACATGATTGCGTGATCCATTGGATGATGTTTGTGGGCCTCGGACAAGATTGACAGAATCTCATGATTCCTTTAATCAATTTGAGAGCCGGTCACAGATGACATTAGGTCTCAATCTCGTCGGGATGATTTTGGCTTGGTGTTGGTATGTCATTATTCACTGCTCAGAGCATGGGCTGCAATATCCAATAAACGTAGGATCGAGGTTGACGCGAGGACCTAGTTTTTTTGTTTAACTGCGGTTTGACCATCAACTCGACTGGTTATCAACTCGCCGTAAAATGTATAAGTTTAAGCCTCACTGAAGGCCTATCAACCGCCAAAATGGGCACTGCAAACTTTGGAAGGCTAAGAGAGAGAGAGACATCCCTTCTTGGTCTTTAACCACCACCATCGCCACCGTGGGAATTTATTTTCTTGCGGGGGTCGTCCCTTCCTATCGCTCCATCTATCACATCCGTCCCATCCAAGTGCAAGAAGGACCTTCCATTCGTTTATCCTATCCGGGCCATCCTGACTGTTGATCAGCAAGATCGGACCCATCGCTGGGCTTGATTGCTCACAACAACGTTTGCGGCATCGAACGGTATTTCCGAAATCTTTTTTCCCTTCTACAACTTTACACCACCACATTCCGGATACCCCACCCACACCCCCAAGATAATAACACCTCGGCTGATGCTGTCTGTACGATGCGATGCTGGGAGGCTTTTGCCGTCCAAACTCACACCAACCCGTATCCTCTGCGGATGGTTAGGCTAGTGACTTTTGGCCCAAGAAGTGCTTTATGCAGTGCCCTTGTGGCATGGCCGGTGTGTTCTCGATAAAGGCCTGAGGTAAAGAGGAGAGAGCTCGGAGGTGGGACGAGGATGTTCCTGTTGGGAGTCTTGGGATTAGGCTCTATTTTACGTTGCGCGCGAATCTACTTCGCAATTCACCCTATCGCGTGGGGCATACATTGACGAATCAAGGGGAGAGGAGGGTTTTATGCCCCGAAAGTGTGTTGGCTCTTTACAGGGCCGATGTGCGATAAGGCCGGGCCTGGACCCGAAATCGTGGATAACCCCCCCTCATGGGCATATCACTTGCCTGGACGGTCAGCTGCAGAATGAACCCCCGACATCGCCTCTACGAGCCAGATCCAATGGTCCATCTGGGCCGGGTCTGCGATTCTCCGACGAAGTCACCGGCACCCTTGAAAAGGGGTTTGGCCGGATGGATGTCCTAGTGGGTGTCCGTTTGCTGGGAGAGGCTTACATTGTGGTCGTATGGCCGTAGGCGCCGTTTGGGCGGGTGCGTCCACACCGGAGACGACAAATAGTATGGAGTTGGGGTCCGGGATCTAAACTTTCAGTTACCAAGACCGCTAGGAAGACCGTCGTGCCTCCTTATCGCCTATAGAGGGGGCCTGGTCGAAGACCGACATTTTACCTACAACTTTGGCAGTTCACTGGCGGGTGGACGTTCGGCTGGGGCACATGACATATTGTGTATGATCTTGGCTATCTAGCTAAGCAGTAGTTGGACCCTGTATCACCGTATGCAGTAGCGAGTCTTTGTATTTAACGTACGCACTCTGTGCAATCCACGCGGAATTCAAAAAAAAAAAAAAAAAAAAAAAATAAGAGAGAGAGAGAAAACGATGGTGGTTGAAAGGAAGCCTGCCTATCAGAACATCGTGTTGATCATGACCTCCTAGTAGATCATATACTGAAAAGCCTAGCACCGAACTGTTCAACAAACATCTTCAGAACAACAATCTGATATTTAGTGTAGCGGTGTGACTTGAGTCACACACGAATTCACGACTTTCTCCCACTTCCTTGCACGCTTTAGATTCGCCAGCTCGCGCCCACCGGCGGCTTCGTTTACGTGACGCGTCGCAATGGATGCCGGATTGAGTCTTGGACTTTAATCGCAAATAGTTTGTAATCGTTTCTTGTTTTGGTACTTACCACTCGTTTTACATAGGATCATCAATTCGCGCACCAAAGACTTCCAGCGCGGCAAACAGTACCGGGTCGGATGCCCACGTCGTCTCGCGCTCTCCGTGGTTGAAGGGAGACAACCGTCGTACGCCAATAGAGTCTGGTGCGTGCTTCACGATTACGGGTAACTGGAACTTGCTCGCCAAGGAAGGCCAATGATTTTGACGTCTTTGACAATATACCATTTGAAGCCAACAACGAGCGGCGAAATAGAGGTGGTAACCCCAGAAAAGTGCCGTAGGTGAAAAGGGAGACATAAGCGTAATAATAGCAACACCACAACAGGCACACGAAAGCCCAAAAAATCAGGGAGCGAGTCCGAAATCCTACAAGTGCTCATTTCAACCTTGTATCGTGAAGAAGTCTGAGAAATCCCCCGAGTACCCAAATACTATCCCATGGACATTAGCGATGATAATGTATATACAAGTCTGACGACTCACAGTTGACCTGATAGTCATCACCGTCCAGGACGTGACCTCAGTCCTTCCTAAAAGAATCGAGAATCCATCGGCTAGGGTTACTAGAAAATATTAGCTGATGATCTGGGTGGGTGGGAACGAATTAAACCAACTCGGTGTGATCAACCCTCCCTGGCGCAACAGAATCCTCCCGATCTTGTTGGTGATATTGACAGGTGCTTTCGAGATGTCCCTAGCGAACCTGGTCAAAACTGACGAAAAGCACTGCAAAGCAGAGAGCTTACCAGGTGACATTGTGGCGCTGCCCAACGAACCAGACGGTCCCGGCATGCGGGTAGAGCACCTGTGGCGTGAACATGTCTCTCGGCTCTTGGACTGTCGGAGACGCATTGGCCAGTAAGGACATGCAGACGGAGGCGAAGAGTGCGAATTGCGTGGATGTGAAGGTCTTCATGATACGGCAGGACGGTTGTAGTGAATGCTGGGGAGAGATGAAGGCTTATATCGCTTCATGATGGTCTGCGGCCAGACAGAGACGGGGGACTGTCACGATCCTACGGATAGGTCTTAGGTCGAGAATCAAGAAGACGAGTCCCGAGACGTACCTGCTGGTAGAAACACGTGGATATGGACCGCCCCCGTCGATAATCCGGCGCACCAGGATCGCCAACGCCGCACACCATTGTCATTCCCCGACACATCGAGATAGACAAAGTGCCCGAGATCCATGGAATAACTGTTCGCAAGTCCGGCTAAGCCGCAGAAAAACGATGGGTCCATAGGATGACCGGTGACCATCCGTAGGGGACTCGTAGGTCATTTCTGTCGGAGTGATAGTGCGGTGGGTGTAATGCCAGGTATATAGTCTCAGTCCAGTAGCTAATAATAATACTACACCGAGGCTACACGGCGCCGTCGGATCCGTAAGTACTCCAATGATCAAGCATTTGTAAATAACCCACTTTAGCGTCACTAAATGCCCCTCGGCCCTCCCAACACCGTTTACTTCTTCTTCCAAGAAAACTTTTAGCACTGGCAAGGCAATTTTCTAGGGCGACCGCGAATCCAGTTTGATATGATTCTGGCAGTGGAAATAAAGCCCAGCACCAGCACGTGCGCCTTCAATAATTGATTGATTTCGCAAACAAATAAGAACAAATACCATTGACTTTCGACCGAAGGGCGGCTTGCATGATTATCAGCACCACGGTGTATACTCTAAGCCAGCACATATCAAAAACCTGCAAGTCATAAAATTGGATACTCGTGGACCAAACTCGCGAACTACCACCTGCATCTACCAATGGTCTGATTTTTACCAGCTCGTGAAGCCCGAGTCTTGCCACTCATGCACCTGCTACCACCCCTAGTCATTCCGGCCTTGGGTTCCACCCGCGCTGTCCTACGACGTCAGGCCATGCTGTCATAATGATACATCATCCGATTGCCACCATAGTCCGACCCGTGATGCATCAAACACTATCGTGGCAGACCAGGGTGATGTATCACTTTTTAGAGCTCCGATTAAATTTTCTGGGCTCCTTGCTCGCTGGGTAGCCCGATTATCAGCACCTGCGCGCTCGCTGTCCGGGCGGCGCTCCCGTACTTGCCAAATCCATCCGTGCTTCGATTTTTCTAATTCAAGAATAGGATCAATCGTCACTATCGATCTTCCTGGAAATACCATTAATAAATTCTTAGGCTCTCGTAATGACACGGTGATGTAAGTAGTACTAATATATGTTTTTTGTGTCCTGCAGGATAAATAGAGCGGCGCGGGCCCGCTGCAAGCCACTTAGTGCGCTGGTCGCCTACTACCTTCCTGCTACCTGCGACAAAATGGGGCCGTGGGGCCTGGTTGCTGGGGCCGCGAGCAGGCAATGTTGTTTCGTCCGTCGAAAAAAATAGCAGCCCCGATCTTCATCACGGTTAGCCAGCATTGCTGGTGCGACCATCAGTGGGTCAGCCCCATGCGCGTTGGTGAATTGATCATCGGCTGGTGCTAGCGCAAGCCGTGAAATTCTCCAAAAACCCCAAAAGTCGTATGGAACAGCTGTACTCGGGCTCTACATTGAAAATAAACCCAGACTTATATTCTTGAATATCCATGATGACTGAATTAAGTGTATGATGGTCAATGATTAGCGTTAACCCCAGTAGGCTTAATGTGGTTACTGGTATATACATTCGAGTGGTGCTAGTACCTACCCCCATGCGCATCTACGTGTTTACAAGCGCAATCTCAGTAGTGGTTGCCACACTGTCTGACTTTTACTCATTTCGTGTCTCCTGGGCACCATTATACCGTTCTACCCTATCAAAGTTGTTAAAACATATCTAAGTGCTAGCTGGGCTGTATTCTACTGCTGTACATTATTTTTCCAGCTGCTATTCCGCTCCCAATAAGCCGTCCCCTCAAGTCCACGAATATTTGGGATACGTCACGTGCCCGATGTTGAAAGCGCGTTGTGCAGGCAACCGCACAAAATTGAAACAATGCTCAGTAAAATCCCTCATTCCCTGCTAGCCCTCAGACTACCCTGGAAATCACTGTAAGTTCGGTTCTACATGCATGTGTAGTACATCATACACCTAACATGTCACCCCACAGCGGCGAAAATGATATAATGGATCCAGGATCCAGGCCCAACCCCTGCAAGCTGCCAGCACATGTAGGTGAATCCAGCATGGATGGCGTCTATCAAATGTGAGTACCAGCAACGGCAGGCAGAATCTCCGTCGTCGTTTGGTGGGAATGGGCAGAAATACCACCTGGGCAAGGATGGAGGCTAATTTTGGGGTATCGGTGAGTGGTACAGGCGAGGTTGTCACCACCTATTTGATGAGGATTAGCAGAATCGCTGCCGCCGCTCATTCGACGGGGATCGAGGGAATCACCGCCATTTATTTCACGGGAATGGGAAGGGGTGGGTTGATGCTGGGCAAGCTGCTGTAACACTGTCGCTCCGAGGTCGTTCAACGCGCGAGCATCGGTCGCCGCCACCGTATGGGAGGGCAGGCATCGAGGTCGGCACGCGCCATCAGGGCAATTGGGAGGGGCCGATACACCATACCCAGTAGGGACGTGCGAGTGCTGTAGGGGAGCATTTGTAAATAGACGCGTAAAAATTCAATCCATTTTTTCCTCCCCAAATTGGATATGTTTTATATGGAGAACATTTTGAGTGCACAACATAGGGAGCGGCAGAAGGCACCAATGACGTGGATTCTCCCAGAACATATCTTATTCAGATCTTGATCCTGGGTATTTTTAGTCGAAGCGCGCCATGAATACATTTTGGGCATGCTGACAAATTGAGCGCCCCAAGCAAAACAGTGCGGGCACCGTGCACAGCAGTGAGCCAGCCATGCAAATTAGCACGGACTGTACCAACAATGTTTGATGCATCACCTGTTTACTATGGGTACAATAGATGATGTATCAATTTGACAGCATCTGGTGACGACGTTGGCGTTTTCAGACGCTCCAAGTACCCGTCGTACCACCGGCATGTACGCTGTATACAGCGGGACCCTACCAAAATCTGATCCGGTGCTCTTGCAATTCCTCCGGTGGTGTTACCAAACACGTGACAGTAAGCTGTTTCTCTATATATTATATTATATATCGCCGTGGTTGGTACCAGACCAAATTGCACTGGTAGTAGTGTGGCCTTGTCTCGTTTGGTGTGGGTTGGACTTTTATAACACCGCCAATGTCAATATGCTGCGCAGATGATATCACTAGTAAGTCCTGCTTCATTGTTATCATCCCGTATTGATTGCGCCTCAGGTGGCTTCCTTTCCGGTCCAACTTCATTGTTCTCTGTCGTGGATATTTTGATACTCGCCCGTGTTGCTGTTCCAATCGCCTGCCCAATCGTGTTCGCGCAACCAGTGCTATTGTATATCTGAAACATGGACTGAATGTACTGCATGCCAGTCCCACCATCTGACCTAGCGAGTTATTCCTGGACATTCGCACGGCTTAATTGAACTACAGAAGGAAATAAGAATGTGCGCACCCGTTCGGACCCCCAGAACCCCTTGTGTCTGACACGGTGTATCGAGTGTTGCTACGCGAAGTGAGTCTGGATCTCTAAATCTTCGCTGCCTCCTTAAGCATCAGAGCTGAGGAAGCTTGCAATCCCTATGTGCACTGCGTAGAGACAGCCCACCAAAAGCTTGAAACAATCAATGATTTGACGTTCTGCCGCCTTTTTGCCGATTTTCATACAATTGTGCTGCGACACTCGAATTTCGAAGCTTGGTACCACATGTTCCCGGGTTCCCTGTCATCCCTACGCCGCCACAGCAGCATATTTCACCACTCTTCTATGAAAGGGTGATTACCCTCCCCCGTTTGAAAGAAGTTTCCCTCTTGTAGCCCAGACCATATGGCTTTCTCCAACGCCGCACATTTTCGAATAGACTGGTCCACATTCAACGATGTCCAGGGCGACATTAACTACCGCATCCAGAGGAATTATAACCATCACATCCAAGGAGACTACTTCAACCAGCACATCAATGTGCATAGGGGGCAGGACACTCACGGCCGTAGTATGCAGCTATCTCTCAGCCAGGGGTCCATGCTGAATACATTTTTCAGTCCATTCGGCTATGCGAGACCATATACATACGGACGCCTTTCATGATTCAGGTGCTCGACGTGATCCCTCAAGATGTTACCCTGGTACACGCGAGACCGCACTCCAGACCATTTCTGACTGGATTAGGGACCCAGCCTCGCGTTATTTCTGGCTACTGTAAGGACACGCTAAACACCAATGAAGTGTGCGGTCTCTCAAGATGTCTCAGAGGAAGTTGGATGTGTGAAAGCCGACTGACGATGGAGAATCCCACTGTGAATAGCGGAAAACCAAAGAGAATCAGATTGAGAAACGAATCATACAAACGACAAGACTATATACATAGGTAAGAGTCCGTGAATATAATAAGTACAAACAACATGTGTTTACAATGAGGTGAAACCACGGTTCGCTTACATAATCAGTCACGTGATTAGTTATGTGATACTACAAACGAAAAGAGAAAAGAAAAGAAATTACAAGTCCTGACACTACTCCCTCTTTAGGGATTTTCTCTCCGGGAAAATCTTGAGCGGTTCTTCATCATCCCTGATAGTGCGTCTCGCATTCAAAAGAATGCGCACATATCAATTCGAAGCACTTGAAGCGTTCAATTTTGAAAATAATGCCGAATTTGATGGTGGATCGGTGAAAGTTTCATATGGAGCGAACAAAGAAAGGAATTCGTCCTGAGTTACATTGAGGCGAACCTTTCGTGGAGCTTGTGGATTTGTTCGATGAAATTTGTTGACGAGATCCATGGCATTTTTCAAATTTGATAATGGTTCCCAAGTATTATGTTGCGGCGTGTATCCTTCCCATTTAACCCAATATTCAAGACCTTTACCATTTTTGTGAGGCGTGAATTTTGAATTTCTTCGACGGTATACTCGAATTCGCCATCAATTTCTACTGGTGGTGCAGGAGGGATTTGTTGTTGGGGAATTTTGGGTGATTGGTATGGTCGTACTCGTGAAATATTGATGACGGGGTGAATTTTGATCGTAGATGGAAGTTTGAGTTTCACCGCGTTAGTTCCAATGAGTTCGAGGATTTTGAACGGACCAACTCGTCTTTCGGTGAGTTTCTTTGATGGTCGTTTGAGATCAAGATCTTTGGTTTCTAACCATACCATTTGTCCAACTTGAAACGATGGGGTTTCACCGTGATTTTGATCAGCGTATCGTTTCATTTCGTCGCGTGCTTTGACAAGGGCTGATTGTGCTTCTTCTTGAATTTTCTTCATCCGTGTAGCGAATTCATTAGCCGACTCATTTGTTGGTTGTCGTATTGGTTCAGCGCCCATTCGTGGATGACGACCGTAGACGTTAAAGAAGGGGGATATTTTCGTGGAGGAATGAGTGGCGTTATTGTATGAGAATTCAGCGAGAGGGATCCATTCAACCCAGTCGGATTGAAGGTGCGATACGAAAATTCTAAGATAGGCTTCGAGATCTTGATTAACCCGTTCTGTTTGACCATCGGTTTGAGGATGATAAGCGGTGGAAAGTTTAGTTTGGATATTCAATAATGAATTTAATTCTTTCATCATTGAACTTGCGAATTGTGGTCCTCGATCGGAGATAATAGAATCAGGGAGACCGTGGAGCTTCCAGACGTTTTGCAGGTATAATTTTGCAAGACCCGTCGTAGATGTTTGAGAAGTAGTAGGAATGAAGTGCGCCATTTTTGATGCGCGATCGACAACAACAACTATTGCGTTGTATCCATTACTCTCAGGAAGTCCGGTGATGAAATCGCAGGATATCGCTTTCCATGGTTCGGAAGGGGTAATCATTGGAACAAGTTTTCCAATAGGAGGAGCAGGGAAGTTTTTGAAACGTTGACAAGAGTCACATCCGTCGATGTACGAATGAACGAATTTTGTCATGCCAGGCCACCAGTAGTTTCGTGCGATTAATTCCAGAGTTTTGTAGTGTCCTGGATGACCGGCAATACTGGAATCATGGTGGAGTTTAACGATTTCTCGTCGAAGTTGGATGTCGTTGGGTACGTAGACTTTTCCTCGGAACAATATAAGATCTTGTTCCTGAGACCATTCTTCAGATCGTAAACGTTTCGTGGGTGATCGTTTAAGTTCTTCGATCGCTTTGACAACGGATTCATCATAGTCTTTCGATTTGCGGATCTTCGAAAGTACTCCCTCTTCTTCGCTGTTAACAAGAACATGTCCTTGTTGTAATGCTTTAATGGCGAAAAATTCCGGTTTAAGGAGCGTGATGTCGTCGTTATCAGTTTCCACTCCCTCTTTTAGATCTGTCCTCCTGGACAGTGCATCCGCTTTTCCCATTGAGGATCCTGCCTTGTGAATTAGTGTAAATCAAATCGTGATAAGTAAAGAGCCCATCGTGCTTGTCTACGATTTAACTTTTTAGAAGACATAAAGTATTGTAAATTACGATGATCAGACCATATTTCAATCGTATGTGAACTACCTTCTAAATAATGGCGCCAGGCCTCCAACACGTATAATACTAAGCATTTCCTTGTCATGTACATCGTAGTTACGTTCAACGTCAGATAAAGATTTAGAATAATAGAACATGGCCTCCATTTATCGTCGGCACATTTCATAGATAAATACCTCCCGTAGCAAAGTCCGAAGCGTCCGATTCTACTCGAAGGGGTTTTGTTGGATCTGCTGTAACCAATATTGGATCGGATGTAAATCGGTTTTTAAGCATATCAAATGCCGCTGTTGTTTCTCTGTCCAATCGAATTTAGAATCCTTTCGTAAGAGATTATTGAGGGAGCGGCAAGTTTGAAAATCCTTCGATGAATCGTCGATAGAAGTTAGCGAAACCTAAGAATTTGCGAACGTCGCGGACTGTTTTAGGAACCGGCCATTGTTTTACTGCGTCGGTTTTGTCGTCCATCATGCGTACTTCTCCATTTCCAAGTATGAGTCCAGGAATTCGACTTGTTGAACCGAGAAGGAACATTTCTCTGGTTTAAGGAATAAATCGTTATCGAGGAGGATTTGGAGAACGCGTTCGGCAATCGTTCGTTTTCTTCTTGAGTATCGGTAAATATTAAAATATCGTCTATATATACTACCACATGTCCTTCGTCTATAAGTTCTCGTAGAAGGCATTCATCATGGTTTGGAAAGTGCCGGTGAATTGCATAAGCCAAAATACATAACGAGTGGTTCGAAAGACCTCTATGGTTGTGAATGCTGCTTCGGTTCATCTCCTTCACGCATGCGAACATTGTTGTATCCCCATCGTAAGTCTAGTTTTGTAAACCACTTGATTGCCGCTTTTCATAAGATCGGAGATCATGGGAGGGATAATTGTTTTGATTGTCCAAGCATTGAGTTGTCGATAGTCTTGGACCATGCGTTTCTTTCCGTCTTTCTTGGGTACAAGAATACGGCGGATGTTTGAGGAGATTTGCTTTCCCGAATATAACCCTTAGCTAGTTGATCCGCTAGAAAGTCGTCGACTTCTTTCTGTTCGGTAGGGAAAGATTGATGACTTTGGCTTTCTTAGGTTCGTAGCCATCTTTCAATTCTATAGCTGATCCCAGGGTTTTCGTTCAGGCATGCGTTCGATGCTTTCTTTTCAAAGACTTTGAGCCAACGTCTAAATCGTCGAGGAATTTTATTGACGAGTTCGGGTTCCTCTGTTTCGATATGTATGTTGTCATGGTCTTCAGCTCGTTCTATGGATCGGACAAAGTGTTCATCTACTATTTCATGAACCACTTCATCATAATTAATTTCTTCAAGTAATGCGCCTTCTTGTTCAGTAATAAGGCCACCAATCACTCGATCTGCATCTTCGTCATCGATCTCTTCAATCGTGGGTTGGTATTTCCATCGATCGGCTAGAGCTTTACGCTTCTTTTGCTTTTTAATAGCGCGTACTCTAACATTACACTCTGGGGGCATCGAGTAAATGTAATTTCACCGGTTGACCAATCGATAGATGGATTGTGTTTCTTTAACCACGTGTGACCGATTATGATCGGAACTTTTCCTAAGTCCGTGACTTCGAAGAGCATCTTTCTCTTATGTCCGTTATGAACCATCATTAAATAGACTTCTTCCGTGATCGATCCTCCTTGATTTAAGGTACCGTCCACGTTAAATACTTTAACCGGATATTTTAAAGTTTGGGTATTCCATCCCATACGTCGTACATATGCTCGATCAATAAAGGAACCGGTTGCACCAGAATCTAGAAGCGCTTGACATGATGCAGTTTCATGAGTATCAACTGTTGTTACTGAGATTGATAATTTTGTCTCACGTTCCAAATTAAGCGTGCGAATAAGAAGTCTTTCTCTATAAATATGACCAGGACATTCCGAAGATACGTTACCGCCGGGACCCACAGAGTTACCGACTCTGGGACGGACGGATGTTCCATTTAAGGAATCCTGGTGGGTTGACATGACCATAACGCCGGGACCCTGATTAACAGGACGGACGTCTATCTGATCACCAAAACCGCTTATTTTTGTCTCCACTGATTTTTCTGTCGTTTTAGATTTTTGAAAATGATAAATTGGGGTGGGAATTAAGCACGCTTCCTGAGCGCCAAGCTCCTTATGGGAGACCCCCTGAGATACGATTACATTGGAAGGCGTATCTATGTTTTTGACCGTGTCGACAGATAAAAGATGAAATTTATTTTTAGGCAACGCTAGTGGTGGAGATTTCACTGCGCGCCTCCTTGAAAAGACGATTGGGCGTTAGATTGCCCCTGAACTTGTGAATCCGGATTGACTTCCGTAATTCCTGATGTTGACGGCGTATCCTGCCAAATCAACCCTTCTTCGATTGCGACCTGTAAATAATGGTCGCGTGCTTCATCATGTGTGGCCGAGTTTAAATTTATATTTGCCCTGCAATCTCGCATCATGTGGCCGGGTTTACCGCATCGATAACAAACTCCGGGTGGGCGACGATTTCCTCGATCAACATCCATTGCATCTGGAGCACGTGTTGGAGCCGGTGGATTAGGACTAAGGCATGTCACGAGTGCGAGTTACTTGTGAGTCACTGCGGGTTGACCCGTGGGAAAACCCGCGAGTATGGTGACCCGCGGATCCGGATCACTCGTGGCCGCGGGTTGCCGCGGGTCCGAGTTTCAATTTTTCAACCACAGGTACTCACGGCAAGTACCTGCCGTGACTCGTGGCCTGTACTCATCGCAATCTCCGCCACATCTACATACAATCCATCCCACTGCCTCGCATCTACGCGTATACACCAAACGGACGGCCGCCTTTGTGCTTCGGATTTTCAGTCAATTCTAGGGATGAGTTGGGAACTTAGGTAAGTCAAAGTTTTTTTATATCGATAACGCAGCATAGACGACATCCGGGCGAGCTGGTGATGGGCAACGGCTCACGGCCCCACATCAATGGCACCACCATTGTCGCAGCACACCGCTGCCAGCCATAGCATGGCGCTTGCACTCACGCCGCTACCTCTCACCTCAATTGCCGACACCCCACTGTCTCGCACCGCCGCTCTACATCGTTCCGCCACGATGACCCGTTCTCATTCCGCTGCACCATCGCTACCACGACGCATTCACAGCGTCTCACACAGCCTCACCGCTGCCACATCATCATCATCGCCATGCCATCATCAACCGCAGCATGGCAGCAAAACGTCACACAGACATCGCACCCACCTTTGACGGCTCTCCAACATCATCATCAATCGTGACTGGGCTTGCCAGCACCCCATCCCCCTTGCTCCCGCATGAATGGAATCCATCAGCGCCACCGCTACCCCGCTCTCTTGCAAACAGAGAGCTGGAGATGGCCCGTCGGTTTTACTCCGCCGCATCCCACCAGTACGTCAGCATCGCTGCCACTCCGTTCTTTGTCAGTCCCCCCACAGGATCCAGAGCACTACCCACTCGTTCATTGTCGACCCCTTACACTTGTGTCCGACGCGTCACCATCAATCATCGTGCATCCCCACCACCACCACATGTCTTCACCACCTCGCGCTGTCAGAAGATCGCTTGGGTGAACCGTCACTTACGGGAATGAACCCGACACCGCCGTCGTCACTACATTCCGCCCCTGCCACCACCCATCCTGCCACCCCACCCGCTCGTGCATTGGTAACACCGCCGCTTGCCATCCCGCCGCTTGCCATCCTGCTAGCACACCCCCATCCTTCGTCCCCACCCCCAACTGGTCCACACCACTACCGCCGCCGTATCCTCTTGCAAATGAGAGCAAATGGGCGGGGATTCGATGAGGTATGTACCATCTACCCTCTCGTTGGCTGGAGCGGCTTGGGCCCAGCTCGCGTGCCCCCTCCACCCTCGCGACTGCGTTCGCCGTGTCAATTGACGCGCGCAACGATGTCGCGAGGCTAAACGGGCGGACGTGGGCTGTGGTTTCCGCACGGGTAGTACATGCGAACGGATGCGCCGAGGGACTGGCGCGTGCATGCCCTCCAAGCCGGTGAGTAACCTGCAAGTAACTTGTAAGTACCCACAGGTATTTAACACTCACGAGTACTTGGATACTCGTGAGTAAAATACCTGCGGATCCGGATCTCACGAGTACAAAACTCGTGCAGATCCAGGTATCATTTTTTCGTATGCAAGTACTTGTGACCACGAGTCCAGGTTACTCACGGGTGCACTCGTGACATGCCTTAATTAGGACGAGCTTGTTGGGCAGGTCGAGTCGGTTGTGCTGATTGACCGAAAGCCGGGCGATTGAAACCAAATGTAGGCCGAGCGGGTTGTGCCTGTTGATTAGATCCCATATTTCGGTGGGACCTTGTGTCTGTGTGGTTCCTGTTCCAGTTTGCCGTGGGTTAGACGATGAAAATGCCGGGCGAGAGAATGTCGGTTGATATAATTTTTTCTCTTCCTGAGATTGTCGGTATTGCCTGTCCAGATGTGATGCTCGTGTGTACCAGTCCTCATAGTATTCGGTTGATACTCGGATTCCATTAGCCGTTTCCGAAGACCTTTGTTTAGAGACCGTTTGAATTCCTTAATTAAAGGATATCCACTATAGCCAGAACCGTCGGCCGTTTTCTTAAACTCTTGGATGTGTTCCTCTGCCGGTAAAGTTCCCTGTTTCATGGTGCATAATTTAAACGCTTTAGTTCCCTGTGGGTCGTGGTCGGAAAACGCCAGTTTGAATTCTTTCCAGAAATCGTTAATAGTATAATCCATTGTTATTGGATTCCGGTTAAATTCCTTGATCTTTAGATCACGCATGTCGCTGCTGAACCTTGAGAACAGAGATGTAAAACCCAATATACCGCGCTAGTGACCGATGAAAATCTGCGTGTCGAACTTGTAGATAAATCCGGCATGCATTTTCGAAGGTATCCGCATTAGTCATTGTACCATCGAACGGTGTAGGATTTTGGAGTTTAGGCGCACGAGATCCTTTAGCCGCGTTAGAGTATGAACCGGGGAGGGGATCAAATCCGTTGAGAGGAGAAGGTTTAGCGTCGCGTTCCCGTTTGTCCTTGACCAAATCTGTGAGGAGTGTTTCGAATCGATTAAACCGAGAATGGAGTTCGTGATTTTGTTCCCATAGTCTCGAGTTTTTGATCCTGGAGAACCTTGACGTGATTTTCTAGAGTTTGAATCCGTTGGATAAATTCCGTGCTCAATTCCGTGACGTGTTTCATTTGACCATAAAGTTCCGTAAATTTCTCAGCGTCCGTTTGATAAGTGACCGTGTCGGGGTTGACCTGAGGGATGGCGGGTGTGTGGAAATAGTTTCCATCGAACGGATTGATTAAACTGCCGCGAGGTGTCGTCTGTTGCGATCCTCCCCAGTTTGCTGAATCTTCAGACATGACGGGTGTTTTGGAGAAAATAGGAGAGGGGTGGGCGGAGGAGTATGGTCGGAAATGTGACGGAATTTTGAAAATGAAGGGGGCCGCGGGTATGGACTTAATCCAGTAGACCGGCGGTGATCACCTGCTTCAAGAGTGGGGACGGGACAAAGGTGAGATTCGAAATTCTCGCCTGCTCAAACCGTGTAACGGTAGCAAATAGGATGAGAGGTTGCAAGCCTACTCAAACAGGAATGGGAATGGTGATGCCGCGAGAGCCTGTCCAGGCGTCTGACTGATACTAGTGGCTAACCCTGAAACGCTTATCCTGCGCCAGGTGTGGGCTGAACTAGCAGTGAGAGGATGTCGGGGGAATTCTGTGTTCTGGGGACTTGCAGACCGGAAAGTCAAGCAGCCGAGTTAACTCAGATGAAGACCGGTTGTTGCCAGAAAGAGAAGGGAAAGCAGCCGAGTTAAACTCAGATGAATCCCTTCTTCTGAGTGGGTAGAGGTGGTGTTAATGACTGAGGTGGTGGGTGGCTTACTCCGATAGACTAGACTCCTTTGAGCGGCGATGTTGTTTCGCGCGCTTCGATGTCTCTTTGGAGAAGCGGTGTTTGAGTGTTGGTGGAGGAAGAGAGAGGGCACGATAAGAGAATCTGATTCTTCTGTAAGGACACGCTAAACACCAATGAAGTGTGCGGTCTCTCAAGATGTCTCAGAGGAAGTTGGATGTGTGAAAGCCGACTGACGATGGAGAATCCCACTGTGAATAGCGGAAAACCAAAGAGAATCAGATTGAGAAACGAATCATACAAACGACAAGACTATATACATAGGTAAGAGTCCGTGAATATAATAAGTACAAACAACATGTGTTTACAATGAGGTGAAACCGCGGTTCGCTTACATAATCAGTCACGTGATTAGTTATGTGATACTACAAACGAAAAGAGAAAAGAAAAGAAATTACAAGTCCTGACAGCTACATGGGCCTGCGGGCACAGGAAAGTCCGCAATAGCACAGACACTCTCCGAGAAATGCCACCAGGATGGGACCTTGGGAGCGACCTATTTCTTCACCAAGGGCTCGACCGATGGCCTGCACCAGGGGCCACCTCCTCTCTTCTCCACCATCGCATATCAGCTGGTGTCGGTGTTCCCCGGTCTGGATGATCATCTCTTGGCAGTGATAGATGCAGATCGGACAATCTTCAAGAGATCGTTAAGTGCACAGCTTGACAGGCTCATCGTCCGGCCACTTCTCAAGCTCACCGACACATACACCTCTGTTGAGATACCAGCTTATCTACAGTATTTGACTTAGAGTAATGTCCGCTTTATGATTACATAAGCGCGTCCAGTCTTTTACATTCGTAGATTGTCTCTCATTATCACTACTCGTTATACTCATCTAATAATATCTATTTAATCTCCCATCTACTTCATCCACTGCCAATAGGTTATGGGCCCTGGGCAACCTACAATGTCAAACCTCGAAGTCCCGAATCTTGAAGACTATGGTTCGAATTGGGTCACCTATAAGGAAAGGGTAGTACAGACTCTGACTCACCAAGACTCGAACGACACCTGTACGGAACCGCGCCGAAGCCAGAGGAGCTTCGCGAGGTGGATGGGAAGTGGGTCCTAGAAGGAAACCCCACGAAACCGCTCGACGACGACGAAATCAAAGAGCACAACACGAAAATCGACATATTCTTGCAAAACGAAGCATCGGCTCGTGAAGTTATCTATCAAACAATCAGCCAATACACTTTCCTTCGAATATACAAGGAAAAGACCTTCGTAAAGCTCTGGATAAAACTTGTCAGCATTTCGAGAACAATGAAGATGAATCTTTCATGGCCATCTTGCGATCCGTCCGAATGCGTACCGAGAAACGCGCCGAAAACGCGGTGGTAATAGCAGAAAAGGGAGGGGAAGAATCAAGGGGAAGCCGAAGGAAAAGAAGAAGGAATTGCGCTCTAGCGCGGGGCATACTCGCGACGCCGAATGCTATAGGAGAGGAGGAGAAGGAGATGGTCAGGACCACAGCAAAAGAAGGAAAAGAAGACGACGGACACCGGACGCCGCCACCATGAGTGATAACGACGAATTGGATATACCCCGCGCCAATACCTCAAATCCCTGTGAAGAAATCCCTGCCCTATCCGCTTAGGACCCTCGCCGCGCACCGTCGATCGAATCCCTGAGAGTCGTAACCTACATCTCATTGGTTCTGCCAATAAACCGTCGGAAATCCGTCTTGAAACGCCGAATGCATGCGAAGCGTCGACGAAAAACGCGAATCCGTCGGAGATCACAGCAAATAATGAAGATGGAACAACTTATATTGAAAGTTCGGAATATACAATACAGTATCAATGCCTCGGATCTCGAAAAAGCGAACCAGAAACGGCCAAAAGCCATAATTCAGGTCTTGATGGAGATTCCGCGGATAACGGGAGCTGTAGGCCAGAAAGCGATCAGTAACGGTCGAAGGAACACCTACCTTGATAGGAATAACTCCCAGAAGCTCGAACCGTCCAGATCGAGGGGAAGAGAATGCCCAACATCTCCAATACCCCCAGGCCAGCCACCGAAAATGAGACCATCGAATCGCCCGCGCGCTAATAGGCACGTCTTGAAGGCCTCGAGAACCGCTCTCGAACGGTCCAACAATCGGCCGAAACCGCCGGAAAACGGTTGCGCAACGGACAATTCTTCGTCCAAGCTACTCAGGCAGCCACCAAAAACGACCCGACCAAATCGCCGGACATGAATAGATGCGATCGGAAGCCCTTGGGAACCGCTATCGAACGGTCTAGCGATCAGGGAAAACCGCCGGAAAACGATTGCGGAACGGACGTACCTTCGTCCAGACCACCCAGGCAAAAGACCGAAATCCGTTCGGACGAATCTCCGGACGTGAATAGGCGCGAATTAAAGCCCTAATAGGACCGCTCCCCAACGCGCCGACAATCAGCCAAAACGGATAAAAATGGTCGTGCAACGGACACACCTTCGTCCAAGCACAAATTCACCATATCCAAAAGTCCACCAATATTCCCCAGCTCAAAGGATCATCGAAGCGACATCCCAAGCGACCTAGAATCGCATATCCGTCGCGATTTCCGTGCCAGAAGACTCCCAGGAATCTGTAGTCAGCCTATCCAGCAAGACTCACCTATCTTGGAGACCAGGATGGCAGGAATCGATTATCGGGATCCCAGAAGCATATCTGGGGAAGATAGAGGGTTAGTAATCGATATAGGGGGACCAACTTACCTATCCAATATGGTCAACGATGTTGAACCTCGAGGAAGCGTCCAAGAGGAACCAACCATCGATCAGTCAGCAGTCAAACGTCCAAATCGGGACATTTCGACTTCGAAAATCATTCACACTCGTTTTGCTCATATCAAGATGATCCAGCAATACATTCTTTTACTATATCAGGTATATTCTACCTACTTACAATCTCAATACCTCATTTCGCTTGAGGGGAAGTGTTGAGATACCAGCTTATCTACAGTATTTGACTTAGAGTAATGTCCGCTTTATGATTACATAAGCGCGTCCAGTCTTTTACATTCGTAGATTGTCTCTCATTATCACTACTCGTTATACTCATCTAATAATATCTATTTAATCTCCCATCTACTTCATCCACTGCCAATAACTCCACAGTTGTTATCATCGACGGCTTGGACGAATGCGACGGCGACTCTACCCAAGGAGAGATCGTGCGGCTAATATTAGGCCTCAAGCGCTACTTGCTTCCCATCCTGTTTCTGATCAGCAGTCGCCCGGAGCCCGTGATCCGACGTGCGTTTGAATCATTCCCGCGTACATCACTTATCCGTCTTCCGCTTGACAAGACATTACATCCCGATCGCGATATCCATCATTTCTTGGTCAATGAATTCAAGCGGATATACCAGCAGTGTGTGGAGGCGGGTATGCCACCTGTATCACGGCTCCCTTGGCCCTCTCCCGAAGACGTTGACGTGCTCGTTCAAAAGAGTTCAGGACATTTCGTTTATGCAGCAACAGTCATCAGATTCGTCCAGGAAGACCACGCACATCCGATGGACCGGCTTGACATGATTTTACGAATTGTGGATGAATCCGTCGATTCTTCAGCCGCTGGGGTATCTTCTCCACTTCAACCGCTTTCCAGGAATTGGATAGTCTATACCTTCATATCCTGCGCAAGTGTCGGAACCAAGCGGGGCTAGGCAAAATCTTGCATGCTATCATGCATTTTGGCCAGCTTGCAACCGCTAGCGACATCGAGATATGCTTCAACCTCAGGCCTGGGAGTATATGCATCATGCTGGAAGGCTTACACTCTATCATTGACGTCCGGCGCGTTCTACGCTGTTACTTCGATTCTTGCATGCCTCGTTCAGTGACTTCCTTGCTGACCCAGAACGTTCGCGCGAATTTCACCTTGAGATTAACCGTTCAGCCCATAATGTCATAATCGTGCATCAGATACTGTAGTAATAGATGGGTCGGTGTGCATCAATAGCTCTGAGCACCGAAATGCTTGTAATGCATAATCTGGTGAGCTATCCTCTACTGGCATACTGCCCCTTGCCCCCTGATGCATTACCGCCACTTACGCTCCGCATTCCTCTAATGCATCAGTTGTCGCCTAGTACACCTCAGGTCAGCCACTTGAGCTGTAATGCATCACCGTTCCACTCAAGCCTCCCTGCTCGCTCCTCTAATGCATCAGCTCCTACCTTCTGCTCCGCATTCAGATGATGCATGATCACCCATCGTCCGTGCCCTCCAGTCACTTTCGCTCATCTGATGCATTACACCCACCAGCTGAGGCTCCCACTCCCTGATGCATCATAGCCCGCCCGCTCCCCGCCTATTTGATGTATTGCTACCTACCTGTTACCACCTGCCTCCCTGATGCATTACCTGGTGTCGTTCACGCCCGCTAGTAGCCTGACTTCCATTCACCTGATGCATTATCACCCGCCTGCTCCCTCACCATCTAATGCATTACCACTCACCACCTGTTCCCGCTCCCCGCCCTCCTGCTTCCTTTTCATTTGATGCATTACTAAGTACCCTCCCTGATGCATCACGTACCATCCAGAATCATCGGTTCGCCCGTGCCCTCCGGCAACCATTTTCGTTATGATTATCATCCGCCTGCCCCTCCATTCATTTGATGCATTACTACCTAGGCTCTGCTTCTTTTCTCTCCTGATGCATCACTTACTATCACCCACGCCCTCCCGGCAACCATTCTCACGCCTTCTAATGCATCACCACCTGCCACCCGATTCTGTTCCCCTGGCGCACCGCCACCTACCCACTCCCTTACCCATCTGATGCATCACCGTCCATTCGATGCATTACTACCTAGGCTCCTGCTCCTTTTCTCTCCTGATGCATCACTTACTATCACCCACGCCCTCCCGGCAACCGTTCTCGCGCCTTCTAATGCATCACCACCTGCCACCCGATTCTGTTCCCCTGGCGCACCGCCGCCTACCCGCTCCCTTACCCATCTGATGCATCACCGTCCATTTGATGCATTACTACCCAGGCTCCTGCTCCTTTTCTCTCCTGATGCATCACCTACTATCACCCACGCCCTCCCGGCAACCGTTCTCGCGCCTTCTAATGCATCACCACCTGCCACCCGATTCTGTTCCCCTAGCACACCCGCCACCTACCCGCTCCCTTACCCATCTAATGCATCACCGTCACCAATATTCTCTTGATGCATTACTGCCCATCTATCCCCTTGCCCATCCGATACGTCACTTATCACCCACCCCGCCAGCGGCCATTTTTACCCATCTAATGCATCATCACCCGTCGTTTGCTTCCAAAGTTCCCCTACATATAACGTATCACAGCCTGCCCATTCCCTCATCCATCTGATGCATCACCTATCATCCATGCCTGCTAGCAGTCACTCATCTGATGCATCGTCACCCGCCACCCGCCTTCGCTCCGATGCATTACCGTCCGCCCGCACCCCTGCTCATCTGGTGCATTACCATCTGCCTGCTATCAATTTGCCCTCTTGACGCGCCACGTACCGCCTGCGCCTTCCGCCCAGCGTTCCGTCATGCACCAACGCCTATTGCCTGTACCTTCAGCCGCTCCTGCCGGCTTCCTCGCTCCCTGGCACCCGGCTCCTGCCATCCGTCGCTTCCGCCTGCGTCCACCTATCACCACTTGTATCTACTCCCGTAATACATCACCTATCACCTATGCGTGCGAGCCGTCCTTCTGATGCATCACGAGCCGCCTATTGCCTAACACGCCCACTGGTTGTCGTGCATAAATGTGTTCCAAGTGTCACCCATTCGTTGTGCAATATCTAATCCCTGGTAACGGTTAGGGCCATCATACACGACTGGACTTGTGAAAGAGGGGACGAAAAATCATTGACACACTTTGTAGGACTGAAATCCGTCAGGCATACAAGTGAGAGGTCAAGAATAGAAGCGAAACTGGAGAAGACGCGTGAAGGGAAAGAGATGTTCAAAGAATCGAGATAGTCATTGCTGCATGTTGCCTATAGACTGGGTACTGAGAGTTCTCCGCGTTTAGGACTGGGTGCGAACATCACACTTATAATTTTGCTCATGTAATTTAATTATTACAGAGGGGAATGTATGTATTTATTGAACATCAGCTACTTCTTTTGTCTGAGGGGCTAGTCAATTATGAGTTCACGGAAGGCTTTAAAAAATACTAACCGTTTCTGGGAGCCGGTACTCTTGTCATTTGCTTCACCTTTCCTTTTGGCCCCGGTAGGCATCATCACTTCCAATGTGCGTCGTATATCCGTTGTCACCGCTATCCAACCCGGATCCGAGCTACCCTTACAGCCCCACCAGCCTAGCATGGTCACAACGGCTACCAATCCATTTGGCCCTCCCTTCCACAAGCGTTCCCAAACATCCCTAGCGCTATTTTCCGTGGAGTATGTGGCTACTGGCAACGGCCCATTGCCATGCCGAAAGGGTGGCTGCATACGGTGCCACCATTTGACGAAAGCGGCGCCGAAATCATCCACGTCCAGCGGTCGGACCAGTTCAGGCGACAGGTTGTACAGGCGAACGCCGCCACGTCCCTTTGAGGTCCACCTGGACCACTCTTCAGGCCGAATTTTAGCCTCGGGGAGGACTCCCTTTGTTTTTGCACCGTACTCAATCATCGTCTCCAGCTTGGCCCACGTATCAATGCACGACTTCCACTCATCACCCAGGTCTAGTCCAACTAAATACTCCCGGGCCTCCGTCATCCACTCGGGTGTCTCAGTGGGCCTTGCCGGGATATTGAGCTGATGATCTTTCCGAATGGTCGTCCCAATCGCGTTGAGCTTCTCAGAACGGCTCGAGGGCACAATTTGACGCCCAGCTCGAGACACGACGGGAGGGGCGGTGTCGGGACCAGACGGCGCGGGCGCCGTGGTGGCAGCACCACTTACATCAGGTGGTGGTGGAAGAGTGGACGAAGTGGTCACACCAGTTATAATAACAGATGACGTTTCGGCGGTTGCGGGGCTGGGTGAAGCGGGCGTTGCGGGAGCAGCACCACTCACGTTAGGCGATGGTACGGGTTTTGCAGCAGGAGTGGTTATGGACAAAACCGCGCTAGGTATGGTAGGGAATGGCGCGGATGTTTCGGCGGCTGGGTTGGTGGTAGTGGTCTCTGTGGTAGCCGCATTCGTAATTACGGGCGCAGTGGTGGCCGCATCAGTGGAAGCGGATCCTGTGGCTGCATCGGTAGTAGCAGATCCTGCAACTGCGTCGGTAGTAGCGAGTGGCGCGGATGGCGTGGGCGCCGCGGTTGCCCCGCATGATCCAGGCAACCCAGGAGTGGTGCCAATTGCGGCGGAGGGTACCGCGGGTATCACGGCAGCGGGCACAGACGTCGCGCCGGCGCTCAACGCAGAGGGGGCACTTGATGCATTACTGATGAGATTGAAGTCCATAAGGTCGCTATTCAGCATGTTCACGAATCCATTCCCGCCCATCATGTCATTGCCTCCCCACGATCCCCATGACCCTCCAAGCCCTGGAGCACCTCCTGCAAAAGAACCCAATGTGGAGGGCATAGGCTGTTGACCGGCCATGTCGGATGATTTCGGGTCATGGGAAAATTGGAACGCGGGCCAGTTGGTCCCTGTGATTGCGCCGTAACTGTATGGCGGGGCCAAATTTTGTGGGGGGACCGGATTGAATGGGAGTTGTGGCCACCCATACATAAATGACGGGCCCGGGCCCAGCTCCGTTGGCATGTCCATATCGGTTCCATATCCCGTGCCTGGTGTAGACGCTCGTGAGACCGTTTGTGATGCATCACCCGAAGAGTACGAGGACAGCGATTCGTCGGTTGGAGTGGACACTATTGGTGCAGATTCATCATCGGGTGTTGAAGCCGGAGCCGTTTCGGGCATAGTCGGCGATGGCGATTTGTCACGGCCCGAAGGGCCCACAGCACCCTTCTGATCGTCATCCGAATCCTCCAGGCCAAGGAGCTCTGAGCTATCCAGATAGGCACCCAGAGTCCGGTCGCGGCACACAGATGGAGCTTCAAGTTGATAAATCAGCGATAATCCCAAAGCTGAGGTAGGGTTTGAACTCACGATAGATTTGCTCCAAGAACTCCATGAAAGGATCCATAAACGTCTCGTCGAAACTTGGGTGTGCAGCGCCAAAGGTATTTCCGAGGCTGTTTTTACCAACGTGGTAGCTAGAAGGCGCTGCTCAGTTATCTCATCTTACAAAAAATGCGCCGCCATACCTCGATGCTACTATCTCACCCTTCTCTGGATGAGGCCCACCCAAGATGCAGGTAAACGACCATCCCGTCTCGCGTGCGATGGCCTCGAGGAAACTTCCAACAACGGAAGGGCAATCACGGATCGCGCTAATCAAGGTTGGGGCTTAGTGACTGTAACAAGCTTTGCTAATCGGTTATTTCACATACCTCATGTATTGTTCCGCGGTACGTCCAGACGAGGCTTCAGCAGCTTCCTTTGAAGCTTTTTTCATGCTTTCGATCTCCAGGAGGCGCTCTTCGTCAACTTTTGACTTCGTCTCTTCGTCTTCTTCCTTGAACAACTTCCTGGCCCATTTGTTGACTACCCCCAAGATTCCGCCCTTTGTTGTAATATTCCTTTGTTCACACTCGGCTAGTGCGCGTGGTTTGATCCTTTCTTCATAGTACAACCTCAAGTATATTTCAGATTTGTGGTGGGCGCGTGTCTTGGAAGTTGCGAGGGTCTCCAAGAGATGAATATTTCGCTTCTCGGCCGTACGTCCTTGGTTGTTCGCTCGCCAACGGTACCATGTTCGTATGCGCTAACAAATAACATAAGTAAAATTCCCCATTTGACCTGGCAATGGCGTACCTCCTGCGTCGCCTGCATCGCATCACTGAGGAGGGCCTTATCGTCAGGTGAGAGTTCCCCACCCGCGTCATCAGGGAATAACACAGCGCGTTCGGGGTATTTGTTGAACCAGGCCTCATTAACTTTGTCCCAGAAGGGGCGGTAACCCCGCCTTGAGGATATGTCCTGGTACTCGGACAAATAACCTCCAAGGAGTTCCGCTTGTTCAGGTGTCGTCCAGGTTTTTGGAGTCATTCTAAGCAATAATTAGGTGCCCATCGCGTTGGATATAAAATCGTGCATCACTTACTTTTTTTTTAGTGTAGAGTAAGATCAGGATCCGCTCGGCGCCTGGTGAAGCATCAAGACATCGCGCTGGATGTAAAATCGTGCATCACTTACTTTTTTTTTTTGATGTGTGTAGAGAAAGATCAGGATCCGCTCGGCGCCTGGTGAAGCATCAAGACATCGCGCTGGATGTAAAATCGTGCATCACTTACTTTTTTTTTTTGATGTGTGTAGAGAAAGATCAGGATCCGCTCAGCGCCTGGTGAAGCATCAAGACGTCGCGTTGGATGTAAAATCGTGCATCACTCACTTTTTTTTTGATGTGTGTAGAGAAAGATCAGGATCCACTCAGCACCTGGTGATGCATCAAGGCTCTTTTTATTGCAGCAAATAATCGCACAGACCACCGTGACCTCGCCTGTCGGGAACTCCCCAGCGTCCAGTGATGCATCAAAGCCCCTTTAACCATACCAAACAACCGCACAATTACGCTTCTCCGTATATAATTCCCCCTCCTCGAATCAGCTAATACTCCTCCTCACCCGCGCCCCCTCTCCAAAACTCCGGTACTTATGACTGACCAAAAATTGGCAAGAGGAGGGGATGCCCCGGGACGTTTCGTCCTCCTTCAATTACTTGCCGCTCTGGCACCCTTATTGAGACGTAGGGATTTCTTTTTTCCATCCGTGTTTGACATCGCTGAAGGGCTCTGATAGCTAGCCGCTGATCAACAATCCACGACAGCTAATTGTAGCTAGTGATGTGCCAGCTCGGCTCGGCCTGAAAGCCGCGGTTTAGGCCCGGCTTTGGGGGGCTTGGGCTCCCAAAAATTGGAGCTTGAGCCGTGGCGACGGCTTCAGGCTGGCCTGGGCTCGGCTCAGGCTTGGGCCGCGGCTCACTGCCAAATTGGAGACCCCACCCGACGACAGCCACCTGCCCCCAGTTTCGCCTCACAACACCGTCACGCACGTCAATTGACGCGGCGACTAATGCGCGAGGGTGCAAGGGGATGAAGCAGAGACGACGGCAAACGGGGGAGGAATTGCCACTGGGAATAAATAGTGTACCTACATATGTGAGCAGGCGAGCACGCGGGTTTTCGGGACCTGAGGGCGCAACACGGTTGTATGGGGGGAGTGTCGGGGGCTTGGGGCGAGGCGGGTGAGAGGCGCGGATGCACCATGAGAGAGGGCATATATGCGAATCAATGGGCGAGAACGGGGGTGAAAGGATGAGAGGGCGAGCGTGAGGGTGACCTGGGCAGGTTGAGAGTTTTGGTGTGAGTGGGGGGCCCGCTACCTGCAGACGAGGGCATTGTTTGCGATCCGGTTTTCGTTCGTGGCAGCAGGCTTGGGGTCGTTTATTGTTGTCTCTAGGTCTCGACTCTCCATACTTACTGATGCAGGAATCATTTGCGATTTCATTCGGGATCCGGCCGTTGGTCTAGCTACCGTTTATGATGCAGACGTAGGTGTGAGACACCTGCAATCAGAATGAGATCGGCAGGACAGAAAAAAAAAGATTTACTCACCTTACGAGACCTTTCAACTGTGCTCAAAAACGCGATAATCCCGGACCCGTGTCAAACGTGGACTCAACACCGTTATCGTTCGTCGCCCTCATGCAGTAGGTGTTGTGTAGAAAGAACTCAAAAACCACTGATCAGCTCTGAACCCGTAATCAAACACCGAATTACCTTTTTCGGGTACTCTCACCCACACTCTTGAGGGGGGAGAACCGTAGACGGGTAAGCCGCGGCCCAGGCTGCGGCCTCAGGCTTTGCGAAACTGCAGCCCGAGCCGTGAGCCGTTGGAGGCCCGCGTGACGGCCTGTGACGGCTCGGCTCTCCGCGGCTCAGCAGCGGCCGGCTTCCGGCTTCAAGCCGAGCCTAGCACATCACTAATTGTAGCTGTAAGTGATTGTTTACCCAGCACCCCTATTCAGCTCACTGACACCCTCTGCACTCGCCACGATCATCAGACTGCTGACAGCGACTCGCCTGCGCCTGCTATATTGGTAAGCCTCGCTATGCTACCAACCGCGCCAACGCCTGAGCTTCCTATTGCACCAGTAGCCCCCGTCGCACCAGTAGTCCCTGCCACACCAGACTGGCATGCGTGCCTCCAATTCCATCAGTAGCCCCTGTTGTGGCAGTGGCCCCTAGCTCCTGCACCTCCGATTGCACCAGTCGCCCCAGCCGCGCCTGCGCCTGCGCTTCCCGTTGCAGCTATCCAGGCCTTCAAGTGTACAATGGCTGACAGGGTAGTTCGCGCGGTAGCATGGTACTAGTTATCTTGTAGCCATTAAGTTAGAGATCCCGATTCCGTGCGTAAGTAATCCCTTGTCATACAATAAAACTTCCTCGCTGTCCCCTACCCCTGTGTGAATTTGTAATTTAAGCCCCTTATCATGTCGGACTGCGGGAGAGCGAAAGGCCCTCACGGTAGTATGACCGTGTGCCATCTGGCAAGAAAAGGGGTCGAATATTGCCAGTAAACGCTGGTATTCTGGGTTTGGTCACTGTTGGTGCTGTTAAGGCGGAGTACCTTTACCAAGGTTCAAGCGTCGAGTATCGTCGAAGACGTCAAGTCAGAGTCTTGGGTCAATACCAACAAGACTATAGTCACTCCAAGTCAGGCTTTGACTTGGGTATCAAGGGTTCAGTGATCAAGGTTCAGAGGTAAAGGGTGTAGTATTGCCTAGGTCAAGATAGGGAATACAGACAATGTACCTAGGGTTTATATACTGAGACTATGAGGCGCGAGAATATAGTACAATGGGAACATAAGACAATGTAAGGTAAAAGAGCTGTTGAAGCTCAGTCAGCTATGACATCATGGATGAGTCAGTATCTAAGAATAGAGGCATGTGTTGGACATGCAATAGAACAATGTAGAATCAGAGAACAATGTAAGCATAGTTAAACAAAGGGAATCGGTGAACAAAGGAAAAAGATAGGGGTGGGAACCGTTGTAACATTACCCCCTGTTTATCGTTGAAGTCCCCTGACTTCAAGTTACCCTGCAAAACTGCCGTAGGGTTCATCGATCATATTGGAGATGGCAGAGTCATCGAAGTAAAATTCTTCATCGAAATCGGGTTGTCGGGGTCCGTAATGACTGTGGGCGCAAGTAACGTGAGGGGTTTGCCAATTACAGAAATTACAATAAAAATCTGGGCAGGTGGAGAACGCATGTCCAGTGCCATGGCAAAAGGAACAGTATCGGACACGAGGTCGTTCCGGTCGAGAGAAGACAGTCCGAGGAGGAGGAACATTTTCGGCGTCGGGGGATTGGATGTGTCGTGGTCGACCGGCATGGGAAAGGGGGGTGACAAAGATGGTTTGTGGGCGTTGTCGTTGTCGTCGTGGGGTTCGGATAACAGGGGTTCTATCATGGGCTTGGTCATAAGAAGGGGGTGCTAGTCGTTCAGGGTTCGGTGGAGGAGTAGTACTATGGGTAGGTAAGTGGGCGATGGGTAGGAGGTCGGTCTGCGAAGAGGGGTGGTAGAGAGTGGTTCAGGAGAAGGGGCAGAGGATGTATCGTTAATGGGTGATCGAGGGAATGGTGTTGCTCCTCGGGAATCTGTTCTGGAAGACGTAGATTCCATGAGAGTAGTCGGGTTTGGGGGTCTTTCGGCTTCCAGGTCGGTAAGGACGATGGAGGGTGTGGAGGTGAGTTCGTCCACGGTTCGATTGGTGAGGGGCCATGGGTCGTTTGTGAGTCGTGGAGTTACTACTCCAGGGATTCGGTTCATCTGTTGGTCGTTCAGCAGTTGCTGAATATGTTCGGTTCTTAAGGGGTGAGGGTATCCATGTGGGCCATCGAATCCGATAAGGGCGTCTAGACCCCATTTCCTACCAGCGTGGAACAGGGTCTTCTGGGCGCATTCATGGGCTTCTTTGAGTCGAGTGAGCTGGGCCTGAACCTGGCCCATGGCTCCAAAGAGGCTTCGAATGGGCGCATCTAGGTCGTTGACGTCGTAAAACGCCGTCATGAAGTCACGAAGGATAGGATACTTTCTCATGGAAGTGACGAAGGATCAGGGTCCTTGATGGTGATGAGGAGGTTGTAGAAATCTTCCAAGTCCTTCGGGATTTCATTCGGGTTGATGATGTTTTCAGTTTCGTTTTCGGGGATTGGTTGAAGGGGTTCGCGTCGTGTGGGGGCAGAAGATGATGATGAGGAAGAGGAGGTGGAAGCGGTCGCATGAGTCGGGGATGAAGAGGAGGAAGCGGTTTGGGGGGGGAGTCAGAGGAGACAGCGTAGTCAGTGGAAGTGGTGGAGGCGTTAGAAGAAGACATGGAGTGAACTAGATTTTCGAATGTGGGGATTCAAAAGATGGGGGAATCAAAGGGAGTGTCGTTTCTTATAAGCTTTGAGAATGTCGGAGGCATTCCCAAAGCTGCGTGTGGGAAGCCATGTGTTGTCGGTAGAAGGATAACCCTTCCATTTCACATAGTACATCATGCCATTTCCTTGTTTGCGGTGTTTGAGGATGGCTTCGACTTCGTATTCTTCTTCTCCTTCTATTAGTTCCGGGGGTGGTTTGGTATAATTAGGTCCGTGGACTTCGTTTTCCTTGTATGGGGTAAGAAGGCATGCGTGAAACACCGGATGTATTTTCCATTGATCGGGTAATTGTAGCCGGTAAGTGAGAGGTCCTAACACCTCGGTGATGGGGAAGGGGCCTTCTCGTCTTGGTGCCATCTTTCTGGTTTCATATTTCAGTTTAAGGTTAGTGGATTCTAACCATACTAAATCGTTCTTCTTGAAAGGGGTGAAGTTTCGTGTCGTTCTTTCCGCTACACGTTGGCTAGCCAGTTCATGTGCAGCGAGGGCTTCATCTCGTGTCTTCTGGAGGGATTGGAGACGTTCTTGTACAGCAGGTGTGTCGGATTTGAGGAAAGGAAGGGGAACGGCAATAGGGTTATAGCCCATCATGAGGAAGAATGGGGAAGCATTTCGTGCGGAGTGTAGGCGTTGGTTGTGGGTGAATTCGGCGGTAGGGAGGAATTCCACCCATGTTTCGGGGTGATTAACGCAAAAGATCCGAAGGTAGGCTTCTACTTCTTGATTGACACGTTCCGTTTCTCCATCAGTTTGAGGGTGGTATGCCGTACTGAATGCGAGTTTGATGCCAAGGAGTCGTCCTAATTCCCTTTGTACTGCGGAGGCAAACTGGGGGCCACGATCGGAGATGATTTTATCTGGGAGACCAAATCGTTTGTAGACTTCCCGGAATAAAAGATTTGAAGTTCCTAGGGCATCAATCGTTTTGTTGCAGGGAATTAGAATTACCCCCTTTGTAAGCCCTTGGTCTACCACGACCAAGAGTGAATCATATCCATGGGATTTCGGTAGATCCGTAACAAAGTCCATGGAGATCTGTGAGAAAGGTCTTGGGTCCGTCGGGGGTTTTATCGGCATTAAAGGTGGTGCGGTGGGGTGAGTGTTTACTTTGGTTTGTTGACAGGTAGCGCATCCTTCAACATAATTTTTGACAAATGTATACATTCCAGGCCACCAATAATCGCGACGGATAAGTTCCAGGGTTTTCATGTGGCCGGGGTGTCCCATCATTGGCAAGTCGTGGTATCGTGATGTAATATTCCTTCTCAGGGTTTCGTCTGGGGGAATATAGCATCGGTCTTTGTAGAAGACCAGTTCTTCTTCGATTTTCCAGTCAGAAAGCGCGGATTTCATCGGAGGGGTACCCCCTTTCTTGAGTGCTTCGATGGCCTGGGTAATCACATCCTCTTTGGAGGAGGAGGCGAGAATCTGGTCACGGAGGTCGGTGTCAATAGTTTTCACAAATAACTCTTCCGGGAGTAATGTGATGTCTTCGTTATCAGTATCTTCTTCCAGGTTTAGGTCTTCTCTTCTTGATAAAGCATCGATTGGACCATCTGTGTTCCAGGGACGTGGACCAATTTGATGTCAAATTCGGAAAGGAAGAGACTCCATCGTGCTTGGCGTCGATTAAGTTTTTGAGCGGTGCGGAAGTAGGTGAGGTTTTTATGATCAGAGAATATGGTAATTGGATGTGGGGAGCCTTGGATATAGTGTCTCCAGGCTTCCAAGCTCGTACAATTCCTAGGAGTTCTCGATCATAAATTTCGTAATTTCGTTGAGTGGCGTCAAAGGATTGTGAAAGGTAGGCGCACGGATGCCAGTCTCCGTTCACGTCACGTTGGCGGAGTACTGCTCCCGTGGCAAACTTTGATGCATCGGACTCAATAGTAAAAGGTTTCGTGGGGTCTGGCATAAGAAGGACTGGTGCTTCGGCAAATTTTCGTTTCAATGTATCGAATGCTTCTTGACATTCGGGGGTCCATTCCCATTTGAGATCTTTCTTGGTGAGGTTGTTGAGTGGTTTTGCAATATCCGAGTATTTTCCAATGAATCGCCGGTAGAAATTACCAAATCCTAAGAATGAGCGTACACCTTTTACGGTAGAGGGGGTCGGCCATTCTTTGATTCCTTTGAGTTTGGTGGGATCCATGGCGATTTGATTCGGTCGAATAATCATTCCAAGAAATTCTACTTCGGTGGTTTCGAAGACACATTTCTCCAGTTTCAGGAAGAGGTCGTTTTCTTGGAGTCGTTGAAGCACTCGTAGGGTTCTTTGTCGATGTTCCGATAAGCCTGAGGAGTGAATTAAGATGTCGTCCATGTAGATGACAATCCATCCTTCGTTAATCATGTCGTTGAAGAGTTCGTTCATCATCATTTGGAAGGTGGCAGGAGAATTGCACATTCCAAAGAACATGACCTGTGGTTCGTATAGTCCGCGGTTGGTTTTGAAAGCGGCCTTCCATTGATGACCTTCTTTGAGTCGGACGTTGTTGTATCCTTGGCGGAGGTCCAATTTGGTGAAGATTGAGGAGCCTCGGAGTTTGTCGACGAGTTCTTGGATAAGGGGAAGGGGATACGAGTTCTTGATGGTTCCTTCGTTTAGGTAACGATAGTCCTGACACGGTCGTAATGAACCATCCTTCTTTCCTACAAAGAAAAACGGGGAGGCCATCGGAGATTTGGATGGAGTGATGTATCCCTTGTCCAGGTTTTCTTTGAGAAATTCGTCCAGTTTGACTTGTTCTCCCGGAGTGAGTGGGTATATTTTGCAATCTTTGGGTACAAAATCTGGTTTCAGGTCTATGGCGTGGTCGTAGATTCGGGATTCAGGAAAGCGTTCGGCGGCTTTCTTTTCGAAGACTTGTCGGTACTTCAAATAAGGTTCTGGAAGGAGTTCTTCAATCGTTTTCGGTTTGTCAGAGAGGGAATCCTGGGCCATGGCGGTGGAACTGGTTATTTTTACACGAATGCGGACTCCTTGTCCGGTGGACATCAGTTTGGACCGGTGGTCTTGAGTGGTGATTCCGATTCGTTGGCTGGGTTTGTAAAAGTAGCGCGGTCCAGTATATTCCGGTGTGATTTTGGCGACGGTAGGTTCAAAGATCGCTATTACTGGTTCTCCTTGTAGATATGCCATGATGAGATCTCCTTCTGGGGAAATAGGGTCGGAGATAGGAGGTGTAGGGTCGTGGATAGGGGAGTACCTGGGAGGCAGTATATAGTATCCGGTTCATCAGGGTCATTTGGTTTAGGTGGTGAGGTTCGATCTCGTCTTCTTCCTCAGTGATATCTTCGATGGTGACTTTTCGGGGAATGATTTTAGGTTTCATGTCTTTTTCCCGAATGGTGCGAATGATATTGGTGGCATTGAGGGAGAATTTGGTGGGATCTATCTCCATGGTTCCATGTTTCCAGTCAATGATCGGGTTAATTTCCCTTAGCCAGGGGAGTCCTAAAATAACTGTTTCCTTTCCTAATCCGGTAACCAGTAGACGTGTTTTGAGGGTTTGTCCTTGAAGTCGAAGATTTACCCAGGTATAATGGGTGATCTGTCCTTTGCTATTTCGGGTTCCGTCGACATTGAATACGGAGATTGGCTGTAGCAGTTCTTCTAGTGGTAGGTGGTGTTTTTCGGCGAATGTGGAGTTGATGAATTTTCCTCCTGCTCCGCAGTCAATGAGGGCTTGGGTTTCGACGTTTTCATTTCCTTCGATGCAAATAGGTAAATGCATAGATTGTTTATCTGTAACCGTGACTAGTACAGGGGAAATGAATAATTCTGGCGATACTGACGTCGATTCAGTTCGCCGATCTAAAAACCCTCTTCTTCCATCTTCTTTATAGCTACCGTTCTTTCTTCTTGGGATAGGCTGGCCATGAGGGCCTGGATGCGTGTGAATGCAACAGTTCCATCGGGTGGTACTTCAACAATTCCTGAAGTGGATGGAGTTTCGATCTTCTGGATGCGGTAATTGTTTCGTGAAGTTTCTGGTGGGGTTCTTCCATTCTTGTGATCTCTGGCACGGTGGCCAATCTTGTGGCAAATGAAGCATTGCCCTTCTGCATGTGTTCCTTCTGTTCTTCTGTTGTGAGACGATCAACGTCCATGGCGAATGGGTCCCTTGGTGGGATATATCGTGGGGTGCTGGGACCCTTGGGTCGGGTGTACTGGGTAGGATTATTTCGTTGGTGTATTTGTTTACTCCTTCGGTATTGGCTATCGAATCGGATGGACATTTCGTACCAACTATCAATGGTGGATGGTAAAGGAATGAGGTTGTGAATTTTGTCGGTGAGAGCTTTGGCTAGTCCTCCTTGAAAGAACACAATGAGGGGTCCGTCTTCGGTAATCTTGCTTCGAAGGGCCGCTTGTCTAAAGAGGCCTACATAATCTTCGGCTGTTCCCGTCTGTCGAAGGACGGTTAACTGGTGAGTGGCATCCCCAGTGGCGTCTGCTGGGGAGAACGCTTCTTCTACTCGTGTGATGAAATCCTGATATGTTCCCCATCCGCCAGTTTGGTTCGCAAGTCTTTCCATTTCTGCTTCCTTCCAGGGTCCTGCCGTTCCTTCGTCCATGTAAGAAAGAGTGAAACCGATTTTGCTATATCGGTATCATAGACAGCGGTGTTAGGTTGAGGTAGAGATTGACCGCCTTAATGAAGGGTGAGCATCGTTCTCTTTCTCCTTTGAATATGGCGGGGGTCCTGAGTTTAGGGGTCTTCGTGGCAGTAGTAGTGGGTATTACGGTTGTCATTTTGGGTGCTGGTGTGGGGGTTTCTTCTGGTTCAGGGGTTTTGAATTGATGTGACTGAGTGGGAGTGGAAGCTTCGGATTCAGAGGAAGAGTTATCGGTGGATTGGCAGAGAATCTGTTTCGTGGAGGTGGGCGGAGTGGAGAGGAGTATGGTTCTGTGAAGTATGAGTCTGGTACCGCTCGATAGGGGTCAACGTTGTAATGCCACCGAGAGGAAGTGTTGTCGAAGAAGAGTGCGGTGTTTTCTAGCCAAGTCCTTGGTCGTTCTGGACAGCTCCTCTAGGAAGAACCTGTAAGGAGTGGGGAGCCACGGTGATCGGAGGGGTGTCGGTTTAGATCAATGGGTGCCGAAACCTAAAGAGGTTGGCAATCGGTAGATCTTGACCTTTTGTTAAGGCGGATAGCCTTTACCAAGGTTCAAGCGTCGAGTATCGTCGAAGACGTCAAGTCAGAGTCTTGGGTCAATACCAACAAGACTATAGTCACTCCAAGTCAGGCTTTGACTTGGGTATCATGGTTCAGTGATCAAGGTTCAGAGGTAAAGGGTGTAGTATTGCCTAGGTCAAGATAGGGAATACAGACAATGTACCTAGGGTTTATATACTGAGACTATGAGGCGCGAGAATATAGTACAATGGGAACATAAGACAATGTAAGGTAAAAGAGCTGTTGAAGCTCAGTCAGCTATGACATCATGGATGAGTCAGTATCTAAGAATAGAGGCATGTGTTGGACATGCAATAGAACAATGTAGAATCAGAGAACAATGTAAGCATAGTTAAACAAAGGGAATCGGTGAACAAAGGAAAAAGATAGGGGTGGGAACCGTTGTAACAGGTGCTGGGAGCAGGCGAGCAACACCTGATTGTAATACTATACCATTGGTGGAAGTTGTAGTAAACCGACACTCACCGACCAATTGAGTACCCGACCCCTTGAACTGGTGGCGGTTTAATAGCACTTAGCACCAGGAGTAGCTGAAATGTCCCATTAATAGCACTGAGGCAGTCAATAATAGTGTAGCGACAGTGGCGTCCGGTTGCAATTGATATTAGAGTACGATTCTGTATGAAGCTGCGTGGCGCAGCCACCAGTGTGCATATTAGATCTTGATCGAGTTATCGTTGACCGTGGCATTCAACCTCTCAATTCGACCGACTTTGGTGTCCACCAACCAAATGAACTACAGAAACATGTAGCTAATTACTGAGATAAAGCCCTGCTATATTAGCTGTACAGCACTGCCCTTTCATGCTAAATAGCACATATTTCTCGTCTTGAACTCTGTGCTCAGGGCGTTCAGTGCATGTTTATCCGCAACCTGATTGGCTCACGGTTCCCGATCAACATGCCGCAACATGCCGCTTTCTATTTTAAGCACCAGGGTATATGACGGGTTGAAGTCGCATGTCGTCTACATATAGACAGAAGGGAATCAAAATTGTATTCTACTCGAGACGGTGCCACCGTTCTACAAAAGTACATAGAACTTGTCATTTCTAGAAGTAACACATTGTAATCGGCTGCTAAGTCCACAATCCAGCGCGCCCTCCACTGAAGGACTGATTTCCCAATCTACCTTCAATGGTATCCCCATTGTACTTGCCAATTATACATTCAGCGGTTTCCCATTCGGATATTGAGCGCGTGAGCATGGAGAGAACATCATTGACAAATACTTCGTATGCAACTGTGTTGTAATCTCGTAGCCGGGGCGCTTTCGAATGAGCGTTGTTCATGACTATATGAGCCGTGCAGAATGTCGAAAAATGCTCTTCATCTAGGTAGGCAGGATCATGCCAGATTGGGGGCAGGGTGTAGGGGGGAGGACCTCTGCATCGGTCCAAATCTTCCCGTTGAAAATCCCAAAATCACCACGGTGGGCATAAGAAAAGGCACGCGTTGCAGGTAGCTGTATTTCTGCAAGGGCCTGAAGCGCTTGGGGGATGGTTGGTGGTGGAGGGTATGATACAGTCATGGTGCTGTCACCGGTTCTGGGGTGAGGCGGTTGATGTAGGCCCTGCGGTTTTGTTGACTGCGAAGGTGCTTATTGCTTCGGCACGTTGAATGATGAGCGTACCGAGCAAGAGAGACAACAAAACACTATCGCACCTGGGGAGTTCAGCATTTTTTCGACGCCGACTACGAGCTGCAGCTTGTTTCTCAGCATAAGTAAAGTATATAGCACGACGGCCCATGGGGACCAAGCAATGGCACTAAAAATAGTGATCGGGTAATGAATATAAATCCGTAGCTGATGCATTACTTACTACACCAGGACTGATTTGGGTCTGAGTCTCGGGGCTGATGCATCACATACAGATCCCAAAGTATCAGAGCGTTCCACAATCAACATCATCAACACTCACCTCAGCACTTCACACGAGCCACACCACTCAATGCAACTATGGCGCGAGGCCAGAGTCACAAATTCCAGCTGTATCACCGTCCCACGAATCCTAGAATGGGGGGAACTACAAGGACAGGGGAGATACAAACATACTATGTATTCCTCGTTAGGAGATGGTCGAGTCAAGGCATCGCTTCGTATATCCAAGTTAAACCTAAAAAAGCGGCACCCGAAGCACCTGTATTTGAAGAGCCGCATGTCCAGTGGAGGGAGGAGCCGGCCCTGGCGAACGAAGCGGACCCCAGGCTATTTGATCCAGCCTATGTGGAGCACTTGGCTGAGATGTTGCTGGAGCCCACAAAACGCACCAGGATGAATGCAGTGAGTGGACGAGACGTATAAATATTAAAATCAGGCATGGCTAATTATCAATATGAAATTTAGGACGAACCTTTGGCCATGTGGATGCTGGAAAGCGAGGTCTTCTTGGAAGAAATGATTACGTTGGAAGGGTGTGGTTGGGACCCACCCGAATGTTGCTGTGATTGTTTGTCGAGGCCAGCAGATCACGAATGCTTGGACTGTTTGGGCCGACATCTCCGATGCGCTGAGTGCACAGTTGAGAAACACAGAGAGAACCCCTACATCGGATAAAGGTATATCTCCATAGGCGTCATAGCAGTTACCCATTGGCTTACATTTGATTTCAAGTATTGGAATGGCTCATATTTCGAGGACCGCACCCTCAAGACACTGGGTCTACGAATTCAACTTGGCCACCGTCCGGGTGTCTTGTGTATGAATCCGGAAACCTCCTTCAACAGCGATTTCACAATACTCGATAACTGGGGGATCTTCAGTGTGACGTTAGATTTTTGTGGCTGTGGGGAGAGGGCTCAGTCTCGTACAGCGCAACTGCTGCGTGCCCGTCTTTTCCAGCAACGGTGGAGAACCCTCGAACTGCGGCTACTTTCCGTGTTTTGGAAACATTGGAAATGCTGTCTTATACATCGAAGGTGTCGGTGTTTGAGTTTTACCAAGCTCTGAACCGCTTAACTGACAATACAAAGATGAATCCTCCCCAGTGCGTTTAATTTCGCCAGGCTTTGTCATTGAGTCACTAAATACCGTATAGGATCGTTATCCCCAACTATTACGAATGATTCGTGAGTGGCGATACTTGAAGCTCCTGAAGCATGCAGGGTGTGGCCATAACCCAAAGGGTATCTCGGCGGCACAACCTGGGGAATGTGCGGTGCTATGTCCTGCGTGTCCACAGCCTGGGAAGAATATGCCGCAAGGATGGAAACGGGCACCACAAGGGGAGGCGTAAGTGGTATGTCTACTAGGTCATTGTAATAAATTCTGATATTTTGCTAGGTACCTCCACTCGCGTTTTTTGGCGATAGATGCAAACTTCCGGCTTCGACGAAAGGATGTCTCAAGCGATGCGGCCGATCCTAGTCTTAGCAAAGGGCTGTCATACTTCGTTGAGGAGTTGGAATATAAAAAATATTTGACCAGCTCAAGCACCGCGCCAGAGCCAGTACGTCAATGATCATCTGGCATGATGACTTGGAATTGACTTTCAGCGAGATAGAAGTCGACATGCTCGCGCCATGATGCAGTCAACCTTGCAAGTTCAAAACGTAATGGCGGTGTAGCTGCAACTGGAGTTGGGGCTGTTGTGTGTGCTCGGCACGATTTTAGGCTTCCAAATTCCGTTGGCGATCTTCAGTTCGGGGAAAGGTAATGGTAAATTTAATAGGCGCCGCGATTGGACTAACAGCTTTAGATACTCCAATATGGATTACCTCTTCTATAAGAGTGTTCAGGGCACCGAGGTGATGCAACTATTTGTGTCATACGATATCGCTTGTCAGTGGTCAATTCACCTAAAAAGCGGATGTTTGCTATAGATCATACCTTCGACATTCTTGATGGACATGTTAACATCAAGTTTCTTGTTCCGAAGTTCCATCTTCCCGCGCATGTCGCCGCGTGCCGTACACGATATTCGTTCAACTTCACCAAGGGCGTAGGTCGAACTGATGGTGAGGCCCCGGAGCGCGGTTGGTCTGAGGTAGATCCACTTGCGCCAAGCACCAAGGAGATGGGCCCAGGATCCCGACGCGACACGTTGGACTTCCACTTTGGGGACAGTAACTGGCGAAAAATGACCAGTCTCGGTAAGCTTTGTACATTCTGAACTGACCAGTGGTTGATGATTATAACAAGGCCTTACTTTAATGCGCAAATTAAAAATTGCGGCCTCCGAAATGGTCGACTATGTAGTCGCTCACAGAGAACTAGAGGCCTCTTTGCCTGGTGCATCAATAGCCACTTGGCGGGGTCAAATAGAAGCATGGGAAGAGGGACGAACTCTCAATAACCCCTTTGAGGTTACTACCGAAAGTGAGTGGTTAATCAATGTGTTGCACGCCTAAGCTAATTGCGCATAGCACCGACTCAGGCCGCCGCTCGCAGAGAGCTTTCAGAGGCAGAGGCGCGCGATCTAGAAGCGGGAAAGGATATCTCGTTAGATGAGAACGTCTCGCCGAGTGTCCTAATTTCGGTTGGGATGGACCTGGAAACAGAGCAGTAAGTTCCGCTAGCTACCTTGATTTTTACCGTCCCTAATTCTTAAAACAGGAGGGCCGTATCGGTTGAATCAAGCAAATTGTGGGATCATTCAAAGGATCGCCAACGTACTCGACTACAGTTACGTACTAATGCCTTAAAAAGAAAGATTGACGGCTGGTTTAAGATCCTTCAGCTCTACATACCACCGGTCGCTTTGCTTTGCCAGAAATCCCAGGAGTTCGAATCAGCTCGGAATGAATTACCTCCTCACAAGATTCAACTATGGCTTCCATCCGCCATTGGCAAAAAAGCAACTTTCAGCAAACATTTGGCGGAAATAGAATGGAAGTTACGCATTGGTCAGGCCTATGAATCATTGGACGCCCTACGAAACAATTTGCGCATTCGTTCACATTTATTCAAATTTAAAGACAGATTCATTCGTGGTCAAGCAGCAAACACTCGCGCACGCAATAGTATTGATTTGATACAAGCTCGCGTCGACGCATCTGGAGAGGAATACCGGGCCGCACGCTCAGCACTCGTTTCGTTAGGAGGTTTACTTGGAAAAGTCGGCTGGCAGGAGAAATTGCCGATTTTGGCTGACTCGGATAAGCATGAGATATCGGAAGGCGAGTTCGGTATTTCAGACGGGAAGCAGAAATTATCATGGATATGGAAGAGCTTGGAGGTGGCTGAGGGCAAGGATGATTCTCTTCGGGATGGTCAGTATATATGCACCTACTGGTAAATTCGCGTCCAAGGGCTGATGTTGAAATACAGCCTTGCGAATTGAATGGTGCAAGTCAAGAGCGAGAGCGGCACGGTTCACGGAGGAGGTAGAGTTATTGATGGAAGAGATGCGCCGTGTTCAGCGGTTTCTCGTCTGGCAGGAAGAATTTTGGATAACGAAAGGATCGGTAGAGGGATGGGGGGAGATGTCTACAATGAGAACCGAGGGGCTAGTGGCCTATGCGAACCGTCAGGCCGCTTTGCGATGCGCGCTGAATGCTCATTTCAGTAACATATGGGCATCATCATCGACGTATGTCTCAATGATGAAATCCGCTGCTGAGGCGGGTACCATTTCTACAGATGCCGCTATGTGATGCCGATGTATTTAATGTTATAACATACTGTCTGAATACAACACTGAATACAAAAAAAACGAATGATGGTATCATAAACATGGACTTAGCCAATTAATGTATGATATTACAAGATGCATCATAAAGGCAGAAGCCCGGACGTCGGCGATAAGCGATGAATTGGAGCTGAGCGTCCAGAATCACGTAGGTAATGCATAAGAGAGGAAGCGGCTGGCATGGGTTATCACGGTAATGTATCGGGGGACAGAAGCAGGTGGCGCATCAGATGAATGAAAGGAGAGTGTAAACGATAGGTGATGCATTATGCAAATGCGGAGCGGAACTCGGGAGGGACTAATGCATCACAGGAGCAAGCTGGTGATGCATCAAAAGGAAGAGCGGGGAGTAAACAAATAGTGATGCATCACGAAATATATGAGCAGAAATGGCGGGCGATGATAATACATTGGATGAGTGACGGTCAATGAACGCACCAGGAAGCAATATGCGACGCTCTACAGGAGTATGAGCGGCCTGCAGGCGTCAGTGATGAGTACCATTATACACCGCCAGGAGGTAACTTGCACTGTGGGATCGGAAGTGGCCAGCGGGCGCAAGCTATACGTGATGCATCAGGGAAGCGGGGTGGCTAGTAGGTACAGGCGATAAGTGATGCACCAGAGGAACGAGCAGGAGTAAGCGGAGAGCAAGTAAATGGTGATGCATCATGGGAGTATAGGAGAGGTGAGTGCTGGTGATGCATTAGAGGGGCAAAGCGGCTATCTGGCATAAACAATAGGTGATGCATCAGGAGAAAACGAGTAGCAACCCACCAGATTAGCGAGAGCAACTGCTGGCGTGGATGGTAAGCAACGCATCAAGAGAATGAAGGAAACGATGGCAACCAACGGATGAGTGAGGGCGGTTGGGGGGGGGGGCAAGAAAGCAGGCGGCGGGTGGTAACGTACCAGAGGACCGGAGCTGATGGATGCGGGTGATAGGTGATGCATCAGGGGAGTGAGGGTGTTGAAGCGAGTGATATGCATCAGGGGGTGGTAAGTGAGGAAGCGGGCAAGTAGTAATGCATGATGTATCGGAGGTGGAGGCGGCTGGGTGGGTAGAGGCGATAGGTGAATCGTGATGCATCAGCAGGCGAGAGGGGGGTGGGAGGAGGCTGGCGATGATGCATTACGAGAACGTTGTGGATGATAGGCAATGTATCAAGCGGGCAATAGGTGATGCATCAGGGGACGCAGGAGGAGGCGGAAGGAGGTTGGTGGCAATGCACCATGGGAGCGGAATAAAGGGCTGCGAGGCTGCGAAGCGTGGGCAGAGGCCATGCATCAGTAAGTGCTGTGGAATGCAGGCGGAGGTACTAATGCATCAGGAAAAGCAAAGGGCCGTGGAACGCGGACGGAGGTAATGCATCAGAGGAGCGAGCGGGGGACAGGCAGCAGTGGGCAGTGATGCATCGTGAAAACGAGGTGGGCGTGGGTGATGTATCAGATGAAGGAGGATCGGACTCCGATTATTGATGCATCATGGGAGCGGAAGTGGCGGGCGGATGTAGGTGAAAGCGGTAATGCATTAGAGGAGCAAGTCGACGCATGGAGTGATGCATCATGGGGATAGTCGTGAAGGAGGAGTGGACGCCGATTATTGATGCATCATGGGAGCGGAAGTGGCAGGCGGGTGTAGGTGAAAGCGGTAATGCATTAGAGGAGCAAGTCGGCACATGGAGTGATGCATCATGGGGATAGTCGACAAGGATGGTGCATTGGTGAGCAAGCAGAGAGCAAGCAAATTATGCATCACGGGAGTAGCCAACGAGTGGGGGGAGTATGGGGGAGAGCAGCAGGTAATGCATGATATAGTAAAGTGTAATTAGAATGAATGATGCACACCGCATGCTCTATACCTACTCTATATGATGCACCATGCTGCCACCATCAGGTGAACCGTTTCAATGCTGAACTCGCCTGTGCATCCATGCGTCTCATTGTTGAGTGAGTATCCACTAATATCTCGTCCTGATGCGAGCCTCAATTCACCAGTTTTTCACCTATACGGACTCGGCATCTATTGGATAAAGCCATGGAAGACCTAGGGCGTTGCCTCAAAGCTACTACTAGCCTGCTCCCTGACACCCTGGGGAAACTCATTAGCATCGTCACCCAGGAATCTAGATCGACCCTGCCGTGCCTCCTCTACATAATATTGGATTTTTTGTTACGAATGGTCCTTAAGGTGGGCGCGAGAACAACTCTGGTATGGTTATTGACGCCGTTACTACACATCTAGGGATTCCCAGAGGCTGAGGCCGAGCGTAAACACTGCGAAGCCGTCCTGGAGCAACTTGAGCCACAGCTTGTAGGATTATCGGGCAAGATATTCACCGTCCTGCGTGTTCTTGGCGCAGACAAGTATATGCGAGACGGCAACATCTCGCGCCCAGAGTGCAATAGCTGGCTTATTGGTGTGCATGATGGAGAGGAGGTTTTCAAACAGGTTCTGAACATCAATTACCACGACCTCGCTCGAGTTCTTGTACGGGAGCGGTCCTTCAGATGGGTTTATAAAAGCCTATACCACTGGCTTTTGGCCCGCTATCGGCCGAGTATGCAGCTTCCAGCATATGTAGCAGTGCATGAATACACATGGGCGTGGGCGTGGGATACTCATGCGTCTCGGTGTTCAAGTGTCCCCGAATCAGCGCGGGGTTCAGTAGATTCGGTGCACAATGTGGATTTGATGTATGGCTGCCTGCGGTTAATGCTACTAGAATTCAGCCAACCCTTGTGCGTGTCACCTATCATCTACCCTTCTGTATATCAATATAATAAACCGTCGCCGAGTAGAAATCCCACCCCCCCTCTGATACTCCAACGCGCCTTTGGGTTTATTGGCGGTGCTTTTTATCAACACCGGGGAGTCAAATACCTCAATTTTGAGGAATTAATTGAGGCAATCGATTTTACTTCCATATTACGAGCCCTCCCCAACCTCACCACGACATTTTGCCCAAAATTATTTTATCTTCATCGTGGGCTTGATGGATTATACCGTCGCCTACATTTTGATGATCCTCCACTGCACGGTATCAACGCTGGTAGGCCCATACCGCACTGCCAGAAGTTCCTCGAAACTATATACTCTCGACTATTGCAAGACCCCCTTACATCGCATGTTGTCCTGGTTATATTTGCAATGTTTAGCTCGTTGCCTCCCCAGGCTATCGCGCAGTTACTTGGCCTCGCGCCAGAAGTGCTACGCCATTCAGCAGCTATGCAAAGTCTATTTGGCGCTGGTCTCGATATGGAAGGGGGTAGGCCGGGTACACTTCGGGAATCATATTCACTTGGAGTGCTGCTCGGGATGGGCCGTGTAAAAATTCGAGGTGGTTGCATTGGTGACTACATGTCGGGCGCCCACAAATACCTGGCTTTTGCTTGTGTAGAACGTCTTGCATTATGCATTGGTCCCGAGAGAAATTTCGACGAGGGCCTTGGTACGTATGTGAAGGAGTATTGGAGCAGCCACTTGAGGCGCGCGAGGCCGTCAGAACGACTCTTTGTGGCCTTGAGGCAGGTGGGTATAAGTAGACGTGATATAGAGCCAGTGATTCAATGGCTCGAGGCAAGTTTCAAGCCTTAATTATTCCCACTTGCTCACTACCCCTTGGGCCGCAGGAGAGCCCCAATGCACCACCAGACATTCTCGCCCGCTGGCACGCTGCACGGATGAACTCTGATCTGACACATGACCCGTCCTTGGATCCGAGGATGGAATGGAGCTATCTCTTGAGTATGAAGATGAAGAGGGGTTGTCTCTTGGACCGAATTTTCCAGCGTTGGCTGGGGAAAGAGTCAAGTGTTAGCGTGGAAGTCATATATCCTGGTATACCCCGGTGGAGCCGGGCGCGACAGCTCAGCTCCAGCGCAACATCCCGATCCAGGAGAGTTACGTGACCATACCACTAGATAGTAGCCATATCGTACTGTACTAATTTGTAGACACATCACCACTGCAATCCTACCTTGTGCGATGCGTCGCTGGCGTGCGTGCCTCAAAGGCCTTGCGAGGCTCGCCGGTCCCACCGGAGCGTGATATACAGTAGCACATAGCCTTCAAATACAGGCGATCTTGTCATATTGATGCATCGTCTGCCTACGTTGAGTGTTATAAATTTACTGCAACCCTGATACGTCGTTAGCTGTTACGGGTCATTAACATTAGCGGACCTAGTAAATTAACGAGTGAGTACCAACACCTACACAAGACATGGAGTCGGGGAAATATATACCATCACGTCCCCATGCTATAGTGCTTCCACCATTCACCATCCAGCCCCGCGTTGCACCTATAACCCACGCGCTGCACTCTCCGCTCAGCGCCCGGCACCCGCGTAATGCATCCGCAATCCGTGGGGGTCCATAGCCTGGATGCCTACGTGCGCATGTATATACCACATCAAATTGCCCGTGCATTTTGGAAATCATGTATTGGGCGTCGAGATCATAATATATTAGATGGAATAAAAGAAAGCCAGAATGGCAACTCACAATCCGCCGGAGCAGCAGATTCCGACGGTCGACCCCACACGACCGCTTTGTGGACGAGTTTTTTTGGAAGAACGAACTCCCCACTTTTCACTTTCCTAGTGACCATGGGTCACTGGTCCAGCTCAGTAAAAACGATAAGTCAATTGAGGTCTTGTTGAGGTCATGTTGGGTCATGTTAATGCCATATACAAGTCATCTTTAGTCAAATAGTTACCAATGCAGTCATTTTATAAGTCATGTTACAGTCAGACCAATGCACTGTATATAAATTTCATCGCTTGAACAAGCATTGAGTGCTGGGTGCTCAAGCGACGAAATTTCTGCCAAGTCCATTCGAGCTCCGCCCCAAAAAAAATGAACATGTCGCCACACATTGTTCGTCTTGCTTCTGCACCTCCACCCTCCGAAAATCCGTCCCTTCCCCTTCCGTGCCCCCAAGCTTGCACCATCTCCCAACAACTACACTAAACAAGATGAAACAAGATTACCACCAACTGGGGAATACTAATGGGATGGCTGCTGGACTAGGGACTAGCACAGATAAGGTATACCCGGTTAATCAACCGGATAATGTGATTATTACAAATACGGATCGGATACAGATATAATTGACCGGATATCCGGGTCTGCCGCGGATATCTGTGGCATATTTTGATAGTTTGATCCCCCACCCCCGCTGGGGCAGTAATTGCATCCTTGTTGCTTTCTGTGCTTCCTATGGGTACCCTAAGGAGTATAGATGCTCAGGCCAGCCATTATTTGTGCTTTACCATGAAATTTCCCCCAGGAGCTCCAAAATCGTGCCAGGGGCCTGGTTGGCCGCGGCCGAGCTCAGCCAAGCCCGGCCCAATCCGGATTTAGACGCCGATCGCCGGCCCCTGATTCCCGGACCCCCGTTCCGCAACAAATATATATTTTTATTTCATTTGAAGCGGATACCACAGATTATCCGGGTATTTGTGTATTTATACCCGGATATATCCGTATCCGTCATTATTTAACCGGGTACTCACGGTAGTATCCGTGCTAGTCCCTATGCTGGACAGAAGAACAAACTGGTGCTGACCTCCGATGCTGGTTCTTATACTCATATCCTATATTCCTTTCTCATGATCTAGTAGCAGCCTGTTTCATAGTTCCTTTACTGATCTCGTGCATAGTAGTTATGGTAGATGTATTAGTACCAGTAAAATAGAGTAGAACCACTTTTTGTATAATCTAAATATATCAATTGACTTTTCTGTGACTTACAATTTGATGTTGGAATGACCTCTGCATGACCCCAGTAAGACATTTCATTGACTATGATTTGACTATGATTTGACTATGATTATGACTACGATTTGACCGAAATTGTGACTATTGCATGCCAATTTCATGACGTTCACCTGACTTGGCGTAGTCAAAAATCAGATCATTTCTGAGATGTAATAGTCAAGTTGACTATTACATCTCATTTTGATATCCATTTACCTGACTTTTGTTTTTACTGAGGGTCCAGGTTCTTCATGCTTATATGAAACTCAGACATGAAATAGAGGTGATAACTCCATTGGGCCATCGGTAGGAGTCCCAGAAAAGTGTTGTGGGTGAAGAATGAAGAAATAAGCATGATAATGACAACACTACATCGAGCACACGAAAGTTCAAAATTTCAGGGAGCGAGAGTTCAAAATTATACGCTCACTGTTTCAACCTTGTCTCGGTCGTCACCAACCGGGACCCATGGTACTGTGACCTCGGTTCTCCCCAACAGAACAGATGCAATGAATCAGAAGTTGTCCTCGAGGTGTCGACAGCACAGAGAAGCGAGACGATAAAGTGCCAGGAGCCCATAGGGACGCTCCAGGCGATCCAACACATTTCACGTGGGATGGTGCTCGATGATGGCTCTCCTACATAAAAATGATCTCTTGATCACACTTGCGGCGCACCTCTGCCGTTGCATAGCGGGAGGTAGGTCTGATTTAATTGTAGTGTCGAACAACCAAACCGTTGATCAACTCCTCTTGAACACCCCGTTGGTCCTGTGGCTGTAATATTGACTGGCCATACGTCGAAATCCTCCCTTTCCTCCAGACTTCCATCATGGGGGCGACAGAATCGTCGCAACGCCGCACGATATCCACCTTCTGCAACACAGGACTCTCCATCGCAGGAACGAGCTTCACGTCATCGTTTGTGAGCGCGAAATAAAAGACGCCGAGCCGGGTAAGACCCCGCTGATCTGGAGGGGGCTGAACGACTCGATGGATGGTCCCTTTATAGAATCCACCTGAAAGGAATTCGAGAGCGTCGCCAGTGTTCACGACCTATTTAAACGTCGTGAATCCGAAATATCAGGTTAAAGATATACATACGAGGGCATTCTCGATGTGCCTAACCCACTTCCACTCTTTCTCGGGGGTCATGATCTGGAGGGCCGCCACGGGTTGACTCCAGAGAAGTGTGATACTTCCGGTGTCTGCGTTGTTTTATTAGGTTGTAGCGCACAGACCAAGAAGTTTCGCACCTGTATGGCCTTTCAACCATACGTTCTTGGTTTTGACCTCATCCTCTTCGGTGCGGGGATAACTTTCCAAACCCACTCAGGAATTAAAACACGCAATTCGAAACTATGTCAAGACCCACTATTTTATGAATGCAACTACTCATATCCAGTAAGCATTCATCAGGTACGAATGAGTTAAAAATTACTCGTTGTTTCCGTTGGAGCATTGAAGTCATGCTGCTTCACAAACGTTTCTTCCGGCAGCTCCAACCCAAGCGCAAGAAGTCTGGTGGGGGTGAGGGTCGTTAAAATATTATATTTCGATTGGTTTCCGTTGACCTTAACAGAGGGAATAGCACATTGAAGTGGTTATGCTTTGCGAATTCCGAAATTTCGGGCAGGAAGGGCCGCAATTCCACAGGATGTTGTTTCTTCGTAACATCGAGGCTAACTGCAAATCGAGATTGAAGGACGTCACTACCAACGGGCTATCATAAACGCCTAAATGATCGCACTGTTATAATCTTCCAATTGATCCCGGACGCCCGCATCGATATGCTGTGGACAAGATAAGCATACATTATGGATCAAGCTCTAGAGTATTCACCCAATACTGTCGCGGTTTGTACCCCTGGTAGCTCCCATCTGTCTTCATCGCAGCAACATACTTCTGCTTATCCTCAGTGCTCACTTGAGAGAACGGAATGTCGGCAATGTCGAAGATACGCCGTGTCTAGATGTTAAATTTAGCATTCAATCATTCGAGCTATTCAATTCCTTACTTGCTCTTGGGTATAGCCGTGATTGATGACATAGAAGAATCCGACAGTGGAGAGGGCCTCGCGGACCTCTTTGACGAGTTCGGCGCGACCTTCAGGGCTGTTGTACTTTGCAAGATCAATGATGGCGAGATTCGCATAATCCACTTGTTGCAACAAATTAGATAAGATATGCTAGAAAGAAAGCTGGAAGGGCAGCTCACAATTTGCCGTAGTGGGAGGCGGGGAGATGTGGTGGAGTGCTTTCGGGAGTGCTGCGTCCGGCATAGCAAATATGTGGAATTGCTTAGGTTAACGGTAGCCGCAAAGGTGGTTATATACTTAACTAGTCCTAACCGATCTAATCCATTAGTCTTCTAATTCCGAGATGTAATCTCCCCTATCCGCCTTCTGCCTTGCCAGCCTTGGGCATCGGGAACGGATTCTGGAATGATGGGAAGGGTTAGGCAAGGTGTCATTGGCACTAGCCCCATAAGGTTGTTTTATGGACGGCTTATCTGAAAAAACTCGAGCTCTCTTTTCTGTTACTAGTAACCTGATTCAAGTTCTCCCTGCTCATATAAAGCTTGGAGCATGTAGCATTCGAGAAGGCGAAGACACACGAGATAATGCATGACAACCCCACTACGCGGAAACCCCGGAAAAGTGTCGTAGATGAAAAGGAAGACATAAGCATGATCATAGCAACACTACAGCAGGCTCAAAAAAGCTCAAAAAATCAGGGAACGAGAGTCCGAAATCGTACAAAGCGCTCATTTCAAGCTTGAATTGTAAAGAAATCTGAGAAGTCCCCCGAGTCCCCAAATACTATGATATGAACGTCAACGATCGATAATCTATATATAAGTCTGACGACTCACAGTTGACCTGATAGTCATCACCGTCCAGGACCCATGGTACCGTGACCTCGGTCCTTCCCAACAGAATAGAGAACCCATCTGCAAGGATTACTAGAGAACGTTAGCCGCTGCACCCAGGTTGGGTGGGAATAGATGAAACTAACAAGGCGTCGTCAGTCCTCCCTTGCGTAGCAAAATCCTGCCGATCTTGTTCGTGATATTAACAGGCGCCTTCGAGGTGTCCCTAATTAATCTCGTCAGACTAACAGAGAGCACTGCGGAGTGGAGAGCTCACCAGGTGATATTGTAGTGCTGCCCAACGAACCAGACGATCCCACCGTGTGGGTAGAGCACCTGTGGCGTGAATACGTCCCTTGGATGTTGGGCTGTCGGCGACGCATTGGCCAGTGAGAACACCCAGACGAGGGTAAAGAGCACGAGTTGTGTGAATGTGAAGTTCTTCATGATGTGATAGGAAAGTCGTGGTGAATGCTGGTGAGATATCTGGGCTTATATCGCTTCATGGTGGTTTGCGGCCAGACAGAGACGGGGGACTGACACCGTCCTACGGATAGGCCTTAGACCGAGAATCAAGAAGGCGAGCCCCGAGACGCACCCGCTAATGAAAACATGTGGGTATCGACCTCCCCCGTCGATAATCCGGCACACTGGGATCCCCAAGGCCGCACACCACCCGACACATCACAGAGACAAGGTGCCCGAGATCCATGGAATAACCATTTGCAAGCCCGCCTAAATCGCAGAAAAATGATGGGTCCAAAGGATGACCATCCGTGGAGGACTCGTAGGTTATTTCTGTCGGGGAGATAGCATGGTGGGCGCAATACCAGGTATGTAGCCTCAGTAGAGCGGCTGATAATAATAATATATTGGCATGGTAAGATGTGGACCCAATCAACCAAACATTTGCAAATAACCCGCCCACTCGCTGTCAGCAAATATTCAGATACCCAAGCTCAAGGTTACCATCAGTGCCACCACAGAAATTCATTTTCGTGCTTTCTTGTCATATCTTTTCAAGAATACTTTTAGCTCTTTTGGAAAGGCGGTTCTATACGTTTACAAATCCAATTTAATACGGAACGAAGCTCGGGTTACGGCCCCAGCGGATTTATTAATTTCGTATTTTAACACCAAACAGGATGGTCAACGACCCGAAAATCCAGCTTACACGAGAATCATTCACCAGCCCACTCGCTAGGACTTTAGGGGGATTCTCATCGATTGAGTGCGAAGTTTTCCCAGTCAACCCCGGATTATTCATCCAAGCTCAAACTCCGTGACACTGGGAGAGAGATAGCCGTTCTGTCAACGCTAACGTCCCCCTGTTCAAGACTCCCCCTTGAAATATCAGAATGATCCCTCTCATGGTGCTTCGCCGTTCTATCTGCCCTCGAAATCTCCGGAGCGAGTTCACCCCATGGTTCCGTTTTTGAGGTTGGCAATAGCTTTTCCTCACAGCCCCAGATCATACGCGACTCGGCTACCAGCACACTAGTGGAGGCATTGTGGCATGCAGAGATGGTTTATTGTTGAACGTGGGTTACAATATTACAGGGTTTCCTAAAAACCTTGAGAATGTCGAGAGAAAAAAAATGTAACGCAGCTTCCCAAAAAGGAAAATTCAAGATAAGGTTTGATTGCATGCCTCCTGCAGATTCCCTCTAGACGTCGACGCGCCAACACCCACAACCATGAATGTGGTGACAAAAACTACTCTAATGCTTACTGGCTTAGTCCCCCGTCATATCCGGATTCCGCGACAATGATTGCCTGGTTGAAACGTTGAAGGTCAGGCATGAAGGCATGCTCCGTCTCTCGGTTGAATCCAGCGAGTCAAATCTGACATCCACTCTACTCGAGCTCTCTGCGACTCAACAGCCAGTCTATTGGTGGGCAACAATTTTCTACGGATTTGCCATGGTAACACCTCTACCCTCGTTCTATTGATTTGGCAGCTATGACCGCAATTTGGGACCTCTAGAGTTGTCGACGCCTTGATCACAACCCGACGGCCGACTCGGGATTAGTATGGTGTTTCCGTTCAGCCTACTTCCCTCTGGCACAGGCTATGGTCCTGGTTTTGTTTTTTTTGCGCTCCGTAAAGTCCTGCAAGATGTGGGCTCAGTCTTGAATTTACTATACGGTCATGGTAGCTACGATTACATGCAAATGTGTTTGAGACAAGGGGCAATGAAATCATACCTGACCAAGCCTTCGGTATCATCTTTGGACTACTCGAGCGCATCGTTTTTACGTATTAGAGTATTTTCTGTCACCATTCAGCTGTAGGTGTTGGCGCGTCGACGTCTGTGCAAGTCGCGGTATGCATGCAAAGTTCAAACCTTATTTCCAATTTTCCTTTTTGGGAAGCTACATCACATTTTTTTTATTTCGACATTCTCAAGGTTTTTAGGAAACCCTGTGATCTCGTTCCCAGATGTTAGGAGCTTCCCGGCGGACTCTGAATGCGGAGATGAAATTTTCGTGCAGAAGAGCTCCTATAACATCTGGTGCAGTTCGTCGAGAAACCTGCGCTCGGTGACAGAGGTCACGGTCGTCACGATATTTTCAAGCGCACGTCCCCAGGTAGCATATGATACATAGCCTAGGAATGGACCTGTCCAACAACAATTTTGAAGATCTCTACAAGTCTGACACTGAGGACAGCTCTGATATTGGTAAAACTTTCAATTTTCGTGCGACGAGCCAGACAACTATGAAAGAAGACCTCCCAGATGGTGATCTGGACAGGCCTACTATTGCTGTTGGATTCAAAAATACTCAAAACTTTAAGAAGGGATTTTGGCTGGCCAGAATGTAAAGGAAATAGTAAAGAATATACCGGGGTTTATATAGAATCAGGGGCTGGGTTTACTACCTCTCTTGGGTGCCATAAAGCAGCATAAAACCGAGCGTGACACCGAGCGCAGGTTTTGCGACTCAAATGCACCAGACGTTGTATAGGAGTCCTGCACAGAAATTTGACTCTCAGATTTCTGTCTCCGCCGGAACGATCCGCCTATACAACGGATGGGGACGAGACTAGAAACCCTGTAACGATCGATGATCATCGATCAGCCGTGGCTACAGATGTCTGCGCCACTCGTGGCCAGGTCATATTACCATCCTTCCAATTTAGACTTGGCTTCGTCATCATCTACTTTCCTAACCAAACACGCACCCCCTTCGTCTTGCGATACCCCAGTCTTGCTTTCGGGTTACAAAGTATTGATCCGATGTTTCTATCATTATAGGCGTGGCTATTGATGTCTGATCGTTCGGTGTGTCCTAATCCCATCTGCTAGGCCTAGGTCTTGTGCTTCGGTCTATCGGTCATTTACACCCCGTTCATATATGTATATGGTTTTATCTCTTTCTTTTGTCGGGGGTGTCGGCGCGCTCACCCTGCCACTTCTGTATCATCAACTCCATCAACATGCATTGGATTTCTAGTTCCGTTCCATTGTCCTAGGAAATTGAAATCCATGCTATATGCAAAGCCTCGTTCGCTTGATAACTCAATTCCTCCAAGCTTGGAAAAATCAAGATGACGTGTGGTGCGCTCCGGATAGCCAGGCGGCGTCAAGCATTGCTCTGGCGATTTGTGGTGGCATCAATATGCCTTTGTACCATCTTCGCAAACACAGCCAGGGTTTTGGTTGGTTTCAAGTCCATCGTTTAGATCTCGGGATCCGAGGTGGCATCCGCATACGCTCTTAGCCATCATATGTACCTGAGCCGACTGGTATTTTGGTATTGCAGTTCCCCTCCCCCCCACTGGGTGTGAGGAACATAAGCGCAACGGACGATCACCCGCTTGACATCTGCCGAAGGAAGAAGTATTCGTGCCATAGCCTCATCGTGGATATTTGTGCGGTCAGTAGCATCAGATCGACATCTTTCACATCTAATGGGGCAAAACACAACCTCTTCATAATGATAAGTCCGGCTGAGCTGTGGGTATTAAATGAAGGGATACTCTCTTTTGCTGTCCTGTTTTTGACGCCATGTCCAACGCCAAGTTCAAATTCTGCGTAGCCATTTGGTGGGTACTGGTTCTAGTGCTCGGAAATTAGTGCAATCTACTAATTCACAATCAAGTGGGGGCGGTATTGGTGGAGTAGCTGCTGCAGGTTGTGCTCACGCCCTCCTTAACGTTCGCAAAAGTTGATCTTTCATTCCCAGTGGCACTGTCCCGACACCCCGACATTGATGTTAATATCTACGAAGCGACCTCTGAGTTCTCTGAAGTTGGCGCGGGGATTGGGGTATGGCCCCGGGTGTGGAAACTTCTAACTGAGCTAGGGCTTGACAGAGATCTAGCAAAAATTACCAACACAAAACCGACATATGATAAAGGTCTGTTGAGTCAGCGATAGGATTCAGTCAACACCTAATATCGTCCTGTTTAGTCGATACATTCACCTTCCGCAAGAGTGACCAGGCTCAGGGCCTAGATTTCTACAATCTACAAACAGAAGGTTCGTATACCCTTACCCATAAGCTTAGAAAACGCTGACTGATATTTTATAGGAAGTTTCATCCGGTACCATCGTGCCGACTTCCTCCAAGTTTTGGTTGACCACTTACCAGCCTCATGCGGCATTTCTTTCTCCAAGCGGCTAAAGAGTTATATCCAGCACTCATCAGGCAAGATTGACCTCCTGTTTGAAGATGGGACAACCGCAAAATGCGATATTCTCATCGGGGCGGACGGTATCAAGTCAGCCGTCCGTCGCAATATGCTGACGAACAAAGCTCGGAAAGCGGCCGAAGCGGGAAAACTAGAAGAGTCAGTGCAGTTGATGAATTCTATTGAACCGCGCTGGACGGGAATCGCCGCGTACCGAGCCTTGATCCCGACGGAACGTCTGCAGGCATATCGTGATACTCACCCAGACTTGAATGTTACAATCCCAGAGATGAATTCGATTCCTACAATGGTGCGTTCACACAAGTTCGAAATTGGGACAATGTCTAATTGCATTCAGTATATGGGACAGCACATTGTATGTCTCGCCGCCCGAATATTTCCTGCCCTGCCTAACCGTCTACCAGAATGCTGTGGTCTACCCGATATCCTCGGGAAAATTAATTAACATTGGACTCTTTCACGCAAAAGAAGAGCTTGCTGGCAGCACCTTCCCTGGTCCTTGGGTTGAGTCGGTCGACACCGATGAAATACTAGCAGCCCACAATCACTGGGAACCTCAACTCCAAGCCATCATCGAGGTGTGTGTTCATGTGGTGTCGTCTGCTAGGAATCTTCTTTGAATTGGTATTTTCCCTTTTAGTGTATTCATCGGCCCTCTAGATGGGCGATTCATGAAGCCCAGCCACTCCAGTCATGGGCTGACGGGAACGTGGCACTCCTAGGCGACTCCGTCAGTTTTCCTGCCCCCAGAAATGTCGACCTAACACAACGCGACTCTAGGCCCATGCAATGTCTCCACAGCAGGCTTCCGGCGCGGGGCAAGCCGTTGAAGTAAGCATTTATCTACCCCCAACCCCAGACGAAATAACGTGCGTATTATATAGGACGCCATGATCCTCGCTACACTCCTTGGCCATCACCTTACCACGAGCCGAAATATCGCACAAGTCCTATCTATCTACGACCAAATACGCCGGCCCTTTGCCGAGCGAGTCGCCGAGAAATCCATAATTAACGGGCAATATTTCGGGCTGCAGCTGGATGGGATCGATTTTGACCGCAACCCAGAAAGGCTTCCCGAGATTGGTGATGCTATTAAGAAAAACTGGAGCTGGTGTAAGCGCCTTCCATTCGTTTCTCACTCTCCATTCAAACGGCTGACCAATGATCAGCGTGGGCCACAACGCTTGATGGAGCAATGGAGGAGGCCATTCAGCGCCTGGAAAACACGAGTTCGTCGAGGGCGTCTTTATGAAAAACCCCACGCAGTGTCTGGTTCCAGGCCCAGCCACATGCCACATTATATTGACGAACCACGGAAATAATTCGTAACAATATTCTTAATATAACTTGTCGTACAGGTAACACAACGTATCCCCTTGAATATTCATCACATCCGACACAGTGACATTTTTCGCGTTGACACCAAGGCTCAAGGGGAAAGCCAACGTCACATTCCCACCTAGTTGGTTTGAGTAGTCAAGAATATTGATAGGACCTGAAATGTCCTTCAGACGGCGGGGAAGATCTCGCGCCTGCCACGACCACCAGAGGCGATCGAGGTTGGCATGGTGCAGGAAAAACACGGGATCTTCCAAACTATTAAGCGCTTCATGCGACTGACGTTCGGCAGCCACATACCAGAAGGGCTGTTGAACAGGTCGCCCATTTCGCCAAGGGTACCCCCAACACCGTAGTGCCCGCCCCCATGGGTACCAGAAGCATCAAAGCTGGTTCCACCTTCGACGACCCTACTAAACCAGCCGTAATCCGCCTGTGCTAAGGTGAACGTTGTGACATTAGCGCCAAGGTAACGACCAGCGAAGTAAGGGCTGAAGTCGCGGGCGAGACACCTGGGGTTACCGCTCATGTCATTTCCAGGCCCCATTCGGACGATCATGTTTTTAAAGGGGCCTGTGGTAACACATCCCCTCCGGTTCTCCCAGGGACGGCCAAAGCCGGCGGAATGTCGGCGGGAAGGGGCAGGAATGGTCCATTTCCGCCGAATCCATATACCGAATCCCAAACCGGGGACCTTGTAAACTTTGACGAGGGCGTTACATCCAACGTCCAGTCCCAGTATCTAACACGAGCGTCATACGGCCGCGGATCGGGATGGAAAAGTTACATACGGCTGAGCGCCCGTGTATCCGCATTCATTCCGGAGGGCGTTTTCATAGGCCGCGGTAAAATACCTATGCCAAGGAAGAAAATGTCCCTCAAAAATCAAATAAATGTCAAACCATGAGCAAGTCATCGCTAAAAGGGATTACCACAAAGTGAATGGAGAATGTCTGCTGTATATGGGTGGCTACGAAGTCGTCGTAACGGCTTCCAACACTAGGAGCGATCGATTTAGGCGTAATTGGGGCCTTCGCCATGATACACTTCACGGCATTGAGATAAGATGCTTGTTCTTGCCGCTTGAGATCTCTCCTAAATCAATGTATCAGCTCCAGTAGAACTTCGATAGTTGATAGGCTTACCACTCTCTCCTTATCAATGGACGGAAGCAATTGTTGCTAGCACCAATACTCAAAAAATTGAGAAGCAAAAGGATCAGTGAGCTCAAGGTGGAGGCCATATCCATCAACGGATACATGATTACTTCAAATCCGTTAAATAACAACAAGAACCGGGTTTAATACATACATACATGAACGTGGAGGAAGTGAGGCCTCTGCACCATGTACACACCTCTGCTTGTGACCAAAAAAGTGTTATCGCGGTCCGCTTGCACGCGAACAGTTGACCAGAGCCATGCCGCACAAACGGCTCCCTACGTCAATCTCTCGGATAAATACGGAGCTTCATGTCGATCGGGTCAACCTCGGGCGCCCCAACCTCAAAAACCCAATATGAGATTTGGCAAATTCCTGGGTAGACAAACACTGTTGGAGCAGAACTCACCACGATCAACGACCATAAGGGCCATAGGCCGTGTTGCCAGAGAAGATGTTTGAAGTACGGCTTGAATTGTAGGTATGGTTGACGTCTCCATCAATCTGATTGAAGCTGCCATTGTGTATAGAGAAGTCCTTGGCTCCGTGGAAGAATGCCCCAGGTCTTGCTGTGGAGGATGCTCCTCGCGATTTTTGTTGATTCTCTTGATCCCTCGCCGCAGCAGCAGCGGCTTCCTTCGCATCTCTGTCCTTCTCCTGTTGTATCCGCTCCTGCCTCTCCTTTTCCCGCAAGGCTTGATCTTCCTTCATATTTACTGCGATTTCGTTGAGCTTTCTCAGTATTTCGCCCTGCTCCTGAGCCATTCGGGACATCGTGGTCCTAATTGACATGTCGGATTGAAACTGATATTCCTAGTAGGAATACCATAAACTAGATAAAACAGAAAACATACACCGAATTTCTGCATCGCCGACCCCAACATCCTCTGGTATTCCTGAATCTTTTGTGCATCCAATTTAGAAAAGATGAATCGGCTGGGCCAATGACGAGACGAAGCCACTGTGGTGAGTATTTGAATTTGTTTCAAGGTCCTACATACGCATTAGATCAATACGGGGAAACATAAATTTTGCATACTCGGTTAGCTCGTGAACATGTTCAGCGAGGGCTGGGTCGTGGGGGTTGTTCTTAAGCGCCGACGCTTCACTTGTGGCTTCTAGTGTGCGCACAATGGCATAAACGAGACCGCAGCAGTCACGGGCTAGGTTTTTGAACCCATCCTTATTGTTTTTGGTGAGCTGTGGGGTGAGAACTACAATTACACAAATGGTATAGCGCCCCGGATTGTCAAATACCTGAGCCATATCCAAAACTCCCAACGCCAGGTTGGCCGCCTGGGCCAGAAAGGGCACCGGAGCGAACCCCGCAACATCCTTCAGCGTGGTTAACACTAATTTTGTCGATTCGAGGGATAGGTCAAGATATTTGGATGTTCGGGAATCTTCCACTGGCCGGTCCACAGGCGATGGTTCAGGCATTTTTAAAAGACGAAAATGTGAACCTTTAAGCGACTCCCGTAAGTCGTGGAGGCGACCGTATATGTATAGCGGACTTGATGAGACGACAGGCCGTTGAACCATGCGCCAGTGAGGTAAGCCCGGCTGGGAACGAATTAGGCACCAATAACCAGCCGAGGGAATGAAAACGCTACTTGGAGCGATATCGGACCTCACTCCGCGCGACGAGCAGTACTATCGAAGAAGAGAACAGTCCACTACGGCTGATTACGTGCAATGAATGCATTCGCTGTTGACATTCAAGTGGGAAAGCCATAGGCGTTGGGTTAAGCGCCAGTAGCCGGGACGATATATTATCATCAAGTTGTAGTCTGGTTCAAAGATTGTGAGGCGAAACACCTCAGACTTGAGGTTGGCCTTAATATTAATGTAATGTAGTACCACATCGCCTTATTTGGACCTCGAGGCCTTGAGGTTGGAACGTGCTTCCAAAGTTCACAAGTTCATTTCACCTCACGGCAGACCGTCGGCAGTCTATTCAATTATAAGTCCGACATACCCGATTCGGAACAAAATCTTGGGGAAATTTCCTTACATAAGTTGGATTCTCGACGTTTCCGCACCCCCTTGGGCGGTTGGTTGGGTAGGTGATAACTAACATAAATGACTTGAGAAAAAAACTTTCAACTACAAAAGTAGGCCTGGGTAGGAGGCTGCGACGGGCATACCCAAGAAAATGAGGCTATAAAGTTCGGAATCTCTGAGACACCAAGTAAATACGACTGTTTAGTACGGTCATTCGTTTGATTTTCAATTTGTGTAACTGATCCCCTTGCTCATAGGCAGGGATGGTTACGGGCGTGATTCCTTGAACTCACAGCCGGCCCCGCCGTAAATCTGCCTGCTGCCCACGAGAATCCCAGAGAATTCCACACCCTCCCGAACCAAGCGATCATCAACGGAGAGGAGTTTTTCAATGTCGACTGACCCTATCGCATCAAAACTCATCAGCTCAGTGTTTCCTTAAATCAAGCGTTCCTCACATCTCTGACGTTTCTCAGGGGATCCAGTCTGGCGACAATGCAAGTCAGCTTGTGAGGTGCCACAGGAGGGCGAGAACTCACAGGCTCATCGTATACGAACCAAACCAATCCGCCCGCTATATTTTTAAAACGGCCTTTCCCAACCATTTTGCAACGCTTGGTTCGCATCTAGATAGCCGATGATAAGCATTGACTGGATTTTGTAAATGAGGACGAAAATATACTTTCGGATAGCATGTTTCTCCTTTCTTAGCGACTGCCCAGATCTCTTGGGGCGTCGACGTGTTAAACATGGTTTGAGGACTAAAGATGATGAGCAGAAGGTAAATTGGCCATGCCCCACACGTACGAATAAGAATCCGAAAAACTCATGGTCGTGGCAACAGACTCGTCGAGAAACTTCGGGATGTGGATGGTGACTAGAAATTTGTTCCCCTTGGACTTCCAGTAGATGCCTGGGCCTGTAGGTGTGTAAGTAGGTCTAGCTCCCGCTGCATGAGTGAACGCGACACACCGGCTTCCCACTCAATGGTATAGCCCGACTGGACCCTCAAGCGCGTGCTGTTGGTTCCAACGGCTGTCTCGTGTTGTTTGACCTCGTCATGGCACTCTGGAGCGCCTGTGCAGATTGTTAATCTATGTCAGTGTACGAGACGCAAAAGATCCCACCCTGAGGTTTGATACACATATTGTGGCAGCCAATGGTTCCCTGAAGTTTCGTGGGCTGGAAATTATTTAGTGTCGTCACGCCCTCAATCGAAGACATACGGTATCCCCCTGAAATTCTTTGTGCTGGAAATTATTTAGTGTGTCGTCATGCCCTCAATAGGGGACATACATTCGCCGGATCCGTGACGATCTGACGCTTCCCCTTCCCCAATTCTTGTCCGCATATTCCCCGATTTTTTTCCAACCCTTAACTATAACGAGTGACGGAATCCGTTGATGCAGCGGGTACGAGAACTTACTGTATTTAGCACCACCCGCATCCAGTTTGATACACCTCGCGGAGTCCCGTTTGTGGAGTTCAGGGGGACGGCGGATCTTGGTTCGATCAGAAGGCCCGGGAGTGCTGTAGACTGAGCCGTCATCTCTGTAAGCGAGATAGTTTCCGGTGCGCTCATCGTGTGCGATAATGACTGACGTCCGAGGGCAATGGCCCCGGCTGCAACGCTATGGGGCCATGAGGAGAAGCGATTACCAGCCGCGGAAGAAAACCCGCAATGATTAGCTGCGTGGCTTACTTCAGAGGTTGTTTGGGGGGGGGGGGGGGCAAATAGGAAGACATACTACGAGCGGAAACATTCTGGAATGATTTTAATTTTTAAGAGACCAGCTTCAGCAGAGGAATGCAACTCGATAAATGGTACTAGTAGAATCCGCCCGTGCAACATTGTGTTTAATATCTGTGTTTCATGCCAATCGATGCAGTGTTGGTTTGATTTCCTTGGCTGAGGGAGGCTGGATTGCCGAGCTATGATTATGTGCAGTTTATCGGGTGCGATGTTGGCTTTCGAGGCATCTTTCATCGGCAAAAACAGATGATACCTCTCTATCAAATGAGAATGTTGACCCATCTACTCGTTGATATATAGAGGAGATACCGGTCACATCACTCCGAAGGTGTTACCCGTCGCGGAGAACTCGGCGATTGGCCACCCCACTTCACGAATTTAGCATTATTGTATAGGTGCCACATGTGAGCACTGAATGGTGAGTCAATGGTATAATGCGTCGCCGCTGCCTCGTTCGACTCACGATGCAGTAGGGCTTTGCTCCGTTGCGGACCCCAGGCCCACAAGGCCAGACGCAATAGGGATCAATTGACATCCGATACAGCTGTAGGTCCGGACTCCCGTGATTGTAGAATCTCAGTGTCCATCAGTCTGACAGTCCCTATCCACCTGATCGAGCTCTGTCGAAGTCGTCCAGCATGGCACCACGTCCAGGAACATGTCGAAGTTCTACGCGTTGACAATCCACAAGCAACAAAAAAAAACGAGGCAGTGGACTTAGAGCGAGCCTATGGCGCTGGCCGTCGCTTTGGCAGCGGGCGGGGCACATCAACGAGCGTTTTCATCGAGCCTAGGGTCGTCCCATGACAGCTGCTGTCGTTCAACAAACCGTAACGAGCAGGATCCTGGTCATTCCACCATAGATTGTCTTACGTAAAGGTATGAAAACTTGTGTGGTGCATCTTATTTTACATAGAGTTATAATACATACGCCGCGTTCTCTTGTTCCCCCAAGGAAGCGCAATTTGAACAGGGCAGTGCAAACTCCGAGTCTAACTCAAAGAGAGTGGTCACATCCAGTCCAAGAAGAGTTTTTCCTTTCTCGTTAAGTGGGGTACTAATGCCTCGACGCGCCTTCCATCAATTCCTTGTTGTTTTGGGCGATGGTATATCACAGGCACGTGCTACGCCGCGGGATCAAATGCTCATACTTAAATCCAATTCCTATGCCTAAAATTTTGCTCACTCCCATACTTTCGCCTCTGTCCTCGGCCAGAATAGTTGTCACCGGTCAGGTCGTCACCAGGTGCTAGGTACAACCCACACAAGTTACGTAACGAAGGGAGGCCATCCCAGGTGCAACTCTAAACGCGATGCAACTGTCTGGCTGCAACCCTCTTTCCCTATGTACCCTGAACGGTCTCAAGCTAACCGCCGTTCGGCTGGGTCTCGCTCCAGCGTCTCGACTTCCAAACTAATTCTCCTCTTTTCCTGAATAGCCTCCCGTAACCAGTTGCGCGCAAATTGAAGCACGGAGGTGCTCGAGCGACGGTCGTGGTCATCATTTAGGTGGATCCCAAATACAGTGCGCTTTGATCGCCGCTAAATCATCTTCCAGAACCGGCACTGCATTATGAACTTATAGAGGCCGCCGTCGCGAACCTGCGGGGCCCTGGTCCCCTGGGACGATCCTTTCATAAAATCTATTCATTGAAAATCCATCGGATCTCGTTGTCGATGCTCATGACAGCCGAGCGCTGGGGCGCTGACCACCCCAGTCCTAGCTACTCCGTAACAACCAGTGGATGCTAACCATCACTTACCGGCTTACTGGAAGCACCTTTCCCACAGCTTTGAACCTATTGGACAGCATCCTGGACCGCCTGAGCCACTTAGCCAATACAACTGCTGCTCAACCCCTGATTTTCGTCCTCGTATCCACGTAAAATTCTCAAGCCGGGTGCCTATCGCGCTGAAGATATCAAGCCAAGATAGCATATCAACGGTTGGACGCCTCGTTTGAATTTCCACCTGCTGCCCACGGAGAGCATCGTTTTATCTCATCCAATGTGAATGTCGCAGGCTCTTGTTCTTTAATGCTGGTCGATTGATCGTTCCTCAAAGGGTGATTTCTGCAGCACATATGTTTATCACGCAAAACAACGGTTCGTCTGTTTCTTGTGACAAACTCCGCGGCTAATCAGAGTGTCCCCAGTTGCCTCGCTCACCTTTCTGATATACGATCTGATATTATCACTGGACAATGAGGTGGAATTTATCTGGAAGTGCGTTCCGTCCGCCCTCACACCCTGGGTTATCGATTGAGTATCAAATTCGGTAGAAAGCCAAACTCATCTTGGATTAAGTGGCAATTCCTGTTCACGCGGTATTTTGCTTTGGCATCCCAAATGTAGGACCCTCCTTTTTCAAAATACTTGCCTTACCTTTCCCATTAGATGCAATTGCTCCATTGATTTTGCCATCATCTCCAGCTCACTGGACCTGAGGCTATTGAGAGGTTGGTATATGTCCCAGGCGGTCGTGAGTGATATTATTGTCACCGCAGTAGAAGTTCTCTTAATGTTACAACGTGGGTGTTCCATCAATTCTACATTGCCTGCGCCTGATGAAATAGCCTTGTGCTCGCAGTCTATGTACTCTATAATAAGAGCACAAAACTTGTAGCTGTCTTCTGCGTGATTATATTTGCGGAGACTGTGGCACTCATCATTGGGATCGCTTTCAATCTTCCAGGAGACGAATTCCATCTTGTCAGCATCCTTGACGCCACCCATGCTGCTTTCACATACTTGGGGTTCGTACGCCGAACGAATTATTTTTATCCCTTGATTTATCACTTTATCCATGATTCCATAGGTTCTCGTCGATGGTATCGCAAACTGTCATCGTCATCTTAACCTGGGTCAAGTATCGAGAAGCTGTTCGTGACGGCTGGAGTGCTAACCCGCTCATGTCCTTAATCATCCGGGACGTCACCGCCGTATTCTGTATGATATTCGGTCCGTCCCTGCAGCGAGCGTTTCCATCCGCAATAAAAATCCATCTCGAACAGTCACATGCCTGGGGATCGCAGTGATGACACTATTAAACTGTCAATATGCGCCCATGGGTTACTTGTACGTTGTTCCACTTGGCATTCTTGCTCGCCTGGACTGACCCGCTTGTAATGACAGTTGGTTTCTTTCAATCGTGTCATCATCGGTGAGCGATAAGTACACTGTCGGTATTGTGCGTTATCTCATCCAGCCCTAGGGATGCAGGCTCATTATCAATCTACAAACTCTAGCGGCGACATCAGAGGCTCCTGAACCATTAACCACGGTTTGGCTGTCAACTGTGTTGTCCGAGTCCTCACCAGCGCCATATGCCCCGGATGGCAGCCGTTTTGACAGCTATTGATGAATACTCAGGACCTTGTGTCACCCATCACCACGCTCTGTTCCAGCTACTTATATGTTTATATATAATTTATTATACATTCAAAACAGGGACCTCCCCCGAGTCGGTGATTCTAATAGACACCAAAAGGCATGTCCGGTTTATATCCCCACCCCACAAGTGTAGATTGCCGGTCGGGCACCCTCATGAGGCTCGAGTAGTCTTTGTCATCGTTTAGGCGGATACCAATACACGTTAAGGAAGGCGCATCTTCAACTCGTGGCATGCGGCATAACCGCTGTAATGCGCGCGTGCATGTGCCGCCACCCCCACATAGAACTAGAATTTGAAGAATTCTTCGAAATTTAAATGGATTTAAATACCACTAGGGTTCACAGTCGCTCATTTTGTTTTCAGTTTGATTGCTATGTAGGCCTATAATCAATCCCCCTTGCTCATACTAATAGACGAAGATGGTCACGGGCGTGATTTCTTGAACTCATAGCCGGCCCCGTCATAAATCTGCCTGTTGCCCACAAGACTTCAAGTTCCAGAGAATTCCTCACTGCTCCGAACCACGCGTTCATCAATGGAGAGGAGCCTTTCAATGTTGACTGGCCCTGTCGCATCGAAATTCATCAGCTTAGTGTTTCCCTCTTACATCCCTGAGACTTCGTAAGGGAGTTAGTCTGTCGATGATGCAAGTCAGCTTGCGAGGTGCCGCAGGAGGGTGAGAACTCACAGGCTTAATATGTGTGAACCAAACCACCCCGCTCGCTATAGATCAAAAAGCCATTCCCGGCCACCATGCAACGCTCAGTTCGTGTCTAGGTAGTGGATGACGGGTATTGAGTGCATCTTGTAAACAGGGACGAAAACATACCCTCGGGTAGCATGTTTCTCCTTTCTTAGCGATTGCCCATATCTCTTAGGGCCTCGACGCGTTAAACACGGTTTGAGGACTAAAGATGATGAGCAGAAGACACATTGAGCATGTCCCATACGCACGAATAAGAATCCGAAAAACTCATGGTCGTGGCAACAGACTCGTAGTCGAGAAACTTCGGGATATGGATGGTGACTGGATTTTTGGCCCCCGCCCGGCGCCCCCAATAGGCGCGTTCCGTGGGTGTGTAATAAATCTGGCTCCCGCATCCGTATGTGCGCGAGTGAACGCGACACACCAGTTTTCCACTCAAGGTATAGCCCGACTGGACTCTCAGGCGCATGCTGTTGGTTCCAGCGACCGTTCCGTGTTGTTCGACCTTGTCATGGCACTCTGGAGTGCCTGTGCAGGATCATTAATTCACGCCAGTGTGCGAGATGCAAAGGATCCCACCCTGATGTTTGATATACAGGTTGATGCAGAGAGTAGCTCCTCGTTTCTCCTGCTGGAAATTATTTAGAGTGTTGTCGTGCCCTCAATCGAGGACATACATTCCCCAGACTCGTTGAAGCCCGAAGCTTGGCCAACCCCGATCTCTTCCTCGCATATCCTTCAATCTTCTCCCAACCCGTTACTACAAATTGATGAGATCCATTGACGCAACGGGTACAAGAACTCATGGTTTTTAAGATCACCCACATTCAATCTTCCGCAATTCACGGTATCCCGCTTGCTAAGTTCGGATGGATGGTGGATCTTGGCTTGATCGGAAGGCCCGAGAGTGCCGTAGACTTCATCTCTGTAGGCGATATAGTTTCCGGTGCGCTCATCATGTGCGATGTGATTGACACCCAGGGGCAACGGCCCTGACCACAGCGCTATGGGGCCATGAGGAGAAGTGATTACCAGCCGTGGAAGAAAAGCTACCGCGACGAGGATTAACTGCGTGGCCTGCTTCAGAGGTTGTTCAAGGGGGACAATAGGAAGACATACTATGAACAAACATTCTGCAATGATTTTGATTTTTGAGAGACCAGCTTTATGGAACTCGATGAACGGTGCTAGTGGGCTGCGCAACATTATATTTAACGAGTAGAATACTTGCGTTTCATGTCAATTGGTGTAGCGTTATATGGTGTTTGATTTCCCCGGCTGCTGGATTGTAGAACTATGATTATCTGCAATTTGAGCGTGATGGGGAAGATTATACATAATGGTCACAATCACCACAATATTGTATCAATGCCCCACTGCCCAATCGCATTGGAAATAGAATTGGTGAATCTGGCTCATATGCTCCGAAGTTTATCTGCTTCGGGGCGTCTTCTATTGGCAAAATCAGGTGTACAATACTGATTATATGCCCAGTGATATCTAGAGGCTCTCGTCGATCTATCGAACGAGGATGTTGGCCCATCTGTTCACTGATATACCGGCGTAATATATTGGTCACATCATTTTGAAGCTGTGTTACTTGTTGCGGAGAACTTGCTGATTTCAAAGCTGCTCCACTTCATGAATTTGGCATCGTTGTATCATTGTAAAGAAACTGTGAGTGTCGCATATGAGTAATTGTCACCGCAACCGCGTTCGGCGGTAGGCTCGGCGTTGTAACGTCGACCCCGATGGAGGAATCCCGAACGCGCCCCTATGTGGAAGGTTGCAGCCTGAGGTACTTGTGCGTATGCGTGGGCGTGACCTCCCGCTTAGGGCACTGAGTACCTGCGCTGCCCCCTGCCCACCGCTATTCCACGATGTGGTTTCATGCTTCGCTTGTCTCTGCCATACCCATATCTCGACCCCCCGATGCAGCAGCCTGAGGATTCAGACGCAGTTGGAATCAATTGATGTCTGATACCTCAGGCTGTAGGTCCAGACCCCTGTGGTTCCGGACTCTCAGTACTCAGTGTTCATTGGTCCTTATCTACCTTTTTGCTCCTTTGAAATCGTCCAGCACAGCTCCACGTCCAGGAACATGTCATCGAAGGTCCGCAAGGCAAAAAGAAAAAAGCGAGCCTATGTTGGCAGTGGGTAGGGGCACAAGAGGGCACAGCAACCAGCGGTTCCGTTGAATCTAGAGTCGGGGGGAATAGAGAGTCCCGTGGCAACCGCCATCATTGAACAAACCACAACGAGTAGGACCCTGGCCATTCGCTTAGATTGGTTTGCAGGTTGACAACGTTGAAGTGCGAAAACCTGTGCAGGAAGGATGTCAGGCAAAGATGCATGCATGCAAAAAGTACCATTAAGAATTCCCGTCCGACCATGCGCAGCTTTCAGGATTTCTCGATTCACCGAAAACATTAGGCCGCCTCGGGTGCTCCATACTGTTTAGGGTCCTCGACGATCACTGTGCCACCGACAACGACGCCGAGCTCGCTTTCTCTCCGCGCCTACTACTCCTCTCCGTGCCTTCCATCAACTCGTCGTTTTGGGTGATGCGAGCAATCTTGTTTGGTATACCACATACTATGCCACTGCAAGGTGGAATGCTCGTGAATCCTATGCCTACATAAATAATTCGCTCTTATCTCTTCTGTGAAAAAACTGTATTTTTTGACTGCGATAGTTGTCACCATAGCGTTGGGTCGTCGGGGACGTGACATCGAGCCACTTACGCATTCACCATGGTTTCAAGTTATGTAATAAGGTACGACGGCTGTTCACCGTCCCTCTTTCCCTGCCCTGACGTCTTGAGCTAGCTGCCGTTCGGCCAGGTCCCGCTGGCTTTCCCCTCTTTTCCTAAACAGCTTTCAATAATTGCGCGCTAGTTAAAGGATGGAGAGGCTCGAGTGACCGTCGCCATCATCTGGGTAGCCACTAATACACTACGCTTTGATCACTATCGACTGAGGTGCATCTTTCAGAGCCGATGTGCACTGTATAAGCGCTTGCAGGGGCGCCCCAGTCCTAGGATTAACGACAGCATCCAGGATCGCGAGCCTGCGGGGCCCCGGCCCCTTGTGGATGATCCTTCCACAAAATCCAGCCTATCGGGTTTCGTCGTTGATGCTCATGACAGTCGAGCGCCCAGCACTGACCACCTCAGTCCTCAAGCTATTCCGTAACAACCGGACGCTGACCCTCGTTTACCGACTTACTGGAAACACCTTTCCCACAGCTAACCTATTGGACAGCATCATAGACCGCCTAAGCCACTTAGCCAATACAACTGTTACTCAACCCCAGATCTTCCATGTAAAATTCTCAAGCCAAGTGCCTATCACGCTGAAGATATCAAGCCAGGATGGCATCAACAGTATGCCTCGTTTGAAATTTCCACCTGCTGCCCACGGAGAGCATCGCTTTATTTCATCCAATGTGAACGTCGTCTCTTCGTCTTCGGTGCTAATCAGCTGATTGTTTCTCAAAGGCCGATTTCTGCAGCACATATGCTTGTCACGCAAAACAACGGTTCGTCTGTTGTTCAAGTTATATGCTAAATGCTTCGGTTAATCAGAACACCACCAGTTGCCTCGCTCACCTTTCTGGTGTATGATATGATATTAACATTGGACAACGAAATTGGGTTCATTTGGAAGTGCGTTCCTGCGCCCACACCCTGGGTTACTCAATGAGTGTCAAATAGAAAACCAAACTCGTCCTGGATTAAATGGCAGTTCCTGTTCACGCGATATTTCACTTTGGCATCTCAAATGTAAGCCCGCCCTCTTTCAAAATGTTTACCTTACCTTTCCCATTAGATGCAACTGTTCCATCAATTTTACCATCGTCTCCAGCTCGCTAGATTTGCGGCTATTGAGAGGTTGGTATATGTCCCAGGCGGTCGTGAGTGATATTATTGTCACCACAGTAGAAGTTCTCTTAATGTTACAACGTGGGTGTTCCATCAATTCTACATTGCCTGCGCCTGATGAAATAGCCTTGTGCTCGCAGTCTATGTACTCTATAATAAGAGCACAAAACTTGTAGCTGCCTTCTGCATAATTATATTTGCGGAGACTGCAGCACTCGTTATTGGGATCGTCTTCAATCTTCCCGGAGAAGAGTTCAATCTCGTCAGCATTCTTGACGCCACCCACGATGCCTTCACATACTTGGGGTTTGTATGAACGAATTATTTTTATCCCTTGATTTATTGTTTATCCACAGTTTCTCATCGATGGTATCGCAAACCGTAATTGTCATTTTGACCTGGGTCAAGTATCGAGAAGCTGTCCATGGCGGCTGGAGTGCAAGCCCAATCATATCCTTAATTATCCGGGACGTCACCGCCATATTTTGTATGATATTCGGTTCGTCCCTGCAGCAAGCATTTTCATCCGCAATGAAAACCCATCTCGAACAGTCACATGCCTGGGGATCGCGGTGCTGACAATGTTAGACAGTCAATATGCGCCTATGGGTTACTTGTGCGTTGTTCCACTTGGCGTTCCCATCCGCTTGAACTGACCCGCTTGTAATGACAGTTGGTTCCTTTCAATTGTGTCATCATCAGTAAGCAATAAGTGCACTGTCGGTATCATACATCATCTCATCTGGACCCCGGTTTCTTAGGGATGCAGGCTCATTATCAATCTACAAACTCTAGCGGCGGCATCGGAGGCTCGTGAACCATCAACCACGGTTTGGCTGTCAACTGTGTTGCCTGAACCCTCACCAGCGTCATATGCCCCGGGTGACAGCCGTTTTGATGGCTGTTGATGAATACCCAGGACCTTGCGCCATTCATCATCACGCGCTGTTCCAGTGACTTATGCGTTTATGTGTTTATCATACATCCCAAACAGGGACCTTCCCCGAGTCGGTGATTCTAATAGACACCAAGGCATGTCCGGTTTATGTCCCCACCCCACAAGTGTAGATTGCTGGTCGGGCACCCTCACGAGGCTCGAGTAGTCTTTGTCATTGTTTAGGCGGATACCAATGCACTGCGCTTTGGCCGCCGTTGAGGAGACGCATCTTCAACTCTTGGCATACGGCATAAGCGCTGTAATGCGCGCGTGCATGTGCCGCCACCGCCACATAGAACTATGTTTCTGTATGTTTCTCCACAAATGAATGTTTGTTTTTTCACATGCAAAAGCCGCGATCCACAGCCTCTCGCTTCGCCTCGCAACATCATTGCACGCATCAAATGATGCGGCGAACGACGCCGCGAGGGTTCTGGGCGCATGTGAGATGGGTGCAAGCTGCTCCACCTCCAGCTCTCTCGTAAGCGAAAGAGGTAGTGGGTGCTACCTCGGTTGCCGGCTCGTAATCCCGGTTCCCTCTTGTCTGGAATTTTCCTCGCTCCCGTATCTTTTGCGAAACTACTTCACCTTTCGTCACTGTTTTTGACCAGGATAACCTTCACCTCTATAATGTCAAGTCATTGCCAGGGACGAGCCAGGCTTCACATCTCGTTTACCCACGTGGGTTACGTAATGAAGGCATCCACTACATGCCACTGCAACTGTCTGGCTGCAACCCTGAGGCTAACCGCCATTCGGCCGGGTCCCGCTTCAGCGCCTCCACTTCCAAGCCAATTCTTGGCATTTCCCCTCTTTTCATAGCTTCCAGCTGCGCGCAGAGTTGGAGCACGGAGGTGCCCGAGCGGTCGCTGTCACCTCGGCCTGTGACAGTCCCCTCCAAAATTTTCAAGAAGTGGGATGAACAAACAGCTTGTTAGAGGCTTAGGCGGATATCAATACACTGCGCTTTGACCGTCGTTAAATAAGATTACATACTACTAGTACTACATACATCTTCCAGAACCCGTACTGCATTTGTGCGTTTGCGATGACAGCATCCAGGATCGCGAGCCTATAGGGTCCTGGTCTCTTGTGGGTGATCCTTTTATGAAATCTATTCATTGAAATCCCGTTGGACCTCGTCATCAATGCTTACTTACCACAATCGAACGCTAGCACTGACCACCTTAGTCCTCAAGCCCCCCATAACAACCCAATGGCGACCCTCGCTTAGTAGGAGGATCTTTTCCCACAGCTATGACTTATTGGGCAGCATCCTAGACCCAAGCCACTTAGCCAATACAACCGTTAGCCAACCCCCTGATTTTCGCACTCGCGACCAGGTAAAATTCTCAAGGACCATGCCATCTAAATAGGACAGTATTAACACTTGGATGTCTCGTTTGAATTTTCCACTTGCTGCTCACAGAGAGAGTCGCACCACTTCGTCCCAATGTGAACATCGCTGCTTGGTCTTTGATGCTAATCAACTGACTGTTTCTCAAAGGCCGATTTCTGCAGCACATGTGTTTGTCACGCAAAATAATGGTTTGTTTGTGATTATTCGATGAATGCTTCGGCTAATTGGGGTATCACTAGTTGCCTCGCTCACATTTTTGATATATGATATGGTATCAACATTGGACAATGAGGTGGAATTCATCTGGAAGTACGTTCTGTCTGCCCCCGCACCCCGGGTTACCAATTGAATGTCAAATTCGGTAGAAGGCCGAACTCGTCCTGGATTAAATGGCAATTCCTGTTCACGCGATATTTCACTTTGGCATCCCAAATGTAGGACCGCCCTCTTTCAAAATGTTTACCTTATCTTTTTCGTTAGATGCAACTGTTCCATCAATTTTACCATCGTCTCCAGCTCACTAGATTTGGGGCTATTGAGAGGTTGGTATACGTCCCAGGCGGTCGTGAGTGATATCATTGTCACCGCGGTAGAAATTCTTCTAATGTTACAACGTGGGTGTTCCATCAATTCCGAATTGCTTGCACCTGATGAAATAGCCTTGCATCCGCAGTCTATGCACTCTATAACAAGAGCAGAAAGCTTGCGGCTGTCTTCTGCTTCATGGTATTCGCGGAGACTGTGGCACTCATTATTGGGATCGTTTTTAATCCTCCCGGAGACGAGTTCCATCTCGTCAGCATCCTCGATGCCACCCACGATGCCTTCACATACTCGGGGTTCGTATGAATGAATTATTTTTATCCCTTGATTTATCACTTTATCCACAGGTTCTCGTCGATGGTATCGCAAACTGTAATTGTCATTTTGACCTGGGTCAAGTATCGAGAAGCTGTCCATGGCGGCTGGGGCGCCAATCCAATCATATCCTTAATTATCCGGGACGTCACCGCCGTATTCTGTATGATATTCGGTCCGTCCCTGCAAGCGTTTCCATTCGTAGTAAAAACCCATCCTGAACAGTCACATGCCTGGGGATCACGGTGCTGACAATATTAGACAGTCAATATGCGCCCATGGGTTACTTGTTCGTTGTTCTGCTTGGCATTCTTGCTCACCTGGACTGACCCGTTTCCAATGACAGCTGGTTCCTTTCGATTGTGTCATCATCAGTAAGCGATAAATACACTTTCGCTATCATGCCGTCTCATCCAGACCCTGGTTTCCGAGGGATGCAGGCTCATTATCAATCTACAAACATTAGCAGCGGCATCAGAGGCCCATGACCCATTAACCACGGTTTGGCTGTCAACTGTGTTGCCCGAGTGCTCACCAGCGTCGTATGCCCCGGATGGCAGCCGTTTTGACGGCTGTTGATGAATACCCAGGACCTTGCGCCACCCATCATCACGCTCTGTTCCAGTGACTTATGTGTAGTATATATTTATTATACATCCCAAACAGGGACCTCCCCCGAGTCGGTGACCCTAATAGACACCAAGGCATGTCCGGTTTATATCCCCACCCACAAGTGTAGATTGCCGGTCAGATATCTCGTGCGACCTCGGAGATGGTGGTTTTGTTGGAGTGAATACTGTCACCTGATCCTCGTTTGCAATTTCGGTCAATTCATGGCTTCCGGTTATGTTAGCCTTCAGGCAAGCAATCAGAGTGTCAGCATTTGATAAGTGAATAGCCGCAAAATCAACCCCGCGAGCAATTGTCCTAGCAGTCCTTCCGGGAGAGCAACCGTATCTTAGGCTTGTTGCCTCAGCTCCATTTAATCTGAGGTTGTGAGCACAGCGCCGGCCCGGCCCGGAGTTATTTCAAACAGTGACGACACCGAGTGTGCCATGAGCCTACGCACCAACAAAATCCACGGCCATAATCGGTATCGAGTCTCACACCCCAACCACCCTTAGCCACATCATTGATGGCGATTCCGACAAGCACATTCGGCGGCGCTCCTGCTGTTTACCGAGAGAATGCCGAGGGGATGTAAAAAGGTCCTCACGGTGGCGCGCCCGGCCGTGATCAAGTATTATTTTACTACATTCCCACTATACATAGGTCAGCTGTTTTGCGGAGATAGACGCCCCATTGGCAGTTGCGATTAGGGAAGCAATACACCACGCTTCTTCTCGACCACGATCTCCAGAGTGCTATACGATACGTTCAATGCCAGTCGATACTACTCGGCCGCCCTCGTCCCGGCGGGCGCAGCGAAAGATCACAGAAGAGGAGCTGAAAGATATCGAGCTTAAACGGATTCGGGGTGGGAATATCTGCGTTTCACTGGAGGATGGCCGTTAACAGCACCCGCAGGCGAACTCTCTTGTGCAGAGTGTCGACGGCTCAAGTTGCGATGCGACAAAAAAGTGCCCTGCAGCTCATGTTGTCGAAGGGGTTGTGAGAGCATCTGTCCCTGTGGTATGTTACTTTCGAATTTCCTGTAATATGGGTTGACAGGGCCTCACAATTGGTGTTCAACAGGCATTTTATCAGCGGGCCAGGGAACCCGGTCTGTACACAAGAACTTTGGGCCTGGTTCGACCGAAAATCTTACTAACCAGTATAGATTTATACTTGCAGATACTGAGCAACTTCATCGAAAAATTGCCGAAATGAGCCACCGTATAAGGCAGCTAGAAGATGCACTCGCCATCCTGCAGTCAACGGTCTCGGGTGACAGACATCCGTTATTGGAAGATGATTTGTTGAAGATCAAATTTGGTGCGGAGGCGCTTACCTCCCAACATTCGTCGTCAAATGAAGAAGAGGAACCAAGCAGGCGCTCCATTGATGCCTTGGGGACGTTGACGCTTGATGATGCTGGGGAAGTCAAGTATTTTGGTCGTTCAGCGGGTTCTGAGGTGAGTCTGGATGCTAAATGCAATCCATAAATTGACATTGCTGTTCCAAACTTCAAAGACTCTGATGATGGTGAGTGCACTTATGTTTTTCCCGTGTTCACTTCTCACATATTGGGTAACAGGCAGGAGAAGAATGGGATACGCCTTCCAACGACGAAGACGAAGACGAAGAGGCCCGCCCTCCCCTTCCACCAGAACTTGAAAACCTCGCCAATCTCTTTCCATTCACGAAGAAAGGCAGGCCAAACACAAATTCTCTTGACCTACTTGAATCGTTTTTACCGTCACACGAGCGAGCATGGTCGTTGGGAGAATCGTATTTGAAACACGGAGGCTATTTCTTCCGGCCTATCAAACGGGACGAACTCATGAACTCATTTCTTCCCGACATATATCGCAGAGCCTCCGTCCGAAGCCAGACCCGTGTTACTGCTGATGCATCACCTGGGGCGGACGATGAAAGTGAAGGCTCTGTTGATTCCAGCAGCCCTCATGCTCTTGCAACACTCTACTTCTTATTCGCATTAGGTGCCCTTCTTGATCTCAATCTGCCCCCGTATAACGCCGAAGCCGAACACTACTACGATTTGGGTCGCGCAGCTCTGTCTCTGCGAGTCGTTTTTGATTCACCACAGGTGGATACTGTCCAGGCCATGGGATTAATGGCAACCTATCACAGTCTCGCGGGAAAGAAATACTCCAGAGACAGTGCGGTATGCTCTGATTCGTGTTCTCACCTCGGTGGTAGTTGACTCTTCTTCAGTGGTGTGTGGCGAGTTTCGCATCTAAATTAGCCCAAAGTGTACGTGACATTCACTTGGAATGATGATCAAGAACTCATGTCATTTTTCGCAGATTGGCCTTCGTAAGCGAATAAACTTAATGTCTCTGGGAGCGACTACCAAACCTTTCCGACAGACCGTGATAGCGCACGATGGAAAATGAATGCGGCTACTGTGCAAAAGCGCAGAAATCTCTTTTGGGAGATCTTCGCTGCCGATGTCTCTCATGTATGTCATTTTTAACCGCAATGGTGCACTTACTAACGCCGAGGACGACTATTATTAGAGTCTCGCTCTTGGACGTCCGCCGGCGATACATCTGTCATATGTCGATTGCGAATTCCCAATTGACGAGGAAGCGACTTTAAGTGATACTGGAGAAATCCAGAGTGGCTGTATGTCCGTTTCCTTCAAGCCTCATTTCGCCAATTCTGACGTTTCCAGTCTGGCGGATGAAACACACATTTGCGCGGGATATATTTATGGGTGTTGTTGAAGTAACACTAACCGCCAAATCTCCGAGTTACAATACAGTTTTGAATCTGGATCGCCGGGTTCGGGAAATCTCGTTCCCTGCAAACTTCAAACCCTACGTCCTACGGGAAGATGGCGAACAAGAATTCCACGATAGCTCCCTTAGTTTGAGAGGGTTCTATGCCAGCCAACACCGGACAGTTAGTTGAGTGCCCCCTGTTCCCAATTAAGCATCGATTCTTACCTATTCCTTTTAGCCATGTTATATTTGCATAGGAGTTTCTTCGCCCAAGCGATGCTTGACCACCCGACAAACCCACTCCTAAGCCCTTTCGCACCTTCTTTCCTTACCGCATACCGGTGTGCATCTGTCATCATCAAGGCGTCGGCACACCAATTTGAAAGATGCGCTGAGATGGCTATGCGTGTGTGGTTTTTGATGTACCACACCTTCTCAGCCGCCGTACGCTTACCACCTTCCGTTCAAGCCCGCCGCTTATCACGATTTACAGGTTATCGTTGGGACTGTCGTGACCCGATCTCCGAACTCTAATGTGGCTTCTAGCGCTCTGCTGGACCTGGGATTGGCCATTGAACTTTTTGAGAGGACGGCGATTCAGTCACAGCGAGCGCGAATTGCATTGGTAGGTCCTGCTTCATTCTAACGTTGGCCGGTAACTGGACGTTAGACATATAGGGCGTGCTGCGGAAGCTCAAGAAAAAGCCGTGCGATCGTTTACGCAGTTTTGTTCGACTACTCTTCCTGCGCAGATGAATAGTTCCAACAACAGCCCGACGAATTTCGTTTCACCAAGTTTCGGGAATTTTTCGAGCTCTCCCACGGATGACGTCGATGACGAACTTGCTATTTTTGGTGGACAGACAAGAGTCTTATCCCGGAAATCGAGGAGCAACATTCCCCTACCTCTGGATCTGGAGACACCAGCTCCCCGTCTCCCCCAACGGATGGATCCGTATCGCCCCCTGGTCATGATACCAGAATTTCTACGAACATAGGATGGAGGGAGTTTCAGACGTACATCCATCGCTTGTGGAATATCTCAAACAGAACCCTTTGGACAAAATATGCTGCCACCCCCAGATCAAACTCCGGTTCAAGCCCAGTATACTCAAACCATCAATGCCAATAGGAGTGGAACATCGACTCCCAGATCGCCTGCATCTAGTGGCAATCAAATGGGCGAAATCTACTCGAATTTTATGGGCTATCTTGCAAACAAATCCCTCTCTAATTCTACTATGAACACCTCGAACACGGTCCCTAATTCCCTCCAGGATCGATACCGAACTGCCGTCAAAGTATCTCCCGGCTGGAATGGTAAAGTGGAACAGCCGCAATATGGTTTGAATCGAACACCCGATACCAACTCCTTTGGTTGGCTACCTTCTCCTCCAGGAAATAATGCCAAATACCATCGACTCCAACTAGCCCGCCAAGCGGCTTTTATGGAAACCAGAATAACACAAATTTCTCCCCACCACTAAACAATCCAAACCCTGCCAATTTCATCGATGAACGTCGCTCGTTCAACATGTTCGGCACATCACAACCCGAACAGCCCAACGTCGCCATGTCGTAATCCTACGGGGGCCATGGTAGAGCTGGGCTTGTCAACAGAATCTGGGATGGATGCTGGATGGTTTCTTTTATGCAAGATTGTGGCATTATGGAACCGGTAGATCTGGTTGATTTGTTCGAATATTACCCCGCAGATTTGTAATGTATTTTGTACGGGCCGTAAGTTAGACGTGAGCGATTGAATCATAATAATTAGCACACGGACAGAATGTATAATAAATACGTGGGAGGGTGTCATGCTATAAGCTAGACTATGTGTAGGCCCGAACACAGCAGATCCATACTTAATATTTACCGCAAAGGACGCAGGTAAACAAACAGCCCCTCCGACAACCGTGGCACCATGGAGTTGAGCCCACTCTACTATACTTATACCGAACAGCCGCAAGTACCACTCAATTCAACACGGCCTGTACTTGGGCCTTTTTTCGGTTTTTTTGGATCAACCATTTTCGCATTTGGCGCCGTTTGACGCCCAATTTAGCGCCAAATCAGCGATATCAATCTGGTAGTGCAACAGGTGGCAACATCTCGAATACCGCGATGTTTCGTCCATCCCTTGGCTCCCCAACTTGAGCCCAGTCTTTGATAGCCTTTGAGAGGTTCATTTTGACGACCCACTTCAATACGTGCTTACTTGCATCCACGCCCTAGCTACACTGGTCAATGATGGAAATTTCTCGTGGATTCACAGTTTGATTATCATTCGCAATTGGATGGATAACAGATAAAATCACAGCACCAAAAGGCCACCCAACCAAGGCTGGCAGCGTGTGTAATTTCCAAGAAGTTAGCGTGCAGCTGCCCATATTAATACTTTGATGCCCCAATGTACATCCACGGCATGGTCCCCGCGGGGCTAGGCATTCCCCAGTTCTTTTGAAGTTTCAGGTCTTCAATTAAGGCCCAAACCCGCCTTCTCCGCTTTTCCGCCCTTAGAGATGCCCCGGGACACATCATTACTCATTGCATTTCCTTTTATCATAATATATGACTAGGATTGCCCCACCCTTTCGCCACCCCCTTGAACGGTCGCCCCTCTCTGCCTTATGCTTATCACTGTCTGTTGCCCCGGTCATAGTCGGATCTGATGTCGCCCCAACGGGGGTCTGATATTGGTCCCACTTCAATCGGGTATCGGAAAGCACCTAAATAGACTAATCCCGGATATCGCGTGAAACGGTTCTGGTATCTACCTCATCATCGGGCTCAACAATCTCCCCCCAGGCGGATACGCAATCGTAGTGCTCTCGGTGTGGCTCCAACCTCCGAAAAATCTGCGGCGGCCTGCAAGCCATGAAATCTCAGGTTCGCAAGGTAAGATATTCGACCTTCTTGACAACTTATTGACAATTACAGCCCTCACTTGTAAAAGATGCCGATCGTCGGGAGCGTTACGTATTATGCCATCACTGGATCATGCCATACGCGAAAACTTTACGTTGAAGTTCTTCCTTACTATTTATTTCTAAGAGCGGTTGTCGTTATTCACAGACTGAGACTTTGTTCCATTGCTACTGGTTGTTCATCATGCATCAGCATGTGGTCACCGACGGAGCGCTGTCTTCCTGTGGCTAGATTCTAAGATTTATTTCCACATTTCGCTCTTGCCTGTGCGCTATCGCCTGTCAGAACGGACATGGTTCAGTCGTGAGTACTTCATGTGGTATGCTGTACTCGCGTCAAGGCACAACCACTGTTTTTGTTCGTCTCTACCCCATCCGCCATATCTCGATCATCTCGGAATACTAGTTCTTTGGGCTAGGCGCCGGGCCGCGAGACGTCCTGGCTATAAAGTTGGCTCAGAAGCCGCTTCTTCTTGCTAGCCCCGCACAGTTTCACGCAATGCACATACTCATCCCCTTTACTTTGTTTGGTGCCGCCTACGCAGCAATAGGCCCAACGCAGATTTGCATATTGTGAACAGAAACATCGCGCCGGATGGATTCAATCGCTCGTACGTTGCTGAATTATGGCGGGACCTATGGTTAACATCTATCTAGAACTGTTCTCGCTGGTGGAACCTTTCCAGGACCCCTTATCACAGGCTCCAAGGTGAGCTCAATTTCGCAGACAATGCGTGTAGACTGAGATCCTGCTGGAGGGGGACAGATTTCTTCTGAACGTCATTGACGAACTCACTGATACAACGATGCTGAGGAGCACAAGTATTGTATGGCCCATGACGTTTTATTCGTGTACCTGCACAACTAACGGTAGCTTCCAATTCTACCAGCATTGGCATGGCTTTTTCCAAAAGGGGTCAAACTGGGCTGATGGCCCAGCATTCGTCACTCAATGTCCGATTGCTCCGTCACATTCATTCCAGTATGATTTCAGAGCGGCAGACCAGGCTGGGACATTTGGTACCATTCGCATCTCTGTTGAGTAACCCCATCTCCGTTTGAGTGGTTAGTATTGAATGTAGATATAATTAGCTACGCAGTACTGCGACGGACTCAGGGGTGTGTTCGTGGTCTATGATCCACAGGACCTCACAAATCAAGGTCAACCTGATCTTTCCTTCTAGTGGCTTCCGCTGACCGTCCTGTTTCAGATACGATATTGATGATGGTACGTGGCTTTACCAAGTACCACATGGTTGAACTGACATTTCGGCGCTAGAATCTACGGTCATCACGCTCGGTGATTGGTAGGTGTTCCTACTATTAAGCCTCTGTCAATCTGAATTACTTTGGTGAGGTATCATGTGCCCGCAAAGTCCGCTGGTTTGGTGCCCACCGCTGCTTCTACGTTAATCAATGGAAAGGGCCGCTATGCTAGTGGTCCTGCTATACCACTGACAGTGATTGTGTCAAGCCTGGCTCCCGTTACCGTTTCCGCCTTGTCTCTATCTCATGTGACCCTAATTTTGTGTTCTCGATTGATGGTCATACCCTGGTGTGGCCTATTCCCACTTAATGTCATTTGATGTCCTCTGACGCATCCACAGACAGTGATTGAAGCTGACGGAATCAGCACAGAGCCACTCGTCGTTGATTCCATCCAGATATTCGCGGGTCAGCGTTACTCATTTGTTCTTTCCGCCAATCAACCAGTTGGGAATTACTGGATCCGCGCCAAACCCAACCTTCCTGATCTTGGGACCACTCCTTTGATGGCGGGATCAATTCGGCCATCCTGCGCTACGCAGACGCAGCGGACGCGGAGCCAACCACCACACAAGGGCCCAGCACCGCCCCACTCCTCGAGACGAACCTCCATCCCCTCTCGAACCCCGGTGCACCAGGGGCTCCAAATTCCGGCGGTGCGGATGTCGGTCTAAATTTAGCTATCGTATTCGATATAACCAATCTGAGGTTTACGATCAATGGTGCCTCATTTGTGCCGCCTACCGCCCCTGTTTGCTCCAGATTTTGAGTGGCAAGAAGGCCGCGCAGGATTTGCTCCCCGCGGGGGATGTGTATACACTTCCGCCGAACAAAGTCATTGAGATATCTATCCCCGGCGGGGCACCCGGGAGTCCGGTGTGTTTTCTACAATCTTGCAGTTTTCTTTCACAGTGCTTATTGGAGTACCCGAAGCACCCGTTCCATTTACATGGGGTATGCCATCCGCTTTGTTTCCAGGTTTGTTGGCTAAACAAAGTCTAGCACGCCTTTGATGTTGTGAGGAGTGCTGGGAGCTCGGTATATAACTATGCTAACCCGGTAGCTATCATTCATCTGTCATTTGTCGGTGGCTGAGCAGTGGCTATAGGTCCGCCGCGATGTCGTGTCTACCGGTTTGGCGGGTGACAATGTCACGATCCGATTTACAACAGATAACCCTGGCCCGTGGATTCTTCACTGGTACGTTTTATGTTGAATTCATGTTAACGTAACCGCCCACGCTGTTTTCCAAAAGCCACATTGATTGGCATCTCGAAATGTGAGCTATATTATATTCGGGCTGTAACATCCAGTCGCTCATAAGATCTGGGATATTTAGTGGTCTCGCTGTTGTTCTGGCAGAAGCTCCCGACCAAACAATTCGTACACCCAGTATCCCACGTATGTCCTCTGCATTTGCGAATCCGATTCATGGGCTGACCTTAGGGTTCATGAATAGCCGCTTTGGAACCAGCTTTGTCCGATCTATGATGCACTCCCCTCTGATGAATTGTAGTCACTCAGGCAACCGGTGATCCCACTGGAACCTGGTCACACATATATATTAATAAATATTCTTTATCTATGGCCGAAACTTACTGCTCGATCATGACTGCATAAAAGTCACTGCATCACATGGTGATGATCCACTTACATTGAACGCACTACTTAATGGCGTTAGTGAAACAGAAGACAGAGCTAGCCCGATGATGGCGACAAGCCTTGTCACCATGCTCGTTGTCGACGAAATCGAGGATAGATTACTAGGGCCTCGCGGACCTCTTTGACCAGAATCAGCGTGACTCTCAGGTATGCTATACTTTGCAAGATCAGTCATGAAGGGGTTTGCAATATATTAGAGGGGGTAAAGAGATATAATCTCCCACATCTGCCTTGGGCATTGAGGGCGGGTTCCGACCCCAGAATAGTGGGAGGGATCGGGCAAGATGTCACCACCCTGATCCACAACACCGTTTTGTAGATGATCTGTCTGGAAGACCATTCCACTTCCCTGATCTGGTCCAAGTTCTTCATGCTTGTATCGGACCTGAAGCACGTAGCATTTGAGGAAACGAAATGAAATGAGGCGGTGATCCCATTGCGCCACCGCCAGGAGTCCCAGAAGCGTCGCGGGTGAGAAGAAAGACATAGTCACGATGGAAATACAATACTACAGCAGATATATGACAGTCTAAAAAAAGGGAGCGAGAGCCCAAAATGGCACTAAGTGCTCCCCTGTATCGTGAAGAAGTCTGAGAAATCTCCTGAGTCTCCAAATACTGCGATGTGAATGTCAACAGATATAATCTATACATGAGTCTGACAACTCACAGTTGACTTGATAGTCGTCACCGTCCAGAACCCATGGCACCGTGACCTCAGTTCTCCCCAACAAAATAGAGAAGCCATCAGCCAGGATTACTAGAAAATATTAGCCAGATGATCTGGGTGGGTGAGAACAAATTGAACCAACTCGGTGTGGTCAGCCCTCCCTGGCGCAACAGAATCCTCCCGATCTTGTTCGTGATATTGACGGGTGCTTTCGAGGTGTCCCTAATCCACTTGGTCAAACTGACGAAAAGCACCGCAAAGCAGAGAGCTCACCAGGTGACATTCTGGCGCTGCCCGACGAACCAGACGGTCCCAGCATGTGGGTAGAGCACCGGCGGTGTGAACACGTCTCTCGGCTCTTGGACTGTTGGAGACGCATTGGCCAGCGAGGACATGCAGCGGAGGCGAAGAGCGCGAGTTGTGTGAATGTGAGGTCTTCATGATACAGTAGGAATGTTGTAGTGAATGCTGGGGAGAGATGTGGGCTTATATCGCTTCATGATGGTCTGCGGCCAGACAGAGACGGGGGAATGACATCGTCCTATAGACAGGTCTCAGGTAGAGAATCAAGGAGACGAGCCCAGGAGACGCACCCGGTGACAGAAACATGTGGGTATCAGCCGTCCCCGTCGATAATCCGGCACACCAGGACCCCCAGCGCCGCACACCATTATCATTCCCGACACGTCGCAGACAAGGGCTTAGAAGAGACAAGGTAACAGTTCGCAGGTCCGGCTGCGCATCCGCGGAAGGCCCGGGCTGTTTTTGTCGGGATGATAGCGTGGTGGTTGTGATACCAGCTGTGTAGCATGGCTGATAATAATATATCGACGACCACGGAAGCTCAAGTACAAGGCCATATGGGGCCGGCGGCCGGAGGGCCCGTATTCCGGTGGCCAAGCATTTGCAAATAATCCGCTCAGATGTCGGCAGCCAGCTGATACCACAGAAATTCAACTCGATCTTACTGACACCGTTTTCTTGCCGACCGCAAGTTAATATTGCTAATTTCTGTCCTAGGGCGCCCCCGAATCCAATCCGATGTGTAATAAGGCTCCAGCCGCAAAACATACACCTTCAATGGATTGCAACTTGCTGTCCTGATGACTCCTGAATTTGATTCCAGGTTTCCGTAGACAGGATGGTCAGCAACCCGAAAGATCAGTTTATGCGGGAATAATTCGCCAGCACCTGCCAGCCCTTCAACCTCCCACTCGCTGGGCCTTGGGGGGATTCCTCAAACTGGTCCAAACGTATTGAAGGTAACGCGAACTCAACCCTAGATATTTCAATTGGCCACCCCCACGCTCGCGAGTACGGACCGTCGATAGCACAATTTCTACTTTCACTCGAGTGCCAGTCCAACACCCGTCTCTAGGAATCATCGACTCTTGATATGCAATTTTGACAGCCCGCCCGCTGGAATTTCAAGGGGTCCCTACTGATCCGTACATATTGAAGATAACACGAACTCCCCCCACTCAACGCCAGATTATTTCCATTAGCCGCCCCATTTTCTCGAGTACCCGTCGATGCCACGGTCTCTGCTTTCACTCTAGTTCCAGTCCAACATCCGCATTGGGTAGCGTTCAGCGCTCAACAGCAGTTTCTATAAAGGTTGACACTGCTTAACAAAATATCGCACAATTGAATACATAATGCAACCTTGAGAATAGGTTGTTGAAAGCACCCGCGACATCGCGCTCTGGCGCGTGCTTCACGATCACGGGTGACTGGGACTTAGATACTCAAATCGGATTCGAGCTCGCCAATGATTTCAATGTCTTTGGCAATATAGAAACTTAAGGAGTGAGTACCGACGCCTACACGAGGCATAGGGTAGGGGAAATATGTCTATCACGTCCCCACGTGTGCGTATAGCGTCCGCCATCCATCATCTACCGCCCAGTCTCGCGATGCGCCCGCAACCCACACACTGTACTCCCTACTCGACGTCCGACGTCCGTGCGATACATCCGCGGTCCGTGGGGGACATAGTCTGGGTACGTGCGTGCGCGTGGCAAGGGGAGCCCAGGCCCTGTTGTAGGGTGCGTGTTTGGACCCCATCAGTTGAACCTGCCCGCTGGCAGCGCTCTGGAAGGTAGTAATGTATTAGATTGGATAAGAAGAACGCTAGAGCAACTCAGAATCCGCCGTGGTGGGTGGGTGCATGTGATAGGGTGCGTTTGGGAATACTGCGCCTGGTATGGTGGAGACGCGGAATTTCTTCGGTTGCTGCTGCTCGCATCAATACACGTATAGTCATTGTTATCATGATAGTGTTATACTTAGTTTCAGTGACCTGACCCTAGTTCTTCATGCTTACATCAAACTTAAAGTAGAAAAGATGAAATGAAACAAGGCGATAACCCCATTGCACCATTGGTGGAAATCCCGGAAGAGCGCGGCAGGTCAAGACATAAGCATGATAGAAATAGTAACGCTATAGCGGGTACACAGAAGTCTAAAAAAACAGAGAGGGAGAGCCCAAAATGGCACTAAGTGCTTCCTTGGATCGTGAAGAAGTCCGAGAAATCCCCCGAGTCCCCAAATACTGTGATGCGAATGTAACAGATATAATTTATACATAAGTCTGACAGCTCACAGTTGACCTGATAGTCGTCATTGTCCAAGACCCATGGCACCGTGACCTCAGTCTCCCCACAGAATCGAGAATCCATCAGCCAGGATCACTAGAAAATATTAGCCACAGGACCTGGGCTGGGTGGAATGAATTGAACTAACGTGGCGTGGTCAGCCCTCCCTGGCGCACAGAATCCTCCCGATCTTGTTCGTGATATTCACGGGGCTTCGAGGTGTCCCTAATTCACTTGGTCAAACCGACGAAAAGCACCGCGAAGCAGAGAGCTCACCAGGTGACATTGTGGCGCTGCCCGACGAACCAGACGGTCCCAGCATGTGGGTAGAGCACCTGTGGCGTGAACACGTCTCTTCGCTCTGAGCTGTCGGAGAGGCATTGGCCAGCGAGGACATGCAGACGGAGGCGAAGAGGGCGAGTTGTGTGAATGTGGAGGTCTTCATGATGCGATAGGAGTGTTGTGGTGAATGCCAGTGCTGAGGAGAGATGTGGGCTTATATCACTTCTGATGGTCTGCGGCCAGACGAAGACGGGAGAGTGTCACTGTCCTAGGGAGGCTTTAGGTCGAGAATCAAGGAGACGGGCCCCGTGGTGCATCCGCTGGTGAAAACATGTGGGTACCCCGTCGATAATCCGGCACACCAGGATCCCCAGCACCGCACACCATTGTCATTCCCCGACACAACATAGAGACAAGGTGCCCGAGCCGCATGGAATAACCATTCGCAAGTCCGCAGAAAAGCGGTGGGTCACAAGGTTGCACATCCGTGGAAGGCTCAGGGGCTATTTCTGTCGGGATGATAGCGTGGTGGTTGTGATACCAGGTATGTAGAATGGCTGATAATAATACACTGATGATCGCGGAACTTGAAGATCAGGTACAAGGTCACATCGAGGCCACATGGCACTGTTGGGCCCATATTTCAATTTGCAGATAACCCGCTCGAAAGGTCGCCCTGTGCACTGGGGGATCACATGTGAACGCGCATGCATAAATCCGTTGAGGGTGCGCTAGAGCTTTATTTCGCATAGAATTGGATCTGTAAACACTCAAACTGCCTCACCAAAAGCTAAAAGTATTCTTGGAAGAAATCGACAAGAAACTTGAAGCGGCGTTGAGGAGCTGAGTATTCAAATTTCTGTGACCGACACTTCGGAATGGATGAGTTATTTGCGAATGCTTGGCTACTGGAACGTCCGATGGCACCATATGACCTCGATATGACCTTGTATTCTTATCAGCCACTCTACTGGGCCTTGGTATTAGCCTCACCCACCACACTATCGCCTCGGTGGACATAACCTCCGAGTCCTCTACGGATCCGCGACCTTGTGACCCACCGCTTTTCTGCGGACTTGCGAACGGTTGTTCCATAGGTCTCGGGCGTCTTGTCTCTTATTTTCGTCTCTACGCTGTCTCGGGGGATGACAATGGTGTGCGGCGTTGAAGATCCTGGGTGCCCGCTTATCGACGGGGGCGGTTCATACCCACGTGTTTCTGTCACCTGGTGCGTCTCCTGGGCTCGTCTCCTTGATTCTCTACCTCAGACCTGTCTATAGGACGATGTCACTCCCCCGTCTCTGTCTGGCCGCAGGCCATCATGAAGCGATATAAGCCCACATCTCCCACCAGCATTCACTACAACATTCCTATCGCATCATGAAGACCTTCACATTCACACAACTCGCACTCTTCGCCTCCGTCTGCATGTCCTCGCTGGCCAATGCCTCTCCGACAGCTCAAGAGCGAAGAGACGTGTTCACGCCACAGGTGCTCTACCCACATGCTGGGACCGTCTGGTTCGTCGGGCAGCGCCACAATGTCACCTGGTGAGCTCTCTGCTTCGCGGTGCTTTTCGTCGGTTTGACCAAGTGAATCAGGGACACCTCGAATGCGCCCGTCAATATCACGAACAAGATCGGGAGGATTCTGCTGCGCCAGGGAGGGCTGACCACGCCACGTTAGTTCAATTCATTCCCACCCAGCCCAGGTCCTGTGGCTAATATTTTCTAGTGATCCTGGCTGATGGATTCTCGATTCTGCTGGGGAGGACTGAGGTCACGGTGCCATGGGTCTTGGACAATGACGACTATCAGGTCAACTGTGAGCTGTCAGACTTATGTATAAATTATATCTGTTGACATTCGCATCACAGTATTTGGGGACTCGGGGGATTTCTCGGACTTCTTCACGATCCAAGGAAGCACTTAGTGCCATTTTGGGCTCTCCCTCTCTGTTTTTGTAGACTTCTGTGTACCCGCTATAGCGTTACTATTTCTATCATGCTTATGTCTTGATCTGCCGCGCTCTTCCGGGATTTCCACCAATGGTGCAATGGGGTTATCGCCTTGTTTCATTTCATCTTTTCTGCTTTAAGTTTGATGTAAGCATGAAGAACTAGGGTCAGGTCACTGACACTAAGTATAACACTATCATGATGACAATGGCTACACATATATTGATGCGAGTACCAATAACCCAAGCAATTCCGCGCCTCCACCATGCCAGGCGCAATATTCCCACCCACCACGGCGGATTCTGAGTCGTTCTAGCGCCCTTCTTATCCCATCTAATACATTACTGCCTTCCAGAGCGCATGTCAGTGGGCAGGTTCAACTGATGGGGTCCATACATGCACCTTATAACGGGGCCTGGGCTCCCCTTGCCACGCGCACGCACGTACCCAGACCATGGCCCTCACGGACCGCGGATGTATCGCACGGATGTCGGACATGAGTAGGGAGTACAGTGTGTGGGTTGCGGGCGCATCGGGAGACTGGGCGGTAGATGATGGATGTCATGGCGGACACATACACACGCATGGGGACGTGATGGACATATTCCCCTACCTTATGCCTTGTGTAGGCGTCGGTACTCACTTGTTGAGTTTCTATATCGCCAAAGACATTGAAATCATTGGCCACCTCGAATCCGATTTGAGTATCCAAGTCCCAGTCACCCGTGATCGTGAAGCACGCGCCAGAGCGCGATGTCATGGGTGCTTTCAACAACCTATTCTCAAGGTTGCATTGTGTATTCAATTGTGCGATACTTTCTGTTAAGCAGTGTCAAACTTTATAGAAACCGCTGTTGAGCGCTGAACGCTAGCCACTTGATTAGGGATGTGGCAAATGCGGATGTTGGACTGGAACTAGAGTGAAAGCAGAGACTGGCATCGACGTGTACTCGAGAAAATGGGGCGGCTAATGGAAATAATCTGGCGTTGAGTGGGGGGAGTTCGCGTTATCTTCAATATGTACGGATCAGTAGGGACCCCTTGAAATCCAGTGGGCGGGCTGTATACCAAGAGTCGATGACTAGAGACGGGTGTTGGATTGGCACTCGAGTAAAATTAGAAATTGTGCTATCGACGGTCCGTACTCGCGAGCGTGGGGTGGCCAATTGAAATATCTAGAGTTGAGTTCGCGTTACCTTCAATACGCTTGGATCGGTCTGGGGAATCCTCCGAAGGCCCCAGCGAGCGGGCGGTTGGCGGGCGTGCTGGCGAATTATTCCCGCGTAAAACGGTTGCTGACCATCCTGTCTACGGAGATTTGGAATCAAACTCAGGGCAGCAAATTGCAATCCATTGGAGGTGTATGTTTACGGTTGGGCTAGCATCGGATTGGATTCGGGGGCGCCCTAGGGACAGAAATTAGCAATATTAACTTGCCAAAAGAAAAGGTCGGCAAGAAAACGGTGTCAGTAAGATCGAGTTGAATTTCTGTGGTGGTGTCAGCTCAGAACTAGCTGCAGATGCTCAAGTGAGTTGTGTATTTGCACATGCTTGGCCACCGGAATACGGGCCCTCCGGCCCCGTATGTCCTTGTACTTGAGCTTCCGTGGTCATCGATATATTATTATCAGTCATGCTACATAGCTGGTATCAGAACCACCACGCTATCATCCCGACAAAAACAGCCTGGGCCTTCCGCGGATCTGCAGCTGGACTTGCGAACCGTGGTTCCATGGGTCTCGGGCGTCTTGTCTCTTATTTTTGTCCTCGGGGGATGACAATGGTGTGCGGCGTTGAAGATCCTGGGTGCCCGCTTATCGACAGGGGCGGTTCATACCCACATGTTTCTGTCACCAGGTGCGTCTCGGGGCTCACCTTCTTGATTCTCTTGAGGCTTGTCCATAGCATGGTGACATTCCCCCGTCTCTGTCTGGCCGCAGGCCATCATGAAGCGATATAAGCCCACATCTCTCCCCAGCATTCATCACAACACTCCTATCGCATCATGAAGACCTTCACATTCACACAACTCGCCCTCTTCACCTCCGTCTGCATGTCCTCACTGGCCAGTGCGTCTCCGACACCGAGAGACGTGTTCACGCCACAGGTGCTCTACCCACATGCTGGGACCGTCTGGGTCGTCGGGCAGCGCCACAATGTCACCTGGTGAGCTCTCTGCTTTCCAGTGCTTTTCATCGGTTTGACCAAGTGTTAGGGACACCTCGAAAGCACCTGTCAATATCACCAACAAGATCGGGAGGATTCTGTTGCGCCAGGGAGGGCTGACCACGCCACGTTAGTTCAATTCATTCCCACCCAGCCCAGGCCCGTGGCTAATATTTTCTAGTATCCTGGCTGATGGATTCTCGATTCTGTTGGGGAGAACTGAGGTCACGGTGCCATGGGTCCTGGACGTGAGACTATCAAGTCAACTGTGAGTCGTCAGACTCATGTATACTTATATCTGTTGACATTCGCATCACAGTATTTGGGGACTCGGGAGATTTCTCGGACTTCTTCACGATACAAGGGAGCACTTAGTGCCATTTTGGGCTCTCGCTCTCTGTTTTTTGGGACTGTCGTATATCTACGTAGTACTGTATTTCCATCGTGCCTATGCTTCCTTTTCACCCGCGGCGCTCTGGGATCCTGCGGTGGCGTAATGGGATCACCGTCTTATTTCATTTCGTTTTCTCAAATGCTACGCGCTTCAGGTCCGATATGAGCATGAAGAACTTGGACCAGATCAGGGAGTGGAAGTCTTTCGGACAGGTCATCTACAAAACGGTGTTGTGGGATCAGGGGGTGACATCTTGCCCGATCCCTCCCACTATTCTGGGGTCGGAACCCGTCCCCAGTGCCTAAGGCGGATGTGGGAGATGATATCTCTTTACCCCCTCTAATATATTGCAAACCCCGTCATGATTGATCTTGCAAAGTACAACATACCTGAGAGTCACGCCGATTCGGTCAAAGGGTCCGCGAGGCCCTTGCAATCCATCCTCGATTTCGTCGACAACGAGCATGGTGACATTGTCGCCATCATCGGGCTGGCTCTGTCTCACTGACACATTGCATCCTCCTTGTTACACACAAGAGGGGTAGGGCGTGGCTCAACCTAGTCAAAGCACAGCTGTCTCCACCCTTTTACAAATGAGAGAGTCTATTCATCGGAAGCTATCAATAGCCATCCCCGACCTGATAGTCAATATTTCAGTACCCATTTACCGGCTCTTCCGACCCCTGCTACACCGCGCAGGGTGGACACCTTTGTTGCCAAATAATTACTCTTGAATGTTGGACGGTGGGGGGCGCATTGTAAAACTGGACGGTGGAAGGCGGGCACATTGCGTAGGTGTATAGACGGGCGGATGTACCGCACATACGCATAGGTGCGCCCTGTGCACTGGGAGATCACATGCGAACGCGCATGCATAGTGCCTTACGGTCTGAAACCTCCACACCTCCCCAAGCCGAGAACTGGAATTTAGGAGGGGGGTTGGATTAACACCGTGTTGTTTGAGGTTGGATGGATAATCCGAGATTGGGCGGGAGAAGTTCGGTATACAATATTGATGAATAAGACTCCTCAAGTCCCAGCAGACGGGCGAATTATTCTTGTGTAAGCTTGATTTCTGGGTCGTTGACCATCTTTGATTCCGGTTCTGGCAAGCACCTTGCACGCTAAAATTGACAAAACTGTTGAGGGTGCGCTAGAGTCTCATTTCGCATAGAATTGGATCTGTAAACACCCAAACCGCCACAGGAGCTGAAACTATCCTTGGAAGAAACCGACAAGAAGCGGCGTTGTCGACAAAACCGTCAAGGGTGCGCTAGAGCTTTATTTCGCATAGAATTGAATCTGTAAACACCCAAACTGCCTCACCAAAAGCTGAAGGTATTCTTGGGGGGAGTCGACGAGGGGGCGGCGTTGAGAGGGCCGAGGATTCGAATTTCTGTGGTGACACCAACACAAACTGACACTGAATGGATGAGTTGTTTGCGAATGCTTGGCTGCTGGAATACGGAGGGTCCGATGACCTCGATATGACCTTGTATTCTTATCAGCCGCTCTACTGGGCCTACATACCTGGTATTACACCCACCACACTACCGCCTCGATAGACATAACCTCCGAGTCCTCTACGGATCCGCGACCTTGTGACGCACCGCTTTCTTGCGGCTTAACCGGGTTTGTGAACGGTTATTCCATGGGTCTCGGGCGTCTTGTCTCTTATTTTCGTCTCTACGCTGCGTCGAGGGATGACAATGGTGTGCGGCGTTGAAGATCCTGGGTGCCCGCTTATCGACGGGGGCGGTTGATACCCACGTGTTTCTATCACCAGGTGCGTCTTAGGGCTTGTCTCCTTGATTCTCTACCTGAGACCCGTCTATAGGACGATGTCATTCCCCCGTCTCTGTCTGGCCGCAGACCATCATGAAGCGATATAAGCCCACATCTCTCCCCAGCATTCACTACAACCTTCCTACCGCATCATGAAGACCTTCACATTCACACAACTCGCACTCTTCGCCTCCGTCTGCATGTCCTCACTGGCCAATGCATCTCCGACAGTCCAAGAGCCGAGAGACGTGTTCACGCCGCAGGTGCTCGATCCGCATGCTGGGACCGTGTGGCTCGTTGGGCAGCGCCAGAATGTCACCTGGTGAGCTTCTTGCTTTGCAGTGCTTTTCATTGGTTTGACCAAGTGAATTAGGGACACCTCGAAAGCACCTGTCAATATCACCAACAAGATCGGGAGGATTCTGTTGCGTAAGGGAGGGCTGACGACGCCACGTTAGTTCAATTTGCTCCCACCCACCCAGATCGTCTGACTAATATTTTCTAGTAATCCTTGCGGATGGGTTCTCCATCTTGTTGGGGAAAATTGAGGTCACGGTGCCATGGGTCCTGGATGGTGACGACTATCAAGTCAACTGTGAGTTGTCAGACTTATGGATACATTATACCCGTTAACGTTCACGTTTCAGTGTTTGGGGACTCGGGGGATTTCTCAGACTTCTTCACGATACAAAGTAATGTGATTATGGGCTCTCCTCTGTAGACTTCCATGTACCCGCCATAGCGTTGCTATTTCTATCATGCTTATGTCTTCACCTGCCGCACTTTTCCGAGACTCCCGACGGTGGCATAGTGGGATTATCACCTATCGAGGCCTTATTTCGCGTGGCTTCATGATCATTGATACTTCTTCAAATGCTACATGCTTACCTAAAACAATGGGCGCCAGCGACAGTGATTCATTGATCTTGCAAAGTACAGCACACCTGAAAGTCGTGCCAGTCTGGTCAGAGGGGTCCTCAATGTGTTACTGTAATCCATCCTTGATCCCGTCAACAATGAACATCGCGACATCGTCGCTATATCCCACGGATACTACTGCTACCTTCCTCTCAGGCTCTCGCACATAGGAGGGATGGGTAGCGTAGGCGAGAACTCTGAGTCCACGGCAGGCTTCGAACTTCGAACTTTGCCGTTTGATGGGCGGATGTATCAAGAGTTGATGACTAGAGACAGATGTTGAACTTCTGGCCCTCGAGTAAAAGTAGAGACTGTGCTATCGATGGTCCGTACTCGCGAGCGTGGGGTGGCCAATTGAAATATCTAGGGCTGACCCAGTGCGGTTGGCGAGCTGCTGGGGAATGATTTCCGCGTAAACTGACTTTCCGGGTTGCTGACCATCCTGTGATTCCCGTCTACGGAAATCCGGAATCAACTTACAATTAATACCGGATTTTCCGTAGACAGCAATCCGTTGGAGGTGTATGTTTCACCGCTAGAGTCCCAGTATTTCACATCGGATCGGATTCGAGGGCGCCCTAGAGACAGAAGTTAGCAATATTAACTTGCCAAAAGAAGAGATCGGCAAGGGAACGGCGTCAGTAAGATCGAGTTGAATTTCTGTGGTGGTACCAGCTGGCTGCGCTCAAGTGGGTTATTTGCAAATGCTTGGCCACCGGAAGACGGGCCCTCCGGCTCCGTATGTCCTTGTACTCGAGCTTCCGTGGTCGTCGATATATTCTACATACTTAGTATCACAACCACCACGCTATCGTCCCGACAAGAACAGCCCCTGGGCCCCCCGTGGATGCGCAGCCGGACTTTCGAACCGTTGTTCCATGGGTCGCGGGCACCTTGTCTCTTGTCGGTGGTGTGCGACGCTGGGGATCCTGGTGCGCCGGATGATCGACGGGGGCGGCTGATACCCACATGTTTTCACCAGCGGATGCACCTCGGGGCCCGTCTCCTTGATTCTCGACTTACAGCCTTTCTATAGGGCGATGACACTCTCCCGTCTTCGTCTGGCCGCATGCCATCATGAAGCGATATAAGCCCATACCTCTCCCCAGCAATGGCATTCACCACAACACTCCTATCGCATCATGAAGACCTCCACATTCACACAACTCGCCCTCTTCGCCTCCGTCTGCATGTCCGAGCTGGCCAATGCATCTCCGACAATCCAAGAGCCGAGAGACGTGTTCACGCCACAGGTGCTCTACCCACATGTTGGGACCGTCTGGTTCGTCGGGCAGCGCCACAATGTCACCTGGTGAGCTCCTTGCTTTGCAGTGCTTTTCATCGGTTTGACCATTGGTTAGGGACACCTCGAATGCGCCTGTGAATATCACGAACAAGATCGGGAGGATCCTGTTGCGCCAGGGAGGGCTGACGACACCGAGTTAGTTCAATTTATTCCCACCCACCCAGATCATCTGGCTAATATTTTCTAGTAATCCTGGCCGATGGATTCTCTATTTTGTTGGGGAAAATTGAGGTCACGGTGCCATGGGTCCTGGATGGTGACGACTATCAAGTCAACTGTGAGTCGTCAGACTTATGTGTATATGATCACCATTGATGTTCATGTGATAGTATTTGGGGACTCAGGAGATTTCTCGGACTTCTTCACGATACAAGGGAGCACTTAGTGCGATTTTCAGCTCTCACTCTCTGTTTTTTAAGACTTCCGTGTACCCGCTATATCGTTGCTATTTCTATCATGCTTATGTCTTCACCTGCTGCGCTTTTCCGGGACTCCCGCCGGTGGTATAGTGGGATTATCACCTGTCGATGCCTTATTTCGTGTGACTTCATTGAAACTTCCTCAAATGCTACGTGCTTACATGCAACAATGGGCGCCAGCGACAATGATTCATTGATCTTGCAGAGTACAGGCGGTGGATGGCGGGCGCATCGCGTAGATGTGTAAACAGATGGACGTACCGCACACATACATGGGGATATATATTTCCCCTGCGCTATTCTTTGTGTGAGAGTCAGTACCCTTACTAAATCCACCGACAGTGTGATATGATTACAAGCTACGAGTGATTTTAATAACCCGTTGGTATCACGAACAGCTATTTGTGGATCTGCAAGCATAGACATTCGCGGCTCTGGGCCCTTGCAGATCCGGGTATGAGTCGACAGCGGCGGGGACTCTGATGCAGAACAATAACCCTCAAACCGGATGGTGCGAAGAGTCTCGGCTTCGTTGAGGCGCTGCCGACAACTACCCCTACTATCTCCCCTACAGGCCTTTGTTCCGTCCAGCCGCGACCAGATATTCAGCTCACGGTCAGTCTTATTGCCCGATTTTGTGGCGACCATGTGGCCAAGCGAATCCTACGGTGCCTGTAGATCCTTCCTCACCTGTTAGCAAATGCATTATCCGATACCCAATGTCGTCGTGGAGCGCATGCCGACCTAATATCCATCAGAAAGCACTGATGCGGCTAGTCAAGCCCACCCCATTTTCAATAAACCATATTACTATTCTATATTCGCCAACCCAGTACTATTTTGGCTTCATCAGAAATAATACATCTGCCCCTGTTCTAAAATCCTCCCGCTCTCGGCGTCCCTCTCGCCTATGTTAATATGGGGCGATTGCATGCAACTTTGTTTGTCTAGACTGACTCCAACTGGGAACAGGACCTAGACTCACATTGTTCCGTATGCGGCTTTATTTTCGATACCGCCGGTAGCCCGTGGCAGCGTCGAACTTTGCGACCAAGAGACTTGGAGTCCGGACGTCCGCATACTCTATCCACGCGGAAAATCTGGGGTTGTATCGCTCACCCGCGTGCAAAGTACATCGACCTTGCGCACCATTTCACTAGTGAGCGCATCGTGTCGAACGCACTTGAACGGCCGTCAGCTTTTGAGAATGCCGCCGGCGGACGTGCTCGGCAGCTCGGGGTTTGTCCGAGTCATTCCTGTTTAGGGTATCTGGAGGCCGTAGGTAAACACATCCAATCTCAAGGACCCTTTTCGTGCAGCCAGACTCCAGAGCTCACTGATTCCCCTGGCGGGCTCCAGTCCCGTTCTCGATCCTCGACCGTGATCCGCATTCCTTGTGTGTATCCGGCGCTTAAATCGCGTCCTTCCACGGTAGGTAACCGCTCATTGTGCAATTGCCGGCCCGGCTGCACTCGGATTCTGAACTTGCCGCCATTTCAGCTCGGTTGTTCGTGAGGGTTTTTTGCGTCCGCCCATGCGGTGTACGGCTAGCGCGCGAAGAGTCTCGGCTTCGTTGAGGCGCTGCCGACAACCACCCCTATGAACCTAGTGAATGATAGTCTTGGCCTATATTGATGGCATGGCCGCCGCTTGGGAATCCGCCGCTCGCATTGTTGACCTTAAGCGGGATATCACCAAGGACATCAAAATCGCCGTCGACCTTGGTAAGCTCAATATCATTTTATTTTGCTTAGCTGGATTACACCGTTCAAATTCCCTAAGTATTTGCCTACTCCAGGATGGTTGTAGTGCTCGCCTGTATCACCTCCCCTGTGTTAAACGCACATGTGGCTTATCAATCCCGCGATCTGTGGGAGACGCACTGGTTACTCAAAGATGCGAACAGTCTTCGATGTTTGGAGCTAGTCGGCCTACTCTCCGTTCCGCTTACATGTGACCGGATATTCAGCTCACGAGCAGTCTCGTTGCCCGAATTCGTGGCAACCACGCGGCCAAGCGAATACTACGGTGCCTGCAGATCCTTCCCTCAGCCGATACATTATTCACCCCCAATGGCTTCATGGAGTGCGAAGGGCCGCATACGAATCCCACCATCAGAAAGATAACCATCAGAAAGTACTGATGCGGCCGGTCGCCTCAATTAACCATATGGTTGTTCTATATCCGTCAACTCAATACCGTTTTCGTAGCTTCTTCCTCGCAAGACAGATCTAGAATAATTCCTGCGTGTAGCATCCCTCTCGCCTGTGCAATATGACTGGAGTGTCTGTACCCAAGTTGGGCGTCGCGGTGAAGGTAGTGTTAGGTTGGACTGATTCCAACTGGACACAGGACCCAGGCTCAGGCCGTTCCGTCGGCGACTTTGTTTCGGTATTGCTGGTAGCTCATGGCAGCGCCGAATGCGACTAGGGCCATTTGGATCCAAACTTTGCTTGGAGACTTAAGATTCAGATGCTCATGAATTTTATCCATGTGGACAACTGGAGTCAGTGTATCGAGTCTCGGAGCCCCATTTCATTCGCGAAAAAGATACAGTCGCTAACGCGTTTACCAAGTCCCTCTCTTGAGTCCTTCCAAAAGTTTCGCTCGGCCCCAAGTGCTGGCCCTCGGGCTCTGTCGTAAACTTCGCCGAGTGGGAGTGTTAGTGTCAAACGTTGCTGACAGCTTTTTGGGAATGCCAAGGTTGTGATTCCCGTTAGAGCTTAGGGGCTACAGCCAAGCATATACAAACATAAGAACCCTTCTTCCATGCGTTCACCGATTCCCCTGGCGAGCTCCCAGTCTAGTCCTGTAACCTCTTCTCGACCCCCAGCCATGATCCGCGTTCTCTACGTGATATCCGGCGCTTACCTAGCATCCTCGCGCGTTGAACAATTGCTCATTGTGTCATTGCCGGCACACCACACGCCCGTGCACTAGGGTATCACCTCGGCTCACTTGTACGTGAGGGTTTTTTGCCTTCGCCCATTGATGCGAATATGGCTGCCATATGGTATGCTAGCGCGGCCCCATTCTCACTCGTCTTTACCCCGAAGACCACATCTCAGTTGTATCCTGACGGGTCAGTACTCCTTTGGGCCGAACGTTGGGCTGCATCCTGGGTATAAAGTCTGCTCGGAAGCCTACACCATGTTATCAGCCGTGGTACAATCTTATTGGCACACAATGCGCATACTCGTTTCAACCCTCGCTTTTTTCGGCGTCACCTACGCAGCAATAGGTCCAGTTGCGGATCTACATATCGTGAACAGAAATATCGCGCCGGATGGATTCAACCGCTCGTAGGTCGCTGGTGTTATAGCAGGAATTTCAATTAACATCGTAGCTAGAGCTGTTCTCGCCGGTGGGACCCATCCAGGACCCCTCATCACAGGCTTCAAGGTAGGTTCATCACTTTCAGAAATGATTGCATTGCTGAAATCTTGCTGGAGGGGGACAGATTCCTCCTGAACGTCATCGACGAACTTACCGATACAAGCATGTTGAGGAGCACAAGCATCGTATGGCATGCAACGTTTCATTCATCTTGCACAACTAACGAAAGCTTCCGGTTCTAACCACAGCATTGGCACGGATTTTTCCAGCATGGATCGAGCTGGGCTGATGGCCCAGCATTCGTCACTCAATGTCCGATTGCCCCGTCGCATTCATTCCAATATGATTTCAGCGCGGCGGATCAGGCTGGGACGTTCTGGTATCATTCACATCTCTGTTGAGTGATTTCTTTTCCGGGGTAATTGATATTGAATGTAGATTAGCCACACAATATTGCGACGGACTCACTGGTGCCTTTGTGGTCTATGACCCAGACGATCCTCATAAGTCAAGGTTGGTTTGATTCTTTCCCTCTACCGCCTCTATCTGATCGTCCTGCCCCAGATACGATATTGACGATGGTACGCGACTTGTATTGAATGCCACATGGATGAGATAACATTCCGGCGTTAGAATCCACGGTCATCACTCTCAGTGATTGGTAGGCGTACTATTAGGCCTCCTATCAATCCGAACTTACTTTGGTGAAGGTACCATTTACCCGCGAAATCCGCTGGTTTGGTACCTACCCCTGCTTCCACATTGATCAACGGAAAGGGCCGCTATGCTGGTGGTCCTGCTATCCCATTGACAGTGATTAGTGTCAATCCTGGCTCCCGTTACCGTTTCCGCCTGGTTTCTCTGTCGTGCAATCCCAATTTCGTGTTCTCAATTGACGGACATACCATGGTATGGTCTATTCCCACTTGGCGCTATTGCGTGTTTCCTGACGCGTCCACAGACAGTAATTGAGGCTGATGGGGTTAGCACAGAGCCTCTTGTCGTTGACTCCATCCAGATATTCGCGGGTCAGCGCTATTCATTTGTTCTCACTGCCGATCGACCGGTCGGGAATTACTGGGTCCGCGCCAAACCCAACCGTCCCAATTTTGGAGAAGACTCCTTCAATGGTGGGATCAATTCGGCCATCCTGCGATACGCAGGTGCAGCAGAGGCGGATCCAACCACCACGCAGGGGACCAGCACCGCTCCACTCGTTGAAGCGAACCTCCACCCGCTCTCGAACCCCGGTGCGCCAGGGGACCCGGGTCCTGATGGTGCGGATGTCGGTTTGAATTTGGCTATGGCATTCGACGCAACCAAGTTGATGTTTACGATCAATGGTGCCTCATTCATACCACCCACTGCCCCCGTGCTGCTTCAGATTTTGAGTGGCACGAAGGCCGCTCAGGATTTACTTCCTGAAGGGAATGTGTATACACTTCCGCCGAATCAAGTTATCGAGTTGTCTATCCCCGGCGGGGCACCCGGGAGCCCAGTGCGTTCCACGACATTTGTCTTTGATATCATGGTGCTTACTGAGATACTCGAAGCATCCATTCCATTTACATGGGGTAGGCCATCTGCTCTATCCCCAAGTCTAAAGTTCGCTAAACAAAATCTAGCACGTCTTCGATGTTGTGAGAAGTGCTGGGAGCTCGGTGTATAACTATGTTAACCCGGTATGCTATTTATATCTGCCATTTATCGGTGGCTAAACAAAGGTTGTAGGTGCGTCGGGACGTCGTATCTACAGGTTTGGCGGGCGACAATGTCACGATTCGATTCACTACAGATAATCCTGGCCCATGGATCCTTCATTGGTATGTTTCACGTTGAATTCACGCTACCGCGATCCCTCGTGCTGATGCGCCCAAGCCACATTGATTGGCATCTCGAAATGTAAGTAGCGTTATGCCCGGGCTGTATTCTTACAAAATCCGGGATTTAGTGGTCTTGCTGTTGTTCTGGCGGAAGCCCCCAATGAGACGATTCGTGCACCCGATAATCCGCGTACGTCCTCTGCGTTTGCAGACCTGGTTCCTGGGCTGACTTTAGATTCATAAAAATAGCCCCGGCTTGGGATCAACTTTGCCCCATCTATGACGCGCTTCCCCCTGATGAATTGTAAACTACCATACAGTCGGCACTCAGATAGTCGGGTAGTTTTGGAATCTAGTTATGTTCTTCTATGGAGATCAGTGCGCGGCGCGCGCATCGTAATTAGTCTCGACCAATAAAAAACGTTTTTTTTTTTTTTTTTTTTTTTTTTTTGATCAGGTGATATTTATATACCGCTCCCGAGAAGGAGTGAGCGGTCGCTATGTAAATACATGCGGCTGAGCGAAACACACTGGGCATATACAATGTAACCTAACGGAGCCTTAAAGTCATTGACATGCGGTATATGTGCGCCGTACCCTGCTAGGCGAGGCACTCGAGGGGCCAATTGAGTTTGGCGAGGGAAGCAGAAAGGTCTGGGAGACAGGCGAAATTAATCAAGCCGTCTCCACCAGACATCCTCAGGTGGGACGAAGACAGCCCGCAGGTCATGCAGAAAGTCCCCGCCAGGTACGCGGCCATCGCTGGTGTCGGGATGGGGATGCCGTCGTGGGTACACGAAGTCATCGGTTGGACGGAGGGGGATATCAGAAGGCGCATGATCGAATGAAAAGGCCTTCGGATTACGGGTGAGAAACTTGTTGAGCCATTCAAAACCGACGGGAGAGTTCTGAAGGTCCGGGAGAGACTTGATCTTGGACGTGTCGCGCCAATAAAGGGGACAATCGAACAAGATGTGCTGGCGGGAGTGTAGAACCCCGCAACGCCTGCACGACCTGGGTTCATTTGGGAAGAAACGAGCCCGATATTCACCAGTAGGGGCATGGTTAGAGATGGCACGAGTCATCCTCGCACACCTCTCATTACTCATCCCTGAGTTACAAAGAACTGACCCGCCCCCACCGGATTGACGGGGGAACGTGTCGTTACCACGCATAAGGAACTGGCCACCTAACGCGCCCGGAGACCTGGCAAAGGTGCGCCAATTGGATAATAAACTTGAGGAGGCCATACTCCGGGCGTAGGCCAGGGAGATGTCTCTGCGACTGCGGTCCGTGTGGGGAATGCAGGCGGACTTTGCAAGCTTGTCCACCGATTCGTTTTCGGGAATGTCGGAGTGTCCGGGGCACCAATGCAAATTGAGGTGCCTGTCCGGTGAATTGTCAAGCCAGGCGCGCAAGAGTCTACAGGTCTTCACCGAGAGTTTCTGTTGCGGGTGGACTTTCGTGTCAAGGATCGCCTTGAGGGCAAAATCTGAGTCCGAATAGATGTGAACCACGGTACAGTCCGCCCGAATGGTCCACTCGATAGCCGATGATAAGGCAATCATTTCCACGTCGTTGGAGGTGAGCTTGCCGGATGAATGTTTGTAGGAGAGAATCCGGCCTCCGAGGTAATATGCCTCAAAGGCGGAGCCGCTCTGTAACCTGTCGTTGTCGATGACTGATCCGTCAGTGAAAAGGGTAATCGCAGTCGGATCGAGTTTGTTAGAGTCAAGGGACGTCTTGAAATCCGTCAACCAAGCTGGGAACTGATCCGAGTTCTTGGGAGGATGTGAGACGTGGAAGTGGACCTGCCCTGGGAACACATCGAGGATGCGCTCACCCGGGCGGCCAATGTCTGGGAATGCGACAAACCGTTCCGTGACGGGGGCGGCAGTTTCGTGGATGAAGCGGACGGGAGAGGGGTACTCATCCTCATTCCGCATGGAGTGTGTAGATACGATGGCTCGGCGATTCGCGTGCCAAGCCGACGGGAGCAGGGAGTATGTCGGGTGCGATCTGTGGAGGACTCGGGCCCGAAAAGTGGACATGACGAAGAGGCGTTGAAGGGAGAGGCGCAGGGGGACTAGGCCTGCACAGGCTTCAGCGCCGTGGGAGGGATTAGTGCGGAAAGCACCGACAATCCAACGACTGGCGGCGTTCTGGACAATCTGGAGCCTCTTAACGAGACCCTTAACTTGATAGCACTTGGGCCTAAACCACAAGCGGAATCCGTAAGTCATAATAGGGAAAACGCAGGCTCTGTAGAGCAGGCACTTGTTAGCCGGTGAAAGACCCCGCACGGAGTTGCCAAGCATAAGCATGGCCCTGACCGTGGAGATGGAACGAGTGGAATAGAACTGGACGTGGTCTCGGAAGGTGAGACGCTGGTCCAGGAAGAAACCTAGGTACCGCCACACCCTCTTGGGGGCTAACGGAGAGTCACCGGTGTATGGGAGTTCACCCAGGTCCACGGACGGGCCTAGGCCGTCCTTAGTGAAATGGATGAGCTCAGTCTTGTCATGCTCAATGGCGAGGCCGAGCGCGCGGAAACCGTCGCTCATGTGCCTGTAAAACGTGGAGAGGAGGTCGGTGTTGTACGAGAGGGACTCCGAGGAAACCACGAAGACCCCGTCATCAACGTACACCGAGCAATCGACTAAATTAGCACGATTCGCCGGCAGCAAAATGTGCAGCAGCAAAGCGACGTAGAGGGAAGCGAGTATGGGGGACAAGGCGGAGCCCTGCCCGACGCCCACACTCATGGGCTGGGGTCTGAGATAGCCGGGCCCCACTTGAAGCAGTGGTACGCCCGACGAGGTAAGACTCGAAGAAGGCGAGGAGGGACTGGGCGAAGCCCATCTGGCGGAGAATCCGGATCAGGGCCCGATGATTAACCGATGGGAAAAACTGGGAGATGTCGAAGGCGATGCAGGAGGTGTCCTCCCCCTGCGCCCAGGCCTGTCGAATCATGTGTACTAAATGTATGCCGGCATCCTCAGTGGATTTTGAGGCGTGCCGCCGAACTGGCAAGGATGGAAGAGCCCAAAGCGGACTCCGTCGTGCTGCATTCGATTGGCGATGAGCTTCTCGAGTAGCTTACCCAGTGTGTTGAGGAGCGCTATCGGACGATAGGCTTTTAACAGCGAGTAGTCGGGTTTATTCGGTTTGGCAAGGATTGCAGAGAGCGATACCTTGAAGTAGTCCGGGAATACGCCATACTGAACGCAACTGTCGTACAGGCGTATGAGAGACATGACCGCCGGGGAGCCGGGCTCACCCAGAGCGAGTTTCAGGAGGCGCCAGGATATGTGGTCCGGGCCCGGGGCGCTGGAATTGGAAGTGGCCAATATGGCCTCCTGCATCTCCAACGACGAGAAAGGGGGAAAAGAGCGCTCCTCCCAGTAGGGGCAGCGTCAAATGGTCTAAGTTGATAGGGCGGTCAGCCGCGGATGCGAAAGCGCGTTGAAGCCCGGGCCACAATTCTGTGAGGGAGGTAACAGGGTTACCATCGACCTTCACCGCTTTGTAATCAGGTGAGGCACGGGGTCTAGTCCATGCCATGAGGTCCCATACACGACGTTTGGCAATGGTCTCCTGTATGCGGCCCTCGAAGAAAATCTTGCGGGCGCTTTTAAGGGCAGCCCGGTATTCACGGTTGGCCTCTCTGGAATACCCGCTTTCACGGAACTCACGGAGCGCCTCAGAACAGCGAGGGGTCCACCAACTTTGGCGTGGAACCCCTGGTTTCGGCGTGGTAGAACACCACTCAAAGGAGAGCTCCAGGCTGCGACGGAGAGACTCCGCAGCAGCCGAGCACTCTTCGGCAGAATCGATAGTGACGGGAATGTCTAATATCGCCGTCTGAATATCGGAGATGAACTGGGCCTCCATCTCGGAATCACAGGGATACGAGGGGGGGGCGGGGGGGGGGCAAAATCGAGGTCGATACTCAACGTGAGAACGGAGTGATCCGACGGATGCCTGAGGTCCGGGCGGTTTTCAAAGGCAAACGTGTTCGCCTGGAAAGCATCGCTGGAGATATACACGAGGTCGATGACTGAGGAGCGAAACCCTGCAATCCGACTGTGAAAAGTGAAGCCATGGTCCGTATTGACGAGAGACAGCCCCCTCGCGGTGAGTGTCTCATCGGCTAGAACAGCAACAGCGTCCTCCCTACCAGGCTCAACTGTGGGATCCCACAGGGACGAGTGTAGGTTGAAGTCACCTTGGACCACCAGCAAAGGAGGCAGTCGATGGGCGATGTCCCGGATGTGCGTTACCGCAGACCCTCGGTCATCGTTGTAGATATTCATGAAATAAACTGGGTCAGTCTGCCCATGCGGTACAGAGAGACCAGTAGGATGTCGGGGTGGTCCACGATGTGCGTACACAATCGGGGATTGGACGAGGCAATGGTGCGTGAGACGTAAACGACGACCCTGGACGGGCCGCCACGTTCCACGAGGATCCAAGACAGATGGATGGGGAATCCACGGATAGGGTCCCCATTCCTGTGGGTAGACGAAGGAATATTTCGTAGCAGGGCATGAGAAGGCTCCTGTAGGAAAATAATGTCGTAGTTTGACACACACGAATCGAGTATGTCGTGAACCAGGAGATTGTTGCGATTAACATTTTGGAAGTAAAATCGCAGACCGGAAGCTTGCTGTGGTGGAGGCTCGGGCTCGAGCCCAGCCCTCCGTTCATTCATGTTGCTTCAGATGCTCGCTAACACTTCAAAATGGGTCTTTTCACGGTGTGTAAAACAATTTGATTCGTCGGGATAACCTCGGGAAAACCGCAGGTGGTGGTTCGAGTTCAAGAAGGATGCAATAAAAAACGTTGGTGTATGTTTTCTGTGCTGCGCCCCTGAATCACGTGGATACACTGCCCCACAGCCGGTGGTTGGGGCCTGATCGCTACCGACGGTATGCTGCAAAACCACAACCACGTCGATGTCGACAGTATCCCCACACAATCCATTCCGTGGATCAGACGTCTCTCCTAACCCAACTGGAACCGCAACTCCCCCAGCATCGAACGCTCAATCGCAGCCTACAGATTCTAGTGCAGGCGGCACTACATCCACTAGGCCCGCGACCAGTGCAGCTCCACCTGAGGATCCTACTGGCCTCACAGACGAGGCTCCACCAGCGTATACTATCGGACCAGATGTCTACCAGGGTGAGGCCACGCTCGAATATGGGCCAAGTCGACCTTTTCAGCCACCTCCTGGCCGACCACCTGTACGACCACTCGCACAGCCATCACAGCCCATAACCCCCCAACCAACTGGTTGGCAAAATATGCAGAATCCCCATCGACCGCAGACACAAGTTCAATCATTGTGGCAGCAAATAACAACCCAGATTATCAATCCCATTCTCAACCCTCCACCAACAAATACTAGTAACACCTTGACGCCCCAACCAACAGGATCGGGGTGGTCCGCTTATCCTGGATATCGACCCCCACCAGGCCCGCCCCCAAGACCTGGTCTAGCAAATCTGCCACCCCCGCCACCGCGACACCCCTCGTCCCCGAACAACCATCCACAAAGGACGACCTCCGAGTTTGCCCAGGACTTTTACGCGGCTGGTCCTGGCCAAACGCCACCCGAGCAGTCACCTCAGCCAGCACCCCCTCAGCCACCTCCAGTCCCACTTAATAGGCCTACCGCACCTCAAATCCCTGATGACGGTCGTCCCACTGAAGTTCCCACCCCCGGACATCCATTACTTCATGAGGGAAAGCTGCTCGTCTACCCCTCGAGCTACGAATGCGAAAAATGTATGTTCTACCCCGCCCGTGCAATGTATCTTTGTGGCTGATATATCATTAACCAGGTGCCAACACCGGCTACAAACGCAACGACCCTAAAAACCCTTGCCGCAAGTGCTGGTCCAAATACGCGAAACCCTTCTCCGGTGCCCTCGCCTACACACCATTTTCCCCACCCTCTGCGAGTACCCCCGCGCCCCCCTCCGGGTCAAAATCCTTCCAGCGCCCCCTGCCATACCAGGCCCCGCCACCAATCCCGCCCCAGCAGCAGTACCGTCCCCCGCCAGGACCATCTCAACATCACTACAATCAACCACCCTATCATCCCAACGCGCCCCGCCAGTTTCAGCACATCTCTGCATACGCCCCGCCACCACCGGGCGCGCTTGTGTACCCCGCGGGCGACCCGCGTATCGGCGGACGCTTGTGTTGGCAGTGCGATGGAAAGGGAAGGATTGGGTTCTTGATTTTCGAGGAGGCGTGCGAGGCGTGTGGTGGGATAGGGAGGGTGTTCCACTAGTAATATAACAAGACTCAGACAGGTATTGGATTGCTCATTTATTGCACGTGTATTTACTTAGAACCGTCATACTGTTATGGGTGAATGGTTCACCAGATACCATTCCTTCCCGCCTAACTGACATTCTGGTGTAAGAATGCTTGCCGATCCATTTCCGTCGACCTGCTTGTTGATAGACGGCGGGGGTTAGTGTGTTCGCGTGGTTATGTCCTGTAGCGCCTGCCATAACCATTGCCAAAGAGGCAATAGCGTGAGAAGTCATAAAATGTGTTGATGGTGCCTATGATCTATCGCAGTCCCGAAATAGAACTTTCAGGACGCCCACCACATTTATGGCTTGCGCTTGAAGATGTGCCACATTTACAGCTTGCAACCGACTTGAAATGCAAGCGCTTAAGCCCTCGAATCCAGTAACCGCGAACCATTTGCAATTGTATGTCGTGCAGTCCCGGAAAGAATCTAGATGCTTTTCCATCATGATCAGAGAAGTTGATCACCAGACTTGACACATCTGATGACACTTCATCCAACCGTCATCAAGAGTACTTCTGCTACGATCTCTCAGACCCTTCGGAAGAATTGCCATGGGACTCGATGAGCTAGAACTTAGTGGCCCAGGAACCTTTGTATCAGTTGTCAAGGAAATCTGACTTTTTGCATATCCTACCCATCAGAGATGGCGAATGTTGAATAGCATTTCTAGTTGGAAGTGGATGGTGTCAGGTTCGTTGTTATCAGAATGCAGGCACTTCCTCCAACTCAACGAGCAATGGCAGTGATTTACAGAGTGCAAAGATACTGTATGGCTACCAAAAAACATGAGAAACATTGGTTGTGCAAGCACAGTACGTGGTACTTTGGGGTCTTGGGCCTTCAGGTTAGACATTTGCACTCATGTTTCCACGTCTTCAGGTTATGATTTTGTGGGAAATCAAAGACGATTTTGAATCTCAACAACCTGTGATAGATATCACGTAGAATAGTTACAACTAACTCTGGCACTCGCCGAGACGTCTGGGACCGAAGCGTTTAGATTCACCACCGCTCACAGCCTGAGGCACCTCAAGCCTATTTAAGAGCCTCTCGAAGAATGCTGGACCAGTGCTTTAGTCTCTTTCTACTTCCTAGCCCCCGCTTTCAATCCAGTTGATCTGGTTCGTTCTCTAACCCATTCGATATACCATGTTTTTTCGCGCCGCGTTCTACCTTCCCACTATTCTGGCCCTCTCGGGCCTACTCGCTCAATCTGTCCCTGTTCCTCTAATTCCCGTACGTCCCATTCAGAAACACACATCTTGACCTCAATAACAGCCGGCAAATAGGGAGGTGGGGCCGTAGGCTTGGGGGGCCAAGCACTCCTGGGAAGCCGCTGCTTCAAAAGCCGCCCCTCGCGCTGGCGGGGCCGAAACCTCCCATAAAACTTCCTTTCCTGCCTATTGAAGATAAAATATTGTTGGTACTTTGCCCGGTATGGCGTTTGGCGCATACTCACAAATCGTTGCAGCCACCACAAGCACCCGGGCCGACGTTCAAACGAAGATTCTACCCTAGTTTATGTACCAAAGTCTCTGTAAAATGTGATTTTGTAGCTTGGATTTTGGGTTTTAAATTTTATTGCACCGGGCTATATGGTGGTTTGTGCTGCCCAGTCATCGCCCGATTGCCTAACACGTCCTTTCGCTGTACTTCACCTGCCTAAGTTTATCTTCCCGATGGTCAGACTCCGGGGCAATCAAAACTATCGGTGTGGGACGATCGGGCATCAGGAAGGGTTGTTAGGCTGGTGACATCAGCCCAGCCGCCTGAATCAAACGTTTTCAGGGCTTTCTTTTTGGCGTAGCCAAGAGTACTTCGCGACGACTATGTTCAGTGCGGGGAACGCAGGCGTCGATGGTCAGACTCACTACTACTACTCCAATAATTGTGAGAGGCGTGCGTGTGATTCGTGAATGACATCAGGGAGGGGCGTGGGAATTGCAGGGCACACCTTGAACCTGAGCCGCTAAATGAAGTTGGATCAAGCTTCGATGTTGCAGCGCTAACGATTTCAAAAGCTTCAAGCTTCGAGCTTCGGCGCTCAGCAATGTCAATCTCAAGCGCAGATACATTGGTATGTTCTTCAATATCGGGTAGTGTTTTCCATTTTGTGTGGAATCACAAAGAAATTTCTAATCATTTTCAATATTTCTCAAACAGGTTTTTCTTGATGATCGCTGTACCAAGATGAGTAACATTATTGATTGTGTGAGTCCTGGTATTTGATTCCCCGGGTCTTTAGGTCTGCACTCAGCGTTCCCACATAATAGTTTTGTTGGAAACCAAAGGTCGTTAGCTCGATTACCTGACGATGCGATCAGTGGTGGGGCGGAATGATAACAGTATCATGTAAGATGGCACACGACGGGTACGTGATTCATAGTATATAGCCGGAGGTAGCGTGCATTGATCTGACAGATGGAGGAAAAATTACCATCAATCCAAGCACTCACCGAAACGGGCAGGGCCCTGGGGCGTCGATATTTAGATTTACCGTCGTTCAATTGCAGCCTGAGGCACCCGAACCCCAAACCGTGGAGCCTCCCTGTAAAATATTGGACCAAAATATCCCGGCAGTCACTCTCTCGCTTTCCGGCTGGCCTCGTTCGTTTTCTAGTTTATTCAATACACCATGATTTTTCGCCCTACACTCTACCTCCCCGCCATTCGGGCTCTTACGGGCCTACTCGGACAATCCGTCTCTGTTGCTGTATGTCTCAGTAATATTTATCTCGAGCCCCATGATGACAGTTAGCAAATAGGGAGACCAGTTGTCACATGGGGCTTACTTCATGAAATGGAACCCGCAACTTCTGTGGTAGTCGTGAATGAGGTCGCTACTGTTACTGTAACGATAACGAAAATGTTCCCCCAGTGGCGAATGCGAACTTCCAGGCCCCAACACCTGCAGCAGCCACAGAGCTGGCTATGACTGCTGCTGCTGCTACCGTTGCGACAACGAAGAAAGCTATCGAAAAACCCGTTTCCGCCCCGTTCGATCCATCAGCATTTGGGCCTACCCCATTTGCCGCCCTTTATTCAACCTTGCTAGCGCCGACGAGCATTCTCACCTCTGCTACTCCCGCAGCGAGTGCCTTATGGCCTGTGACTACCTCACCCAGCGGCCTTTCATTAATCACCTCACTGGCATCGACGAGCATTTTCTCTTTTGCCGTTCCATCGGAAGTTGAAAACATCATAGACACGGAGACGGGCCCATCCGACCCTGTATCTGCATGTCCTATCTATACCGGTGCAGATGCTATCGACATCTCCTCACGCGAGCTAGCCCAGCTCGCCAGCCGCGCGGGCGAGGAATTCTGGTTCCGGTACGAGGACCCCTCAGTCACAGACCCCGAAAACGGAATCCTCCAGCTCGCCCCGCGACCCGGCGCCAAGGTAGGAGAGCAACCTTTCTGATAGGCACTGCTAAGCTTGCAGGCTGCAGAATTTCGATGATCAAGCATACAAGTGGATCTCAACCAACGCCGCTAAGATCAAACGTGGTTAGTAGGCGATCGCTTATATGTCTTCTTCATAAAATTCTCAAATACGTCGGTAGGTTCAATGAGGGGAAGAATCCCTGCGATCTACGTGCTTCCCGCTGGCACGCGTGATGAGATCCTGGTGCTTCGATAGGTTCGAAGATACAAGCGAAGCGAAAGAAGCGGTCGGCTTTGTCACCAAGGACAATGAGCCCGGCGATGTTGGCATTAATGGTATTCAGCCCGAGAACGGCGTCCTGCCGCTCGATGCATTCAGAGACAAAATCATCCGAACGGTTGTCAAGACGGTATCAGGAAAGGCTGGTGGGAAAGAAGCGTTGGTCTTTTGCCCGGTATGGCATTTGGTACATGCTGACATATCTTTATTAGTTTCGCGACGATCTCCAGGGGCAAAGTATCCAAGACGGCGTCCAAGTCAGACCAGGCTCTTTTGAACAAAATAACATGTTGATAGATCGTGCCAAAGGTATGGAATTGCCACCTGAGAACTCGGTGGTTGGGATGCCCCGCCGGGGCTCCAGCTCGGAGGCCGGGGGTTGAAGGGATTGGTAGATCTTTTACATTTTTTCGCCTAGTACCAGGCCATAGATAGCCGATACCCCAGGCATGTTTGATGCACGCTACGACTATAAGCCAGTCTACATTAGCCTTTGCTTGGACTGGGCTGGATGTATTATTCTACGCTAATGTATGATAGAAATCTGTTCCCGTTCGAGCGTCATTGAAGGTCATCCAGACGATCGCCAGGAAAGGGTCAGCGGAAAAGTATCTCATCCGTCGGTGTGATATTTGGCACATTCATGAATTGTTATTAGCTTCATGACAACTATCAGAGGCGAGGTGCTTATCCAAGGCTGCAAGATGAAAAGAATGTTGTTAACTTGAAGTAATAAAACTTGAAGCCGATTTGATGATAACGTGAAACTGGGCTAACATTGAACAAAACTGTTCAAACTTCAGGAGTCACCTCAGCTCAGCGGCGTCCTTCAGACGAGTCAACTAGTCACGAGGGATCATCGGCCCGACTTTGCTTACGGGAGACTATCACTAAAATTGATAACGCATACCACCATCATCAAGGTACTGTTGCTACGAGCTTAGATCCTGAAGCTTAAGATTAGAATCGCCATGGAACTTGATATCGATGTGCTAGGATTTGGTATGTAATAACCCATATGCAAATAGGCCCAAGGATAACGAAATCTTTGTATTAGTTGTCAAGAAAAACCCATCTTTGCGTGTCCCACCCATCAGATACCTGATGGAAAATGTCGAATAGCATTTCCAGTTGAAAAGTGGATGGTTCCTGAGTCAAGCCCCGGGCTCTTATCGGAATGCAGGTGTATGATTGACAATCGGCTAGGCGCGGGTACTGGTATGGCTATTGGGAGTGCGAAAAACATCGGTGGTGCGAGTGCAGTTGTGCGCGGTACTTCATACCTTGGGCCCTCAGGTTGAACGTTTGAACTTATATTTCCCCCTCTTCGGGCCATGACTTCGCTGGAAACCCAAGGCCAATTGGTCGATTTCGAATCCCAAGTTGGCCAACCACCAATGGAGGTCACGGAGAACTTCAGTTACAATCAACTCAAGCACTCACCGAAACTTGTAGGACCTTGGCGCATTTAGATTCTCCGCCGCTCAGCTGAGGTACAGCCTGAGCCCGAAACTATTTAGAAGCCCCTTGGACCGACGTTTTAGCCATCGCCCACTGCCCTTCCTACTTCTCAACCCCCGCGTTTATCCCAGTTGACCTGGGTTGTTCTCTAGTCTATTCAACGCGCTATGTTTTTCCGCTCTACATTTTACCTTCCCGCTATTCTGGTCCTCTCCGGCCTACTCGCCCAGTCCGTCCCTGTCCCTCCGATTTCTGTACGCCCTCTTCAGTAACATGCACCTAGAGCCCTGTAATAACAGCCAGTAAACAGGAGAGTGAGTTGGGCGTCGACTTGAATATGCCGAGCCTTCCAGCCGGAGGACCACTGCAAAGGCGAAAAAAATAAAAGTAATGTTAGTATTTCGCCGGGATGATGTAGTATGACATTTGGCACATACTCACAAATTTTTACAGCCCACCCGAGTACACACACCCGCGGGCCAACGTTTAAACGAATCTCTACTTTATTCTACATATTGGAGTCTCCGTAAAAACGTGTGTTTAAATAGGTGGAATTCACAGTTTGGATTTTAGGTTTTAACCTTTTATCATACTTCAATTTGTACGGCGATTTATTTATACTGACTGCCCGCTCCTTGCCTAATCATCGATTGTTGACTAATTGTTGCACAACCCATCCTCTTCAACATCGGGCTGTAAGGCTTCACCTAAGCCTATCTTCCATATATCAATTCAACTTCAAACTATAACCAGATCCTAAAAATACTTTTAGGACCCGGAACACCCATTACTAAGTACCCACCAGAAATTGTTTGGATCGTTTGAACAATGTCTAAGAATTAGTTACTAATTCTAAATTTACTATATATAGTACACGTCCAGGCAGTGGAATGGTACAGCGGATACGATACGCAATCCATTAGACCCTAGTAGACATGCGCACATTTCCCCATAAATGCGCATTCACGATTCTAGTATTCTGATGGGCAGTGGCGTTTAATACTCACAATTGTCTGGCAATTGTGAGTATTAATTAACGCATTCCATCAGAATATGTCGTGACTCACACCTATTCAAGAAAGCTCCATGAACTGAGCAGATTTTAACCCCAAGATCTCCCGAAATAAATGTTTGCGGGGTTCATCTGGCCAAAAAAGAACAGGTGTGCCCCAAGCGTGCCCTCAGGTGCTGTACCGGAGCCGAAGAAATAAGCTGGCCGGGTGTGATCAAATTGAGATTGCTGATTGAGATCGTTGATTTCATCCGCCCACCAATGGATTCACTCTGATAAAAATTTACATGGCTTACCCTACTGCTGGTGCCCTCAAGTACGTAGTGGTCTCAGGCCCACGATCGGAGTATGCTCCTCGCTGGCTGTCAGCGCAAACATTCTGTGAGAATGGGGATTCCCGCATGTTGCCGTCGACGGCACAACTGGGCCATACACTGAAAACCTATAAAATGACGCTTGTGAATAGCAGGTTGTCTAACCAACTTGAAGCAATTCGAGAGCAAATTTCAAAAGCATAATACCTTTTACTGTGAGTGGCATTGGCCACAGGCGACTCGACATACGGCTGAATTCTTGTTGGCACAGACGATGTTCACCGCCATTGGAACGATCACTGCCGTCTCGCCGTCGAAACTCGAGGCTGAGTTTGTCGGGGACGGCGTCGTCCATAAATGCGTTATAGAATTCGGGCCCTCGATTTCGGAGTTACTCTCAAGCAATGAGGCCACGGTAACGTTTACCAACTTTGATGAATTGAACCCCGTATGGTACCCGTTCTGCGGTGAGGTTGGGACTATCAGCCTTGTGTTCAGTTCGGGCATGAAGATCACTGGTGCATTGACAAAACCAATTCCGTCGGAGATCAAGATCGAGGGGGTCGGGAACTGGTCCGAAGTGTGGGATCCGAAGGTAGGCGTGCCTTTGGCTTCTTATTTTGGCGATTCCTGATTTCTGTCAGCCGGCTGAGGAGTTGAAGGAGGTGGAATCTTGTAGGCGGACTCGTAGCAATGCTCCGCGGGTATGGGTTTAAAAGGATCACTTGAGCTTGTTCAAGTTGTATGATGTATGATGTGTTGTCGAAAATCCATATGTGTCAATCCAGTAAGATGATCGGGGATATGGTGTATGATACACTGTGTGCAGTGTGCACCAGTGTGGACGTTTCTGTTGTTCGCTTACATAACAATGGTGCTGCCAAAGTCCAAACGCGACAGTGAATAGCCGAACTTGGGCATCGGCAGTCCTCTCTCATCCTCCATCATTGGCGGCTTGGGCCCGGGGGCGGATGCCGTGTGCATTTATGTAGATGCTCCCATCTGCCCATCAGTAATTATCATCATCGCAACGCAGGCGCATGATTTACAACCGGCACGGGCACAAACACGTCTATATATATATACTTACTAAACTTCCCTCAGGCTGTTACGGGACGACGAGGACCGATTTACTGTCAAGGACTGCGCTGATAATATATATTTGTGCGAGTGCGATTGTACGTGGTACTTTGGGTCTCTGGGTCTTCGTTTGAACGGATGCTTCCACTTCTTTATTCAGCCACTATGAAACCAAAGACTATTCAGTGCTCAGTTTCGAATCCAAATCACCGATGATGGAAATCACGGAGGAAAGTTACAATCAGTCCGAGCACTCACTGAAACGTGTAGAACCTTAAAGCATTTGGATTCACCGCCGCTCGGCTGGGGCGGTCATGGCCTATTTAAGGGCCCTCCTCGTAGAATGTTGAACTAACGCTCTGGTCGTTGCTCACTGTCTCTTCCCACTTTCAAACCCTCCAGTTGATCTGGTTCGTCTTCTAATCCATTCAATACATCATGTTTTTCCGCTCTGCACTCTACCTCCCCGTCCTTCTGGTCCTCTCAGGCCTGCTCACCCAATCCGCCCCCGTCCCTCAAATTGCCGTATGTCCCTCAGAAATATATATCTTGAACTCCATAATAACAGTCATTAAATAGGGGAATGAGCTAGCTATCAAGCGACCGAGCGCTCCGGTCAAGAAGCCACCTCCCCCTGCTGCCCCCCCTGTGAAGGCACCACCGCCTAAGAAGCCGCCTCCCGTGGTGGTGACTACGAAAGCCGCAACTTCTGTGGCGGTCGCGAAACCGACCACGACTTCTGTGGTAGTCGCGAAACCAGCCACATCTTCTGTGGTAGTCGCGAAATCGACCACAACTGCTGCTGTCAGTACTGCAGCGACAACGAAGGCAGTTGTTAAGAGCTCGACTGTCTCGCTAGCGTCAACGAGCACCCTCTCCCTCGCCACTTCCTCGGCGAGTGCCTCAGCATCTGTGACTACCTCGTCCGGCGTCCTTTCTTCAATCACCTCGTTGGCGTCGGCGAGCATTCTATCCTCGGCTGCTCCCTCCGCGAGCGCCTCAGCATCTGCAAATACTACAGACACGGACGACAATGATTTCGCATGCCCACTCTACACCGCTGCAGATGCTGTCGACATCTCCTCACGCGAGCTAGCCAGCCGCGCGGGCGAGGAATTCTGGTTCAGGTATGAAGATCCAGCAGTGACGGACCCTGCAACTGGGATCCTCCAGCTCGCCAAACGGTCCGGCGCCAAGGTAGGAGAGCAACCTTTTTGATAGGCAACTGCTGAGCTTGCGGGGTACAGAATTTCGACGACCAGGCGTACAAGTGGATCTCGACCGACGCAGCTGCTGTCACACGTGGTCAGTGGGCGATCATATATGTGTTCTCCTTCACAAAGTTCTCAAATATATCGTTAGGTGCGATTAAGGGAAGGGTCCCTACGATCTACGTGCTTCCTGCTGGCACGCGTGATAAGATCCGTGGCGCTGCCAAGAAATTTGAAGAGACCAGCGCAGCGAAACAGGCAGTCAGCTTCGTCGAAAAGGAAAACGAGCCCAACGATGTCGGAATCAATGGCATTCAGCCCGTGGACGGCACCTTGCCGCTTGATGACTTCAGAAACAAGGTCATCCGAACAGTTGCCAGAACAGTGTCAGGAAAGGCCAATGGGAAAGTAACGTTAGTATTTCGCTCGATATCATGCTTAATACATGCTCACAAATTGTTGTTAGTTTCACGACGATTGTCAAAGGAAAGAAGCTCGGAAGTACGGACCAGAAAGACCAACAGGTTTTGAACAAAATAACATGTTGATAGATCACGCCAGGAGGTTTATAGTTACCAGCCCGAGTGATTCAGTAGATCATTGATCACATTTTGTTGCTGCCGAGCCTAGCGGTCGAATTCCATTTGGTGTATGATGTTATAAACCAGTGTGCACTTAGCCTGAGCTTGAAGGGTTGACTTGGGAGTCGGGCGCGTCCGACCAGAGACGGCACTCATACGTAGGTGGATCCATTTTTTGTTATGTAGTAGGTTTACGACAATCACCAATGGCAAGCCATCCAAGATGGCGCCTAAATCAGACCAGGCTGTCTTGAACAAAATATGTTGATAGTAGATTGCACCAAAGGGTTCGGTCATAGCCCGTGCCCCGTGCAGGTTAAGAGGATCGGTAGATCATTTGTCGCTACCAAACTCAAGCATAGGCCGTTTCGCATTCAGTGTTTGAGGCATACTTTACGATGTGACCATAAACCAGTCTGAGCTTAATTAAGCCCTGAGATCACCGGTCCGACCAGCCCTCCGCGCGACCCAGCACTATTATGTTAGCAGATCAGACTAGGAAATTTGGAATATTACACGCGAGTATGCCAGTGATTGATATGTCAGTGATTAAATTGCCCTGCCACGCTTTCAATTTGCAGAGAGAAGCAGTATGCTCCTGTAGTTTCGAGAAATAATGAGAATTATATCCCCACAAGTCCAAACGCCCAACTTAAAGACCCAAAATGTGCCACGTATAAGTTATAACTTCTCGATTCGCATATTGTTGGTTCAGTCCTGTTGGGAGTTTGGTGTATAGTACCTGCACCCAGGCCGGTCGTAAGTCATCCACCTGCGCTCCGATAATAACCTGATGGAAAAGGACATCTACGGAAATGCACCTGGCATTCACCTCTGGTTAGTTATGCCTTCGATGATGGAAGATGGAGGGAAGGTGATAGCTTGGACTGATGACTGATTAATAATGCGTAGCGATAGCTTTGCCAATGACGCCTATCGGCGACAAACGATATCAGCCTTGTGTTCAGTTCGGGCATGAAGATCACCGGTGCATTGACAGAACCAATGCCGCCGTCGGAGATCAAGATCGATGAGGTCGAGGACTGGTCCGAAATAAGGGAGGCAGGCGTGCCTTTGGCTTCTTATTTTGGCGATTCCTGATTTCTGTCAGCCGGTTGAGGAGAAGGCGAGGGAATCTTGTAGCGGACTCCTAGCCATGCTCCGTGGGTATGAGTTTAACTTAAGGATGCCGTTGTCATTTGAGCTTGTTGTAGGATGTATGATGTGTTGTCGAAAATCCATATGTGTCGATCCAGCAAGATATGATTAGGTTAGGTCATATGTGCCAAGTTGTGTATGCACCAGCGTTGGCGGCCATCCGAGACGGCTTCCGGGTCACCATGGTCAGCGGCCCAGCTGGCAGCGCCACGGTGGACGTTTCTATTGTTTGCTCAACTGGAAGTGTGCTGCCAGCCAAAGTCCAAACAACCACTCACCGGCGTTTAAATTTGGAGTTCGACCAGTGTGGCATCTCTTCCTCGCCAGGTTCATATCTTTCGCCATTTCTAGGTTATGTGCTTTGCGTGTGATGCATACGTACAGAATGGGCCCCAATCATGCTAATGCGTATGGTTGTAGGCGCTGTTATTGTTGGCAGGGGTCTGTTCGGAATAACCTTGGAATAGCCGAACTTACTAGGCATCAGCAGTCCTCTCTCATCCCCTATTTTCATCATTAGTGGCTTAGAACCAGGAACGAATACCATGTGCATTTCTGTATGTCGATGCTTCCATCTTGCTCCCATCTGCCCATCAGTAATTGTCATCATCGCAACGCAGGTGCATGATTTACCACCGGCACGGGCACGTCTATATATACTAAACTTCCCTGTCATGGGACGACGAGGACCGATTTACTGCCAAGGACTGCGCTGATAATATATATTTGTGCGAGTGCAATTGTACGTGGTACTTTGGCCTCTGGGTCTTGTTTGAACTTATCCTTCCACCTCTTCATTCAGTCACTATGAAATCGAAGCCATTTGCTCGGTTTCGAATCCAAATCACGATGATGGAATCACGGCGGAAAGTTACAATCAGTCCAAGCACTCGTCGAAACATGTAGGACCTTAGAGCATTTGGATTCACCGCGCTCAGCTGAGGTAAACATAACCTATTTAAGAGCCCCCTCGTCGAATGCTGAACTAACGCTCTGGTCGTCGCCCACTGTCCCTTCCCATTTTCAAACCCTCCAGTTGACCTGGTTCGTTTTCTAGCCATCTAATACATCATGTTTTTCCGCTCTGCACTCTACCTCCCCGTCCTTCTGGTCCTCTCGGGTCTGCTCACCCAATCCGCCCCGTCCCTCAAATTGCCGTATGTCCCTCAGAAATATATATCTTGAACTCCATAATAACAGTCAGTAAATAGGGAAATGAGTTAGCTATCAAGCGACCGAGCGCTCCAGTCAAGAAGCCACCTCCCCCTGCTGCCCCTCCGGTGAAGGCGCCACCGCCTCAAAAGCCGCCCCCCGCAGTGGTGACCACGAAACCCGCATCTGTGGCAGTCGCAAAACCGACCACGACTTCTGTGGTAGTTGCGAAACCGACCACGTCTTCTATAGTAGTCGCGAAACCAGCCACGTCTTCTGTGGTAGTCACAAAACCGGCCACATCTTCTGTGGTAGTCGCGAAATCGACCACAACTGCTGCTGTCAGTACTGCAGCGACAACGAAGGCAGTTATTAAGAGCTCGACTGTCTCGCTAGCGTCGACGAGCACCCTCTCCCTCGCCACTTCCTCGGCGAGTGCCTCAGCATCTGTGACTGCCTCGTCCGGCGTCCTTTCTTCAATCACCTCGTTCACGTCGGCGAGCATTCTATCCTCGGCTGCTCCCTCCGCGAGTGCCTCAGCATCTGTGATTGCCTCATCCAGCGTCCTTTCTTCAATCACCTCGTTGGCGTCGGCGAGCATTCTCTCCTCGGCTGCCCCCCAGCGAGTGCTTCGGCATCTGTGACTGTCTCGTCCGGCGTTCTTTCTTCAATCACCTCGTTGGCGTCGGCGAGCATTCTATCCTCGGCTGCTCCCTCCGCGAGCGCCTCGGCATCTGCAAATACCACAGACACGGACGACAATGATTTCGCATGCCCACTCTACACCGCTGCAGATGCTGTCGACATCTCCTCACGCGAGCTAGCCCAGCTTGCTAGCCGCGCGGGCGAGGAATTCTGGTTCAGGTATGAAGACCCAGCAGTGACGAACCCCGCAACCGGAATCCTCCAGCTCGCCCAACGGTCCGGCGCCAAGGTAGGAGAGCAACCTTTTTGATAGGCGACTACTAAGCTTGCGGGGTACAGAATTTCGACGACCAGGCGTACAAGTGGATCTCGACCGACGCAGCTGCTGTCACACGTGGTCAGTGGGCGATCATTTATGTGTCCTCCTTCACGAAGTTCTTAAATATATCGTTAGGTGCGATTAAGGGAAGGGTCCCTGCGATCTACGTGCTTCCTGCTGGCACGCGTGATGAGGTCCTTGGCGCTGCCAAGAAATTCGAAGAGACCAGCGCAGCGAAAGAGGCAGTCAGCTTCGTCACCAAGGATAACGAGCCCAACGATGTCGGAATCAATGGCGTTCAGCCCGAGAACGGCGTCCTGCCGCTCGATACTTTCAGAGCCAAGGTCATCCGAACGGTCGTCAAAACGGTTTCAGGAAAGGGCGGTGGGAAAGCAACGTCAGTATTTCTCTTGGTGTGGTGTTTTGCGCATGCTCAGATTTTTTGCTATGTAGTTTCACGACAATCACCAATGGAAAGGCATCCAAGACGGCGTCCAAGTCAGACCAGGCTGTCTTGAACAAAATATGTTGATAGTAGATTGCACCAATGGGTTTAGGGTTACAGCCCGTGCAGGTTAAAAGGATTGGTAGATCATTCGCATTTTGTCGCTACCAAGCTTAAGAGTAGGAGCCGAATCGTATTTGATGCACGATTTGACTATAAGCTTAATTAAGCTCTGACACCACCGGTCCCGACACCAACATCCTCCAGCCCTCCGCGCGACCTAGCACTATCATGTTAGCAGATCATACTAGGACATTTGGAGTATTACACGCGAGTATGCCGGTGATTAATATGTCATTGATTAAATTGCCCTGGCACGCTTTCAATTTGCAGAGAGATGCGGTATGCTCCTGTAGTTTCGAGAAATAATGAGAATTAAAATATCCCTCCAAGTTCAAACGCCCAACTTAAATACCCAAAAAGTGCCACGTACTATAACTTCTCGACTCGCATATTGTTGGTTCAGTCCTTTTGGGAGTTTGGTGTATGGTACCCGCACCTGGGCCGGTCGTAAATCATCCACCTGTGCTCCAATAATAACCTGATGGAAAAGGACATCTACGGAAATGCACCTGGGATTCACCTCTGGTTAGTTATGCCTTCGATGATGAAAGATGGAGGAAGGTGATGACTCGGACTAATGACTGATTTGTAATACGTAGCGATAGCTTTGCCAATTATCAGCTACTTACACTCTTTCCATCTTGGCATCGACTCTCTCTATTAGAGGCCTGAGTGACTGGGTACTATTCTTCCATCTTCCTGATACATGCCCTCTCTAAACAAAAGTTGAGTCCAGATCCAAAGGACGGCGCCACTGCGCTGTGACTTGGCAAGTTGGCTGGTCTCATGCAGATATTTGCTCTGGCAGGCCCACTGTTGCCTCCTTGGCCGCGCGTTCTGGACCTGATGCCATCCGCTTTTCGGCGGGAATGCTATTCACATTCAATCTAATAGTGTCTGACGAACAAAGCAGTATTAAAAAGAGTAGGTTTCCCTTGACAACTGATGCAAATCGCCCCTCGGGTACATTCGCGCAACGGTCGTTTTTTCAGCATCTAGCATCAATGAGTTTTTCAGGGCCCGACTCCGTCTGAGACCGTAGCAAGAGCATCGAATGGTTGACTGACTCGGTATAATCACTTCGGCTGTTGGACGCCTTCAAGTTGAGTATTCGTGTGTTCCGATCAGGAAAACTGCAAACTACATATGATGTTGCCAACTTTCCACCTTTCCAAGTTCAGTCATCATAATTCTGTTGGGAACCAAAGGCCATTTACTCAATTTCAAATCCCAATCCCCGATCATAAGAGCCATTACGATGATGATGATCAATCTAAGCACTCACCGAGACGCGTAGGACTTTGGAGCATTTGGATTCATCGCTGCTCAGTTGGAGTAGCAAACATGACCTGAGGCACCTCGAACCTATTTAAGGGCCTCTCCTTGTAGGACGTTGGGCCAACACACTGCCCACTGTCTTTTCCCAATTTCAAACCTCCACCTTCAACCTCCAGTCAACCACGTTCGTTTTCTAGCCTATCCAATATACCATGTTTTTCCGCTCTGCACTCTATCTCCCTGTCATTCTGGCCCTCTCAGGCCTACTCACCCAATCTGTCCCTGTCCTTCAAACTGCCGTATGTCCCTTTCAGAAACATATACCCTGAACCCCATAATAATCAACGAACAGGGGGGTGAACTGACTGTCAAGCAACCGAGAGCTCCAGCCAAAAAGCCATCGCCTCTAAAGCCATCCTCCACAGTCAAGACGAAAACTACCGCAGTTTCTGTGGTAGTCGCGAAACCGACCACAACTTCTGTTGCTAGTACCGTGGCGACGACGGGGACGGTTAGTACCAAGAGTTCCGTTTCGGTCGTGTCTCATGCATCTGTGGCTCCTTCATCCACCGTTTCTTCGATTACCTCGCCTGCGTCGAAGAGCGCTCTTTCCTCAGCCACCTCCTCAGTGAGTGCCTCGTCATCTGCAGCTCTCCCACCCAGCATCCTCTCCCCGAGCACTCCGCCGGTATCGAAGACCAGGCAAGGGCCGCTCCCCACGGTGGTCAGTACGGAGACTACCACAAATTCCGTGAAACAGACAACGACGGGAATTAGCAGGAGTTCTGTTTCGGTCATGCCTCCTTCATCAGCATCTGTGACTAAGTCATCCGCCCTCTCTTCGATCACCCCGCCGGCGTCGAAGAGCACTCTCCCCTCGACTGCTCCCTCAGCGAGTGCCTCGTCGTCTGCAGCTCTCCTACCCAGCATCCTCTCTTCGATCACCCCGCCGTCATCGGAGGCCAGCCAAGGGCCACTCCCTACGGTGGTCAGCACGAAGACACCACAACTTTTGTGAAACAGACGAAGGGGAGTTCTACTTCGGTTATGTCTTATTCATCAACGTCTGTGGCCACCTCGTCCGCCGTTTCTTCGATCATTTCGTCCGCGTCAAAGAGTATTCAACACTCTTCAACCACTCTCTCAGCGAGTGCCTCAGTATCTGTGGATGCCTCATCCAGCGCCCTCTCCTCAATCACCCCGTCTGCATCGAAGAGCGTTTTCTCCTCGGCCGCTCCCTCAGCAAGTACCTCTGCACCTGCGACTGCTCCGTCCAACGCCCTTTCTTCGATCATCCTGCCTGCGTCGGAAATCATTCTCTCCTCAACCACTCCTTTAGCGAGTGCCTCGTCCAGCGCCCCCTCTTCAACCACCTCGATGCCGATGAGCACTCTCTCCTCCGCCGCTCCCTCAGCGAGTGCCTCAGCATCTGCAAACACCACAGATACAGACCTATGCCCACTCAGCACTGTTGTAAATGGTACTGATATTTTTTCACGTGAGCTAGCCCTGCTTGCCCGCACGAAGGGCGAGGAGTTCTGGTTCCGATACGAATACTCCTCAGTCACGAACCCCGGAAACAGGATCCTCCAGCTTGCCGAGCGGCCCGGCGACAAGGTAGGAGAGCAACCTTTTTGACAGGCCTCCGCTAAGTCTGCGGGATATAGAATTTCGACGATCAAGCATACAAGTGGATCTCGACCAACGCAGCGAATGTCCGACGTGGTAAGTGGGAGAATGCTCTTTCCTTCACAAAATTCTCAGATACATTGCTAGGTCCAAGTGGGAATAGGAATGTTCCTACGATCTATGTGCTTCCTGCTGGCACGCGTGATGAGATCCTTGCGGCTGCCCAGGATTTCAGGGTTACCAGGGAAGAGAAACGGGCGGCCAGGTTCGTCACCAAGGACAACGAGCCCGGGGATGTTGGAATCAACGGCGTTCAGCCCGAGAATGGCATCCTGCCGCTCGATGACTTCAGAGACAAGGTCATCCGAACAGTTGCCAAAACGGTGTCAACCAGTGCCGGTGGGAAACCAACGTTAGTATTTCGCCTGATGCCGTGTTAGTACATGCTAATTGTTATTAGTTTCACGACGATTGTCAAAGGGAAGGAACTCGGAAGGACGGACCCGAAAGACCAGCATATCTTGAACAAGATATCATGTTGATAGATCACGTCAGGAGGTTTATAGCTACAGCCCGGGTGATTCGGTGGATCATCAATCACATTTTGTTGTTGCCAAGTCTAGTACTCGAATCGCATGATGTGACTATGAACTGGTCTGCGCTGAGCCTGAGCTTAAGCCTACACTATGATTGATTCAAGCACGCGTGGTTGGATCCATTATTCTATGCTAATACAATATCAGTACAATAGGAACACTATCCGAACTCATTGACCATCTCCTGAAGCACCTATCATCCACTGGTATCGTAAGCACTAATCTGTAGCATGCCCTTCGTACGCAGCATTGGCGACGAGAGCTTGAAGTCCCGTAAGAACAACGGGGCCACATTGAAACCAAGGGATTCTCTAGCGCAAATTCCAGACGCACGCGCGCGAGGTGTGGGAATGCGTCCTCAGCGGTCAAGAGCGCGTCGATGGGGGCCCACGCTGTGAAGTCTGGTTGTACTTCAGGGGAGTTGATATATGGATCAGGGACGTAAATGGTATAAACGATGGAGATGGTGTGCAAGGACAAGAATGGGGACGGGATCATGAGGAGGGCTTGGATCCACAAGAGGGGGTCTTCCCGGTTCTGGGTCAAATCGGCTCTGATACTGAGCTGCTGGAGGAACGGGGCGTTATGTTCCAGAGTGAGCCGCTCGTGAGGCGGGAGGTCCCAATAGGTTCTTAAATTGACTGCAAACGCGTTAGGGGACATGTGACAAGCGATGCGATAGGCTTACTGTCGTTCATTAAGATAATCTCGAGACGCCTGGTAAGCGTGGCGGACTGTATGAGCCGCGCGAAGGAGGGAAATGCGTTGGAAATGCTTGTGCTGAGCTCGCGTGTAGAGGATGGGTCGATCCGGGACCCGGGACGCAACATGTAATCAATGAACGCAGGCTGGGTCCGCGGCCCAATCACCAAGACATCCAACCCACAGCGGGAGCTCGGCTCAAGCTCGGATTCCGGCGACATCGGTTCTGTGGCGGAGGGGAACGCGAGATGGCTGACCTCCAATGTTCTCAAATTCCGGCATTCCTTCAATAATCCGAAGAGAGCCGACGGACTTTTCATGACTAGCCCAACTAAATTTACCTCGTTCAGTGATGGGAGCTGCAGTATTCCCCCGAGTGCCTCGCGCAGAGCTATCGGAAGTGTGTCCCATACTATCGGCATCGCCGCGGAGCGCTTGAGTTCGAATCGGGACACGTTGTGCAGCGCACGGAGAATATGCAAGAGGCCCTGATCCCGTGCGATCCATTCCCTCTGAACCATTCCCTCGCACACAACAAGCTCTTGGATATAACGCGCAATGCCCGGATCGGAGCGTAGAAGAGTATACAGGCGCTGGGAATCTGAGGGAACCTTGGCCGTGCTGCGTGGGGCGACGACTTGCGGGGGCTGCAGGGATACTTTACGGAAGAGATGTGTGCGACTGGTGTGAAGCCAGGCGTGGCAGACGAGGGCACATGCTTTGAGTGCGACAGGGTTGGAATGAAAATGGTCGAGCGCACTATCGATGACTTCTTGCGGCAATACTATGGGTTTGGTGGTGTGCATGGTAGTTGCGGTGGAGGTGCCAGCAGATTATGCTCCTGCATACTTAAATGATGGCTGGGGAAACCCAGAGTAAGTCTGGCGGTTTGATCCTTTGATCAATCTGTCACGATGGCTACTAATTAACCGGTAATACTCAGTGTTCTTTCCCAAGTGCTCCTGACTACCCCTGCTTTGAATAGTTCACTGCAATCTACGAGCCGACTGGGCTCCACGTTAGCCTGGGCATTCGGGGCACGGCCCTTCTTATCGGAGATGACATCACTTTTGATGCGCGACGAGCGATAGCAGATATTTGATAGCGCAGCCGCTGAGGCACCGTGTTAGGCTAGGCGTTCCCTATGTCTATTGAGTGGAGGTTTATGTGCATGTGTTTCCCAGGCGCCGCTCTGGTAATAGAAGTTCAATTTGAAATTAAGTTTGGATTTGCTAGCGGGATTGCCACACAATCCGTCCACACTTGGGTAGGGGAGAATCGGGTATGTTGGAGATAGGACTCGTCTGGATGAGTATGCCCGGACCACTCCACCCTTGTTCGATTGGCGAAGGGGTGAGAAACTGATGTGTTGAATGCAGAAGGCAATCAATAATGACCTTGCCTTGGTTTCAGGACCAATCACAGACAGAAGCGATTTCCGGATCTCGGGACAGGTGGAGGGAACAGTCTACCTGTGGGGGTGGCACGCCGCCCAGCAAATCAACCGTCTCCGCCGGGATATCCGTTGCGAAGCTTGGGCTGATCCGTTGAGGGGGCCAGAAGCTTTCCCCGCACGCCACCCATTAAAACCGTAGCTGGAGCGCTCTTGGGACCAATTATAGCTCATAGGCCTCGCGCAAGTACGTCCACTGTTGGACAGCGCTATGGGCCTCGTTATGATGTTTATGCTGGCGCGCGAGTGACAGTGCTAGTAGTGTGAGACATTCGTATGGCGATTTTATCCTAGAGAGCCGGAGTATCGTTACACGGGATCAGGAGGTCTGACAACCGGGGGGAAACTACAGCCAATGGGGGTTTTGAAGGTGTAACGGAAACACACGAATATCCAACTTGCGAGTTAGGTACAACCAGAATCCATATTCAGCAGTTTTACCACAAGTTTCATATTCTTAGCAAGGAGTTTTCATGTATATCGGCCTCCACAATAATCAGGAACTTTAGTATTCCAAAACGAGAGTAGCTGGGTCCGAACCAACAAAAGCGCGATATGTCATCTGAGTTAGGTATAAGCATAGGCATCTGAACATTAACTGAACATACTCACTCATTCAATGTGTAAAATAAGCTCCTGCAGGGTGTACAATCCGTTTCTCCGACTTGAGGATAATTTCACAGCATCCGTGCATTTTCTGGTCAAAGGGCCATTTTTCTTTTCAACCTTGAAAGAACTGATTGGGACCTATTTGTGCATGGCGACATCGAAGACTCTGCCTCGAAGAACAAAAATATCGATTGGGTGCGTGTGCCATGATTGATTGTGGGACTGACGGAATCAGCCTACCGTGTGTTCCGGTTCGCCTATCACTTCTGATCACGAGGCAGACAATTGACAGACCAATGTTGGGAAATAACAACCAAACCATTGGACACGGAAAGCCGAAATTGCTATACATGCCACCGCCACTTATGATAATGCATCCCGGTTAGCAAAGAGCCAAGCTAAACTCCCACTGTATGTATGTATTATCTCCAACAAACCCCATTTGCTCAAATGGAGTCGACCATTTGATGTTCTATCCAGCACCACGCAAGTGTGGACCTTGTGAACTTTCGCCCAGATTCGGCAGGCTGGCTGGTTTATCTTCTCCATGTTATCAATGGCTGGCCCAGGATCGTTTTCGGCACAACGCCATGCTAGAACACACACCGAGCACAGTGGAGACGACGGTGTTCTCCCCAGGCGAGGAGGCGGGCCCGCGCGATGTGCGCAGCAGGCAGCGACGGAAGGACGAGGTGTTGCTCGCATTTTTGGGCTATAAGAGCGAATTTCGCCGCGAGTTTTCGGTAAGCCGTTGCCAGAGTGGCTGTCGACACCCCCTCACGATGAGTGCAGATGATAGAGACGATCGCCTTTGCGTTTTCGATTATGGGTGTTTGCTCGGCCGTGTCCACCACATTCGTCTTCCCTCTCGTCACCGGTCAGTTCCTGTCAACGTTTACCCCGTTCCATGATTGACGTAACATCTTGGGGTGCTGTAGCCGGGCACGTTGGCATGGTCTTTGGCTGGCTCATCCCCTGCTTTTTCGTCATGTGCATCGCAGCCTCGCTCGCAGAGTTGACTTCATCAATGCCGTGAGTCTCCGGAATTGCGAAAACTGCGTACCAACTATAGCTCTCTCAGTACAAGCGCAGGGCTGTACTACTTTTCTGCCAAGCTGGCACCCCCGCGGTACTCCGCGCTCGTCAGCTGGATCACAGGGTGGGCCAACGTATCGGGCCAAATTGCCCTGGTATGTTCGATCGACTTTACCTGGTGCGTCACACGCGCGTGGCATTTATCCACTACTCTGACGGGGACGGTGAAGCGCCCAGATGATTACCACGGCAGTGACGCTAGGGACTGACGGGGCGGTGGTGTTGGGCTCGGCGCCGACGTTTGGCATCCTACTGGCCTTGTTGCTGACCCACGCCATCGCGTGCGCATCGACGACGCAGGTCCTGGCGCGCTTGACGTTTGTGTTTGCATTTGTCAATGGTACTTTCTCCCTTTCATCAAGGAATGAACAAATGGACCGACGCTTCGATTCATTCCAGTGGGTTCGACGCTTGCAGCTGTGATATGTTTGTTCGTGGCGTCCGGAGATCGGAGGGTCTCCGCAAAGGACGCCTTCACCTTATTCGAGAACCATACGGGATGGAAGAATAGTTCGTGCCTATCGTCTAATCTCCATTATCAAATCTAACTCCACTCCATTCAAAGACGGATGGGCCTTCCTTCTATCGTTCACAGCGCCCATGTGGACTCTCACGGGCTGTAAATCATTTCGCATATCCCCTATCGCTCATTGAACCGACCCCACCCCAAAACTAGTTGACGCTGCGGCGCACATCTCTGAAGAGGTCGCGAACGCCGCGTGGTCGGCGCCCATAGCCATGGTAGCGGGAGTGGGAGCAACCGAGCTCCTGGGGTTCCTGTTCTTGCTCTCAGCGAGCTTCGCCACCGCATCTGTCGCCGACCTGCTCGCATCGGACCTGCCCCTGCCCATGGGCCAGCTCTTTTTCGATACGCTGGGAAAGAGCGGTATGCTCATCATATGGAGCTTCCTCATATCGATCCAGGCGCGTTGTTTATTTTTATATCACTGTGCGCCGCTTACGCGTTATGGGATAGTGGGTAAATGGTGTCTCGCAGGGCGTCGATGCGTCGCGCGTCACGTTTGCGCTGGCACGTGACAATGGCCTCCCGGGCTCGCGCTGGTGGAAACAGATTAACCCGCACACGCAGACCCCGTATACGCGGTATGGCTTGTGATGGGCACCTCAGCCCTCATCGGCACACTCATGTTTTCCGAGACGGCCCTCTCGTCGTTGGCAGGGTATAATTGACATCCATTCAGAATATACGGTGCTTATTTTCCTACAGGGCAACCGTGGTTGGGCTATACACCTCGTATGCCATCCCCATCTACTTCCGGGTGACGAGCGGAAGGTCAAAATTCGTACCGGGGCCGTTCTCGCTGGGGCGCTGGCATATGGTTGTCAACATCATCGCCATCGCCTGGGCGGTATTCGTCAGCATCCTCCTCCTCTTCCCGCTCACGCCAGCGACGACCCCAGACGAGATGAGTGCGTACCCCATACCTGCCCGCTCGCCGCTGTGGCTCACGGACATTACAGACTACGCGGTCGTCATCGTGATGGCTGTGTTCCTCTTATCGGGCATGTCCTGGGTGCTCTCCGCGCACCGCTGGTTCTCAGGGCCCGTGCCCAATATTACTGATAGCGATCGCCCTTCTCCGCAGCACTCCGAGGTGGAGGCGAAGGAGCAGGTGGGGTAGATCCCGCAGTCGATTTGCTTACAAAAGAATGTATATCATTGCAAGTGGGAATACAATGTGCAAGAGCCAAGAAGCGATGAATATAATAAATATAAAATACATCGTACTGTCGTCATGATCATCTAACGTCTACCCGCCTAGACCGCCCCAAATGACGACTCGGCAGTATGTGTCTCCGTGCGGGACTGCGAGACCATGTCCAAATCCGACAGCTTGAGATCCACAAACTCCGCGCGCTGTGCTGTGGTGCCGTGCGTCTTGGTGGCAGGTCTGGGTCCGAGTAGGTGGGGTCGTCCACCGTCACGCCGGTGGTGGCGAAGGTGTCTTTGCGTGTGCGGCTGCGCCCCGTGGCGAAGGTGATGAAGGTGGAGAAGCGCGTGCTCCTGCGTGCCTGTGTGCGCTCGCGCAGGCGGATGGAGGCGGTGACCACGACGGGGATGTTGCACACGATGAGGGAAACGCAGTCCTGCAAAGCCGTGGTGAGGAGCAGAATGTGCGGCAGGGGGCTGGGTACGCACCTCGACAAGGGCCGCGATAACGACCTTGGTGCCGCCGAGCTTGAGGATGTAGACGGCGTGCACGAGCGAGACGATGGTGGTGACGATGCAAGTGGAGAAGATGACCATCAGGCGGTGCCGTAGCCCCTTGTCTTCAAGTCCCTTCAGCAGCTTGAGGGGAGCGATGATTAATATGAGATCTGCGATGATGTCCGCTTATTTGGAAGAAGAATCAGCTCGGATGCATATGCGCCAGCGAAAAGGGGATGCACGCACAGACGAGCTGGCAGATGGCGACTTCTTTATTCAGGGTGCATTGTGGGCTCTCCATGTCCTTCCATCCGTGCTCGGGCTCGCATACCCAAAAGAGCTGTGCGATAAGGATGAGGCACACGAGGATGTACACAAAGGCAATGTACAACAGTCGCTTCCGCCGGCTCTCGCTAGGATCGAGCCGGATGATCGAGAACAAGATAGATAGCCGCGCAGACCTGCGGGATCGGTCATCAGTCAGCGGGGATGGGGACGGGGACGGGTGGGGGTAGACCAACCAGATGGTAGCGTAAAACGTGGCTGCCATGAGGTAATAGGCGGCGACGCGGTGCAGCCGCGAGAGCTCCGCTGCACAACACAGAAGGGTCGGTTATACATTTGGGGTAAAGGGGTGGCAGGTTTGCGTACATGGATTAGGGACGTGCATGAACACGGCCGCGATTTGGACGCATAACGAGAGCATGGAGAAGAATGCCCATGCCTGCGGTACATTGTCAGCGAATGATCTCGCTTTTAGGACGGAGCCCTTACATCGTCAGCCCACAGACGGCCCTTGCGAACACATAGACGGTATATGGTGGTCGCTAGTGCCACAAACGAACAAACAGACGAGGTTACTAATCAAACCCGCTAAGCGATCAGTGGTAGAACGGTACGGCTGGCAGCCCACCTTTTATCTGTACTAGCGGGTCGCTCCAGTGGATGGTCATATCGAGGCAGGACTGGACGGAACAGAGAGCATCCAACGGGGCGTGGGGGGCAACACACAATGGGTGTCGAGGCAAAATAAATGGGGGAGAAGAGAAAATAGTCTCGCGGATCAACTGACAAGACAGGTTGTACAAGTGGCGTTGGGAGCTTGCTCCATCACTGGCCGGCAATTTCGGTGCTAAGGAGCCTGAGGGAAAATGGCTATTCTTGTGACGACGGCGGGAGCATCAACACGCGGCTGTGAATCGAAGCTGATTGCAGCCGTGGATTAACCTACACAAGGAATATCAGTCCATTATTCCACCCACTCCGTGTTTCGTGTTGACAGCCATCACCTCCCGCACAAGCCCAATAGGCGTCCTCGCCGGGTCTGCTTTCGGCCGTCGACCCAAAACTGCTGCGCCCGGAACGTGATTGATGGATCAACCCGTCTTCTGTCTCCATACGAGCATTCAATTAATTAACAATCTACCCAGTCCTACACGCCGTGCGCACCTTTGTGTACTGATAAATCCGAATGGCTATGGCATCGTGGCACCCTACATCGCGCATCGCCCTAGCACGTAGAGCTCCTACTCCTCTATTGGCCCGGCATCACCCCGAAATTCGCTCTCCCTGGGTTTTGCTAGAGCCTTCAGATCCAAGGCGTCGATTTGGGCACCGATTCAAACCCCATCGTTTTTAAACTCCATCATGATATTTATCAGTTCTTCTTCAAAGCATGTGCTTGCGCCCCATGACTCTCAGGCCCCGCGGATTCCGACCACATCGGCTCAAGATACTCACCATGGCTTGGAAGCTGCTGGATTGTCACCTAGTATTTCAAATTGCCGAGCAGGCGTAAGTCTTAAGCAACCGCAGCAGTAGCTGGTGTGTACCTCCCGTCCTAATGTCTGAACTCGCATCCCCCGAATTCCTGTCGCGCATGGAAGCCCTGTACCCCAAGGAGGGCGAACAGGCTGGCACCTGGGCCCCCATCGTGGCCACCGCATTCAGCGCCAGCAATGCCCCCGAGGCCGTCCCACTCGTCTTTCAGCACGCGGTCCGAGGCCTGGAATCGCGCGATGAGCGCCTCTTGCTTGTCCGGAAGATGAAGGATGCCGTGTTCAAATCTGGCATGCTGTCAGGCTACCCCAAGGTCCACGCGGTCTCTCCTTGCCATTGTGAATCCGTCCACTCATTTTCCCAGGCCATCAATGCTCTCATTCACCTCAACACGGTCCTCCCTGACGACCTGCGTGACGCCGCTCCCCTCCGGTGGGAATATTCCCTTGTCATATGTTGACATCTTATTTATGTCCAGCCCAGCGATCTCTCGCTGACTACCAGTGACCTCAATCGCATCGGCCAAGAGCACTTCTCCCGTACCTATGGCGACACTACGGAGACAGTTCAATCGCTCCTGAGAGAGATATACCCGGACCTGGGTAAGTGCACACCTGTCGCTGTGTCCGAATCTGTGTGCTTATCACATCTCTTGGCTTGCCGTGGAAGAACACTTCTCGACAACATTTGCGTATGGATACACCTACGGCTTTTCCCAAGTCCTGAGCGCCGCCGAGACATCGTTTGCAATGGTCGCGGCGCTGATAGCAACGGACACGCCGCGGCAGATCGAGTGCATCTGCAGGGGCGATGAGGAATGGCGCGAGTCGGGCAGAGGTGACGGCGGTGCGGCAGATCTCGATGGAGGTTTCTCGGTGGCGGGTGTCGTGTGGAAGGGCGACATTCCTGATATATGAGCCTCTACTCTGAATTAAGCACTTGGAGTAGCCAAAATTCACTTTAGACCTTGCTCCGATGTTTATTTAGATATTCATTTCAATCGCGTCGCTCTTGGCCATCCTACCGTCATTGAGCAGAGCCAGGTCTGTTTTTGATGGCCCCGGAACTCTCACATAGGGAAAACTGTTGTAGGTGTGCGAGATCCATTGTATTTCTTGTCCTGAATTGTCGTCGGCACCCCGGCGCGATCTTGCCAAGCACCAAATTTATTCTATTCTTTCGGATAAAAGCTTACAAAATGTCACCCAGTGGCACAGATTTCAGATTAGTATCTCAATTCCATCAATGCATTTCCTCCCAGTATTTATTCCTGAGAGCATTGGTACGTCTGGTTTCCAGACTAACCACTACCTGCGTTGAGAAGGAGGCGGGATTGTTGCAGTGGCAGGCATCTCAGCGTCCAGCGGTCGGACAATTTGGCACACTGAGCGCGCTGCAAAAAGCGGTGAGGGTTGAACGTTGGATATGAACGTTGAATACCTGGACATGGAACTTAGTAGCCCGAGCATGCTTACAAGGTGTTAATTTGTGGGTTGCTAATAAATTAGTACCGCCATCACTGGTCTCACCGTTCTCTATGTTGTGGGCTAGCGCTTGTTCACACTGAGCAGGCAGAAATAAACAGAAATACAGACTCGTCGTACAAGCTCCCCGTTCCCTGGCGCCAGCGACCTTGTTCAGCGCTATATGTAGTCCATCCTGGATTCGCTTAGACCGGTGATCGTTATCGAAGGACTTTCGTTTTTTCCCTTCATGGAAGAACTGGTTCGCTATGTTACTGTAGAGCCTCGGGATTAGATTCGAACACCAGGCTTCGGTTTGGGCTCCGACCTAGTCTCCCGTAGGCAGACCAAAAAAAATAGATAGAAGACAATCGTTCTATCGGCTCCGACCTAAAGTCCACTGTTTTTAGAATTAAATCCCATTGATATTTATCAGTTCTTCTCCTCGGAGTCCATGGCATATGTGCTTTGGTGCATCCCATGACTCTTGTATCTCAAATTTCCAAACAGATGCAAGTGCAGCAGTTGCTGCGTACCTCTCGACTTGATGTCTGAACTCGCATCCCCGAATTCCTATCGCGCATGGAATCCCTGTATCCCAAGGGGGCGAACAGGCTGGCACCTGGGCCCCCATCGCGGCGACCGCATTCAGCGCCAGCAATGCCCCCGAGGCCGTTCCGCTCGTCTTTCAGTATGCGGTTCGAGGCCTTGAATCGCGCGATGAGCGCCTCTTGCTTGTCCGGAAGATGAAGGATGCCGTGTTCAAATCTGGCACGATGTCAGGCTACCCCAAGGTCCACGCGGTCTCTCCTTGCCATTGTGAATCTGTCCACTCATTTTCCCAGGCCATCAATGCTCTCATTCACCTCAACACGGTCCTCCCTGACGACCTGCGTGACGCCGCTCCCCTCCGGTGGGAATATTCCCCGTCATATTGACATCTTATTATGTCCAGCCCAGCGATCTCTCGCTGACTACCAGTGACCTCAATCGCATCGGCCAAGAGCACTTCTCCCGTACCTATGGCGACACTACGGATACAGTTCAATCACTCCTAGAGAGATATACCCGGACCTGGGTAAGTGCACACCTGTCGCTGTGTCCAAATCTGTGTGCTTATCGCATCTCTTGGCTTGCCGTGGAAGAACACTTCTCGACAACATTTGCGTATGGATACACCTACGGCTTTTCTCAAGTCCTGAGCGCCGCCGAGACATCGTTTGCACTGGTCGCGGCGCTGATAGCAACGGACATGCCGCGTCAAATCGACTGGCATCTGCAAGGGGCAATGAGGAATGGCGCGAGTCGGGCTGAGGTGACGGCGGTGCGGCAGATCTCGATGGAGGTTCTCGGGTGGCGGGTGTCGTGTGGAAACACGACATCCCCAATATATGAGCCTCTACCAACTTGGTAGCTTACGAGGTGTCAATTCGTGGGCTGCTAACAATTAGTACCGCCATCACTGGTCTCACCATTCTCTATACAAACGCAGGAGTGATTCCCTGGCGATGTCGTGGGCTTGTCCGAATTGTTGTTCACAGTTGTCAGTGAGCGGTCGGAAATAAGCAGAAATACAGACTCGTCGTACAAGTTCCCCGTTCCCTGGCGCCAGCGACCTTGTTCAGCGCCATATGTAGTTCATCCTGGGTTTCGCTATGTTACTGTAAAGCCTCGGGATTAGATTCGAACACCAGACTTTGGTTTGGGCTCCGACTTACTTAAAGTCTAATTTCCACTCGAATGGTCGCCTTCGGCGACAATCACCTTGTTTGTCCGGACTGTTGAGGGTAATTTGGCTTGGACAAAGAATGGCACAGGGTTACCTTTTATGGGCAATTATCGTTCAGGGAATGACGGTGATGATGTTCTTCTCCAAGGCATGTGCTTACACCCATGACTCGTGATTCCGACTGCATCGGGTCAACATAATACATTCACTAGCTGCTGGATGTCACCTCGTATCTCAAATTTCCAACAGATGCAAGTGCAGCAGTTGCTGCGTACCTCTCGACTTGATGTCTGAACTCGCATCCCCCGAATTCCTATCGCGCATGGAAGCCCTGTATCCCAAGGGGGGCGAACAGGCTGGCACCTGGGCCCCCATCGTGGCCACCGCATTCAGCGCCAGCAATGCCCCGAGGCCGTCCCACTCGTCTTTCAGTACGCAGTCCGAGGCCTGGAATCGCGCGATGAGCGCCTCTTGCTTGTCCGGAAGATGAAGGATGCTGTATTCAAATCTGGCCTGCTGTCAGGTTATCCAAAGGTCCATGCGGTCTCTTTTCGCTGTGTGTCCACTCATTTTCCCAGGCCATCAATGCTCTCATTCACCTCAACACGATCCTCCCTGACGACTTGCGTGATACCACTCCCCTTCGGTGGGAATGCCCCTGTCATATGTTGAAATCTCATTTATGCCCAACCCAGCAATCTTTCGCTGACCACAATGACCTCAATCGCATTGGTCAAGAGCACGCTTCTCGTACCTATGGCGACACTACAGAGACAGTTCAATCGCTCATAAAAGAGACATACCCGGACCTCGGTAAGTGCACACCTGTCGTTGTGTCCAAACTTGCGTGCTTATCAGGACTCTTGCATTGAAGAGTACTTCTTGGCAACATTTTCGTATGGATATACCATGAGCTTCTCTCAAGTCCTAAGCGCTGCTGAGACATCCCTCGTAACGGTCGCGGCGCTGATAGCAACAGATACGCCACGTCAGACCGAGTGGCACCTGCAAGGGGCAATGAGGAATGGCGCGAGTCGGGCTGAAGTGACAGCGGTGCGGCAGATCTCGATGGAGGTTTCTCGGATGTCGTATGGAAACACGACATTCCCGATATATGAGCCTCTACCCTGAATCGAGCACTCGGAGTAGCCAAAATTTTACCTAGACCTTGCCCTGATGTTCATTTCCTGGATGTTCGTTCCAATCATGTCGCTTTTGACCATCCTCTGGGGAAAATCCCTGATAGAATGTGTAAACACCGCCGGATCAATTGCCTAAAAACGATTGCTCCCATCGGCATGATGTCGTGGAGTATTATTTATTACCATAGCACACGGCTAGGCACGAAAAGTCACTTCGTGGTAAAGATCAGTAACGTTTTCTGATGACTGTCAACAACTTGGCTCCAGCTTCTGCCACTTGAGCTTTTTCCTAATGCGTGTCAGACCAGCTGAGCTTCTTAAAAATCATCATTCCCGCTTGGCGCTCCTCCGAGTCTCCTCACCTCGACGATGGCTGGATCTCCCGTAAAGACGGACACAGAATGGGAAAAAGAAAGCTCACTTGCCTATTCACGGACACTGGAGCATCCCGCAGATGATGGCAAGCCTATGCCCGTCGACAGCCGGGTGCGCCGCAAGGTGGATCTCAACCTTATCCCTCTCATTGCCATTCTCTACTTGTGCAGTTTCCTGTGAGTGCACACTGATCTGCGCCTGCATCAATCAACCATGACTCACGCCATGCGGTGTGGCAGCGATCGCGGGAACATTGGTGAGTGCATGAACTTCCCTGGTGCATCCGAAGAGTGGCTCATGGACCAGTCTCGCTCAGGTAACGCTCGGGTACGTTCGATATACTTCTAGTTGCATTCAATTGATGAACACCTCATCAGGTCGCAGGGATGGCAACAGACTTGCGTCTTACAGGTATTAAATATCAACTTGCGGCTGCTGTATTTTTTGTGAGTCGGGTTCTGTAATGATGCAATCGCAGAGTTCTTGAACCAGAACCGCAATAGATCCCTTATAGTTTAATGGAAATACCATGGTCCGTCCAAGGCCCCAAGGGAGTGCTCAACTAACGCGGGCTGTTGCAGTAATGTCGCCCTCAAGTTGATTAAACCCTCCATCTGGAGTGAGCAGTTCTAACTTTAACCTGCCGGGGAGCCGATCATTCTAATACACATGCTCAGTACCTGCCATCATGTTTGTTTGGGGCATAGTCAGTATGTCATGGGAACCGCCACATCACAACGTTCTCGTGCTCAACCGAATCTAGTGCTGTCAATGGCCTTTGTGAAGAGCTATCAAGGGCTTGTCATGTATGCCATATCAAATTCTATTCAAGCATGGCCGAGGTGTGCTAAATTTGATCCCCCACCTAGCGCTCGGGTGTTCCTTGGCCTCGCCGAAGCGGGATTACCACCTGGAGTGGGTATGTGAACGGTGATGATACCACCTGCTCGGTTCTCACGTGGATCATTATCAGCTTTTTATATTACACTCTGGTACCGCCGATCTGACCAAGCACGGCCGATATCATTGTACTTCTCTTCGGCCACGGTGGCAGGTGCATTCGGAGGCCTGTTGGCGTTTGCAATTGAAAAGTTAGACGGGTGGGTCAATTCAACATCGCCACGCTGGTTCCACGACATCTGATTGTTGCTAGACGCGGCGGCCTCCGTGGATGGGCGTGGATTGTGAGTATCTTTGTTCTCATGATATGCTGTCAATCCTAAGGCGTTTATTGGAAGTTCCTCCTTGAGGGGCTTTGTAGGTTTTCCATATCCCCACGCCGAGTATCCACAGCTGAGTGCGACACTGGCGCCCAATAGTGACTGTCGTATGCTCCCTTCTCGCATTTTGGAAAATGCCCGACGTAAGCATGCGGGACCATCCGCCATCATATTCCGTGCTGATCTCGACATAGTACCCAACCACTGCAAAATTCCTGACCACCGGTGAGCGGGAACACCTAGTGGAGGCACTCCGGCGCGACAATGCAGGCGAGCCGTCGCATTTCGAGATGCGGTTCGTATGGGAGACCCTGCGCGATCCCATGTCATGGCTGCAAACAACCGTTTATTTGGGGTTTGCATTATCTCCTACAAGACAGCCCTTCCGAACCACTGACATTATTTTTAGCATGGTTATGCCACTCTATGCCTTCTCGCTCTTCCTCCCAACCATCATCAATGCCCTTGGGTTCTCCGCATCAAACGCACAGCTGTAATTACATCCCTGAAACATCGCACTACGCACCACACTGACACCGAACGTAGCCTCACGATTCCACCCTACGCCGTGGGGTGTCTCTTCACCATCGGCATCGGGATGCTTTCCGACCGCTACAAGGCGCGCGGGCCGTTCGTCATGGGCTGCGCGCTCCTGGGCATCATCGGTTACGCGATGCTGTACGCTACGAGCCCGCAGAACCTCCCGGGCGTGGGCTACGCGGGCTCGATTCTGGCCGCATGTGGCGTGTTCCCCACCGTGCCGCTGATGCTGGCGTGGGGCTCCGGTAATGCGGGCAGCTCCCTGAAGAAGGCGGTGATTATTGGCCTGCAGAGCGGCGTCGGCAACCTTGGAGGGTAAGGCCCCGTGACCTGTGAGCGCGAGCTGGGGTGCTGAGGGATATCGTGATATAGGATCTGTTCGTCGTTTATTTACCGCACGCAGGATACACCGCGGTTTCACCTCGGACACGGTGCGTATTTCCTCCCCCCCACTACGTTCGAGAGTCCGTACTCACTTCGTGCCAAGGGATCGTCATCGGGTTTTTGTGCATGGCCTTTACGGCCTCTGCTCTTTGTGTCTACCTTTATTCTAAAATGAATAAGGAGAAGGAGGAGAGGTGTGTGAGAGAAGGGATAGACATGAGCCGAAAAGCGGAATTCACTGCAATGGGGACTAATTCGCCCTTGTTCCGGTAGGCAGCCTTCGTCACATTATGCTGAACTTGTGTCTTACTTGTGGGGCGTGATAGATATTCCCTATGATTATTAGGGCTATTGTCCATTTATTTCTGACACGCCAAATATACATGATCCCCCAAACAAAGTAGGCACTGCCCTGAGCACCTGCGGAATTTTGACCTTCTTGAGCTCGGGGCATATTCGTTCCCAGATTATGGATGGGAAGTTCCACCGCGCTTATGTTTGACGGAAGGAAGTGGCCCAAGATTGCGCCGGTCCAGATCTTGGTCCGCATGGTGTTGGACTGACGCAATCCCCGCACCCGCTAGGGCATTTATTCATTGGCAACTGTAGAGCGAGATTTTCCCGTTAGAATCGGCCGTCGGCTTCGTTTGGGATGACCATCTACTAGATGCAGCGTGATAAGGCTTTTTGGCAGGTCCGATTGGTCCTCAACTCCGCTATCTGTGACTCTGAGCCCGCGACGCGTTCGCGGATCGTCATTGATTATAGAACGCGATGTTCATATCATCCTTGGGTATCGTGCGCGTTTGTAGATATCGAAGGATCGTGATAGCATAGCTTACCTGGCCCACCAGTGTTTGTGCCGATTTGTGTGTTTGTATCCCAGGGCTTTGGCCAACAACTCGGACGTCATTGATTTGCCGGATCTTGTCATAAAGCTCCGGGGTATATTTAGTTCACAACCACCGGTGTATCTGGCCTTCCTCTGAACCATGGACACCAATTCTGGGCAGAATTTACAGCGTAGGTGTGCGATAACATGATAGGATGCCTTTGACGCGTCCAATAACAGGGGAGCTTGATCCAATCATGGATTTTACTGCGGGCACTACATCAGGAAAACATGGACCTGGTCTTTGGTAACTTTATCTTTAATTTAGATCTTCGCATCTTTGCACATCATCTTTTTTATCTTTGAGCTTTGAATGTGGGTCTTTCATTGTTAGTGTGATCTCGCGCGTCTTTGATATCCGCAGAAGTCTTGCCTGGCCGGACTTGATGAAATTTCCGAGTTCAACGGTCACGTGGCATCAATCACACCGTGTTTGTTATCGCTGAAAATTTTACGTCGTTATCAATCTCTCACTTCTCCCATCACGACGGCGCCAATTGCAACATCCAAGCTGCGCCACTCCTGGGGATAATAAGGCTCGCAACACTTGGGCACTACCCAGTGCCGTCACGGCTCTTCAATGGTAGGTAAGGCCCATCACCCCCTCACAAACAAGGTAACATAGTTGTCAAACTTAATCTCTAGGGGCAGCATGTCTTGCCTCATCGATGTCGCCAATACCACGGTCTTTGGGAGACGACACGAGCCACAGCCCCCAAGGATGACGCTGACATTTCATGATTTTGAAGGACAGCGTCTGCGGCACGGCCCCCAGGCGGACGACGATGACACACCACGACTCTCGGGGAACAAAACAGACGATAATGGCATCAAGCAATCAACGAGGCGTTGGAGCCGCAGCTCCTGCGAGCAAGGTGATGCTGTCCCACTGTTTCTAGAGGATGACGCAGCCTGATTCCGTGACCTGATAGTGCAGCGACGCCTCGTCTAATACGCATCAGTATACGCAACGAACGCCCGTGTACTGTCCCAACTACACCAACAAGCCCAAGAAATTTTACGGGAGAATAGGGCGGGACAGCCTGAGCAGACTGGACCGAGAATCTGATTGGGTGCGTACATTTACAGCTCGATAAAAAAGGGATTATAGGTACTGAACAATGGTGAGGTGCTATGCCCCTAGAAACGATACATCAAAGGTGGGGAATCATGATACACCACGGCTACCGGGAGATGATGTTATTGCAGGGGGGTGGCAATACAGCCGTGGTGTGGGTGGACTAATACATTTACACACCGTCGCCTTGCCGGATTACGCTATATGCCTCAGGTGTGTGAGAATTTCCAGTGTTGGAGTCCTCGCCATGGTCCGCCCATGCATACCCTGCCAGTGCAACCCGCAGTACCGCACCTTGCTGGTCATACCCGCTCTCCAATCATGTGCCCCCACGACCCTCGTCCGTGGTATTCGACGTGCTGGCTATATGTACGTCCTCCAGATTATTGCGTCGGGACTCCTCATTTAGATACATATTATCATGTATTATACATTGAATTCAATAATGATACTAGTACAATCTACAAAGACCTCGTTCCATAGAAAGACGTGAAAGCAAAAGACTGTCACACTGAAAGATCTGACCCAAAGATCAAAGATGGTCTTTCAGAGAATATGTACCCTACTTTGGAAAGCTCAGATAAGTCTTTGGCCCGCAACATCTTTTCAATCTTTTATGTCTTTGTGGTCTTCGGGGAGACCCCAAAGACTCCAAAGATATACCCTATGTTTTCCTGATGTATTGCGGTATGTTCGCTACGTGCACATGGTATCGGGTCGCTGAGGTATACAGGGAATCGCGGGTCTGGTGGTTGGATTTCCGTTTGACACAGGTGTGATTGAACGTCTCGTTTGCCGTCGTTTACTCCTAAAGCCACCTACCAGTGAAGGTTCGTTTCCAGAGCCCGGAAATATCAGGGAGATACCGTTCTACAGTCCACGCATTCACCACCATCGTACGCGAAGAGAAGTTTGTTGGTCTTTACAAAGGAATAATGTCGCCTCTGGTATTTCCTCCTTTTGTGGCGCCATACAAAATACCCATCCCACTCGCAGGCCACCGCAGCCCTCCTCAATGGTCTAGTCTTCGCGTCCTATCGATTCTTCATGCAGATGCAATTGGATAGCCTGGATTCCATCCCAAGCATCTATCAGATAGCCCTTGCAGGCGCCGGTAGTGGCATCGTCGCTTCGTGAGTGGCAGCCTCGTGTATTAACCCAGGGTCTGCTGACCGCGTATCTGCCGCTTTACGCCCCAGGATCATCGCAACGCCGACGGAGCTGATCAAGATCCGGCAGCAATCACTACTCGTCCCAACCTCAGCCGCGCAGATTGCATTGCAGATATTCCGGGAAACAGGTGTGCGGGGGTTGTATCGGGGGATGGCGGCGACGGCGTTGCGGGATTGTGGTTACGGGGCATATTTCGCGGCGGTACGCTGATAATCTTTGCCCTGGCGTTGTCTGATGACATGATCCAATTCAGTACGAGGCAACATCCCGATATCTGGCATTGGCTTCATATCCCAACAACATCGCATCTGACCATTCCTCCATCATGTCCGAGGCGGAGGCAGGGATGAACAGGCTCTCATGGCCCTCTCTCCTCATTGCCGGAGGCATTGCGGGTATAGGTATAGCAACTACCACCCCTGATTCCCTCCCACGCGTACTGATGCTTCACCAACAGCCGGCTGGCTGTTCACATTCCCATTCGACGTCGTAAAGACCCGGATCCAGGGGAGCGAGCCCCTCCCTCTCCCTTCCCCGTCCCCGCATGGAGTATCGAGCGCGCGGGCCTTTGCGCCGACTCCGCCAGCCGCTTTTGCTGGCACCCCACTTCTAGGACACCAGCATGCTGCCCGCCAGATTGATCCGTACCGATCCACGATCTCGACATTCGTCAATTCGTATCGTGCAGAGGGCGTCGGGGTATTCTTTCGCGGGCTTGCACCAACACTTATCCGGTATGCTGCCATCTTCCACCTTCCGAGTCTTTCATCGGCCGCTCGTACCTTGTGACGAAACAAAACTGACTTATCATCATTGCCAGTGCCATTCCTGTTAATATGGCAACGTTCGCTACCTTTGAAGCCATTGTGCACTCCTTCTAGATATATAATATTGGCCGGGGTTCAGCCCATCATGCTAGGCGCGACATAGGTGGATTACCCGCGGGCCTGAAAGACGAGTCCGCCCTCATCAGTAAAGTACGGGGTTCTGGGCTCATAATGACAAACGATTGGGGACACCCGAGTTTGTGATGGAGATAGAGATACCTCCTATATAGTCATTGTATTTATATGTACCCACGGCGAGATTGTAATTGGACGGTCTCCGCTTTGTAAATATCCAATCAGATCATGAGTTTAATCGCGCGTATAATGCATAACCTGACAAAATACTCTCCTATCAACCACGATGGCCCGGGCGCGCACTATTGCCCCATTTTTCTAGGAAGCCACTTGAATACTCATAAATCTCCCTCTGTGCTGGGGTCCGCGCCTGCCGCTTCGAAATGGAGCCACGTGGGACTTAGTCCGGGAATGTCATTGTCACCGTCCGCCCGGACTCTACGGTAGTCTCTACCTCAATTTTGGACCCTAAACCCGCGCCGCTGAAGCGGAGTTTGAAATATGAATTTTGACGGTTTGGGCGCAAGTCTGCATGTCATAGAATGCCTTCCCCAGCCTCAAACTTCCCTAGTACTCTTGTAACATTATAGTATTGCCATCCTAACTCTAGCTGAACCCTAACCGAACCCTAACAGCTAACCAAAGTCTAACCGAACCCTAACCGCTAACTGCTAACCAAACCCTAACCAGCTAAGTTTGTCGTTTTAAACGCCGCTTTCAGCGGCGTGGGTTTAAAGTTCCTCAATTTTCCCACTCGCGTCTCGTGACACTTTGCCCAAATGGTCTTATCATAAAATACCCGGCATCTGTTCTACACCTTCGATAATTATAAAAATACCTGGAGGCAATTCCCAGTATGCTAAACAACCTACCTATATTCTTTTCTTTACCATATGTTCATTCTTCAATGCGCTACTCATATTTTACAACATCTTGACTCGCTATCTGCCCATCTTGTGACATTATTGATCCACCAAACCTTATGTCCATGAGTATATTCAGTTTCCTCAGGCCTCAGGTAACCACTGCCTGAAGCTCTCACGGGTCACTCCTCTGAAGTTTGAACCATGAACAATAGCTCTGGGCAGAATGTACAGCGTAAGGATGCGATAATATCATGGAGCTCATTTGACGCGTCCAACAGCAGGGAACCTCGATCCAACCTTGGATTTCATCGCCGGCACTATTGCGGTATGTTCGCCCGCATGCTGTTGAGTGGTCGTTAAGGTGGGTAGGGAATCGCAGGTCTGGTGGCTGGATTTCCGTTTGACACAGGTGTGATTGAGCGTCCCGTTTGCTATCACTTACTCCTAAAGTTACCTAGTGAAGGTTCGTTTCCAGAGCCCGGGAATATCAGGGAGATACCATTCCACAACCCACGCAATCATTACTATCGTACGTGAAGAGAAGTTTGTTGGTCTCTACAAGGGAATAATGTCACTTCTGGTATTTCCTCTCCTTTCGGTTTCATACCAAATGCCCATTCCATTTGCAGGCCACCGCAGCCCTCCTTAGCGGTCTGATCTTCGCGTCTTATCGATTCTTCATGAAGATCCAGCTAGATAGCCTGGATTCTATCCCAAGTCTATATCAGGTAGCGCTTGCAGGCGTCGGTAGTGGTATCGTCTCTTCGTGAGTAGCGTCCTCGTGCGTCAACCAGAGATCTGCTGACCGCGGCTCTGCCACTTTATGCTCCAGGATCATCACAGCGCCGACGGAGCTGATCAAGATCCGGCAGCAATTATTACTCGTCCCGACCTCAGCCACGCAGATTGCATTGCAGATATTCCGGGAAACAGGTGTGCGGGGGTTGTATCGGGGCATGACGGCGACGGTGCTGCGGGAGTGTGGTTACGGGGCATATTTCGCAGCGGTTAGTGTGCTGATATTCTTCATTTCTGCTCTGGCGTTGTCTGACGACATGGCCAAATTCAGTACGAAGCAACGTTACGATATCTGGCACCGGCTTCGTATACCAACAAGATCACATCTGACCACTCCCCCATCATGTCCGAGGCCGAGACAGGGATGAACAATCTCTCGTGGCCGTCTCTCTTGGTTGCCGGAGGCATTGCGGGTATAGGTATGGTGACTGTTGCCCGACACCCACGTCTACTGATGGTTCACCAACAGTCGGTTGGCTAGTCACATTCCCATTCGACGTCGTGAAGACTCGAATCCAGGGGAGCGAGCCCCCCCGCCCCCCTTCCCCGCCTCCCCTTGGGGTATCGAGCGTACAGGCCGCTGACATCCCGCTCCTAGGACACCAACACGCCGTTCGTCAGATTGATCCGTATCAATCCACGATCTCGACATTTGTCAATTTGTATCGCGCAGAGGGCGTCGGGGTATTCTTCCGCGGGCTTACACCAACCCTTATTCGGTATGTTGCTGTCCTCCGTTGACAGTTTTGATCCACGCTTTCGGGTCTCCCTCCATGTACCCTGTGATGAAATAAGACTAACACGTTATCACTACTAGCGCAATTCCCGTTAATATGGCAATGTTTGCCACCTTTGAAGCCATTCTGCATTTCTTCTAGGTATCTAATATTAGCCGGGGTTCAGCCCACTATGCTGGGTGCGACATAGATGGACTACCCGTGGGCCTCATTGGTAAAGCATGAGATTCTGGGCTCGTATTTGTAAAGGAGTGGGAATACTCGAGTTTGTAATGGATGTAGAGATACCTCTTAGAAAGACTTAGATAGTTATATGTATGTACTCAGTCTCCGCTTTGAAAATATCCAATCAGATCGCTAGTTCAATTGCGCGGGTAGACTAATTATTGTCGTCACCACTCCCGTGCGCAAGGTTTGGGCTCCGTGCGCTTTACAGGTCCATCCCTCCACCGAGGTTTTACTCATAGAGAGGCCAGGCACAGTGGCTTTGGCCAACAACACGGGCGCCACTGATTTGCCGGATCTTACGTCCATGAATATATTTAGTTTTCCCAGTGCAACCAAGTACTGCCCTAGCGGGTCCATTCCTCTGAACCATGGTCAACAATTTTGGGCAGAATGTACAACGTAAGTGTGCGATAGCGTCGTAGAGTTCATTTGACGCGTCCAACAGCAGGGGACCTCGATCCAACCTTGGATTTCATTGCCGGCACCATTGCGGTATGTTCCCCCGTATGGTATTGAGCTGTCGTTAAAGTGGATAGGGAATCGCGGGCGTGGTGGCTGGGTTTCCGTTTGACACAGGTGTGATTGAACGCTTCGCTCGCCATCATCTACTACTAAAGTCAACTAGTGAAGGTTCGTTTCCAGAGTCCGGAAATATCAGGGAGATACCGTTCCACAGCCCACGCATTCATTACTATCGTGCGTGAAGAGAAGTTTGTTGGTCTCTACAAGGGAATAATGTCACTTCTGGTATCTCTCCTTCCTTCGGTGTCATACGAAATACCCAGTCCATTTGCAGGCTGGTGCAGCACTCCTTAACGGTCTCGTTTTCGCGTCCTATCGATTCTTCATGAAGATCCAGCTAGATAGCTTGGATTCTACCCCTAATATATATCAGATAGCCCTTGCGGGCGCCGGCAGTGGCGTCGTCTCTTCGTGAGTGGCGCCCTCATGCATCAGCCTAGGATCTGTTGACCGCGCATCTGCCATTTTATGCCCCAGGATCGTCGTAACGCCGACAGAACTAATCAAGATCCGGCAGCAGTCACTGCTCATTCCAACTTCAGCCGCACAGATTGCATTGCAGATATTCCGGGCAAGTGGTGTGTGGGGCTTGTATCGTGGCATGACGGCGACGGCGCTGCGAGATTGTGGTAGTAACGGTGCATATTTCGCGGCGGTATATTGATAATCCTCCTTTCTATGTGTTACCTGACGACACGGTCGGATTCAGTACGAGGCAACGTCCCGATATCTGGCATCGGCTTCATATCCCAACATCACATCTGATCATTCTTCCGTCATGTCCAGGGCTGGGGTGGATGGGCTCTCGTGGCCATCTCTCCTTATTGCCGGGGGCATTGCGGGTATAGGTATAACGATTGTTGTCCCTGTTCCACTTCCACGCGGACTGATGCTTCATCAACAGCCGGTTGGCTGTTCACATTCCCATTCGACGTCGTGAAGACCCGGATCCAGGGGAGCGAGCCCCTCCCTCTCCGTTCCCCGTCTCCCCTTGGGGTATCGAGCGTCCAGTCCTTCACGCCAACACCGGCGGTGGACTTTGCTGGTACCCCGCTTCTAGGGCACCAGGTTGATCCATACCGATCTACGATCTCAACATTTATCAATTTATACCATGAAGAGGGTGTCGGGGTATTCTTTCATGGGCTTGCACCGACACTTATCCGGTATGTTGCCCCTGTCACGGTTCTGGGTCTCCTTCCATGAGTCTTGTGCGTGATGAAACAAGACTAACTTGTTGCCACCGTCAGTGCAATTCCTGTTAATATGGCAACATTTGCCACCTTTGAAGCTATTGTGAATGCCTTCTAACTATTGGATGTTGGCTAGGGTCCAATGCCACATAGATGGACTACCTGTGGGTGGGGGGAACAAGTCTAACCCTCGTCAGTAAAGTATGTGAGATTTCTGGACTTATTATTCGCAAACGAATAGAAACACCCGATTTCGCGATGGGGATGGAGATACATATACTCGTAGCGAGGTGATAATTGATCTCTTCCTTGTAAATTAGTCGAATTCCACGGGTATAATGTATGATCTGATTAGGTACCCTCCTACCAACCACGATGGCGCGCACCATTACCCCATTTCTCCTCTAGGAAGCCAGTTAGATACTCATAAACCTCCCTCTGTGCCCCCCGCCTCGAAATACTATGATCACTACCCACTTGGTTATATCCACTACCTTTGATATATACACAAACGGCTCACCTATCTGTGAACATGCGGAACCTGAAGTTGCGGATTTGTGCGTGCGTAAGCATGTCAAGCAGATGCGCCGAATTTGCATAGTGCACATTGTCATCGCCACTCCCGTGCGCAAGGAGGTAGGAGATGTGGCCAAACCCTGTGACGTTGGAGATTGAGGCGTTAATATATCCGCCCGGGTTGCGCTCCGGGAGATTCATATAACGCTCGGTGTAGATTGAGTCTAGAAGAAGATATATTTATCCCATCCTACTGTGATGATCGAGAACTTGCCATATAAGCGCCAACTTGTGACGGGCTGAAGGGGTGCACGTAAACGACTGTTGCGAGCGGGAATAAATCAAGTACTCACAGCGACGGCCATTGCCAATGAATGAATGCCTGCGTCCGCCTCGGCCACTTTTGAACTCATGAACCCGCCGTACGACTAGAAAAATTGTAGCCAGCAGTGTGAAGTCATAGATATCCTCTTACCCATCCCCAAATCCCAATCCGCTTTCGATCTACATACTCCTTTTCTGCCCATATCCTACCAACTGGTTAACCATCGTTCGAAAGTAGGCGGACGGCTCACCGAGCAGCATTGATTTGGTCAATCGTTTCCCAATACCCAAGGTTACTTTTCACAGGATTCCTCAATTTCCTACCCTTGAATCCAGTTCCACGCCCGTCAACGGTGACGACGATGTACTGCATCCCGCATGCTACATAGTCGTGCCAATCGCGTCCAAAGCGGAGGTCGACCATTTGACTCTGGGGCCCGCCATACCTGAATTTGTTGACATAAGCATAAGAAAAACAACAAATGACTGAGCAAGAGTCTTACACACGGAATAAAACAGGATACTTCGTCCGTCCAGAATCGTCCATGCGGGGTGGACGCAATTCCTTGACGTTTAATTCTGCATCCCTCACTCACAATAGTGACTTGAACAAATGGCCGTCGACTTACCATATCCGTCGCTAACAATAGTTGAATAAGATACTGTGGCGGCCTCATACTCTGCCGTCACATTGGCAAGCCGCTCATTGTCCGCCAAGACATAGTTGAAGTCTGGTGATGTGTTGATTATTAGTACATATATCGTCGAGTGAGGAATTCGCCTACCAGTGTTGTTTACCTGTATCACCTTCTGCCAGGGGATTCCTGGGCCTTGATAACTTAGAAGATAGAATCCCGCCCCAGGTGAAAAGCTGGCACGATAAAACGCTTGTTTTGTTGCATCCGTAAGTGGTGAGGGCTTAGCTACACCCTTGCTTTTCGGGGAGGGCAGTGGAACGGAGTACAGGTGCCGCTCGATTGACGAAGGAGATGCAGCTTCAAAATACCTGATCAAAGAATATGTGAGGGTCACATCGGATTTGTTTGAGAAAGACCTACACGAGGCCATTGGTAGCATCCACAGCCGTTATTCCCCCAGTCACCTCCCATTCACCATTAGTGAGGAACTGTGGCTTGTCCGTGGTAGCGGGACTAAAGAGCGCGATGTGATTGAATCCCTCTGGGGTAGGTACGATGTCTAGATAGGCTGGAGTTTCGGACAGACTCTGGGAACTGGGTAGATATTTTGGTCCTGTTATTTTAATGTAAATTAAATGCTCTTGCGCTGATATCGCATAGGAAAGACAAACGTTGTCAATCCAGCCGTCGTCTCCTTCCTCTCCATTCTTACCCAACTTGCGGACGACCCTTCCACGGGCCCGCCCCGAGCATTGGCGGTGGTCAAATCGAATAGGACCACATTCCCGTCGTCTGCATTCCGGTTGACCTCTTTGAGTATCAGCGATGAATTCCCAACCCATGCAACCTCCAATATGACGCTATCAGTAACAGGGTGGCGACCCGGCCAATCGAGCTCCAACGTCGCATTTGAAGCGGGGAAGCCTGTAGTAACCACACTATCATCGGCGAGGTAACTTTCAAGGTCAAATACGTGGACGGAAACAAGAGGGTTGTTGTAGCCCGGCTTGGGATATTTCATCGTTACCTCGGACGTGTAAGGAATAACAGCATCAGAGTCATCTGTGGGGTTGTAAATTGGGAAGGTGAATTCGTCAACAGCGGTCTCGTCGAATACGAGGAAGGCGAGCTTTGTGGAATCCGGGGACCACCAGAGGGCATGATCGCCAGAAAATATTTCCTCTTCATACACCCAATCGGGGACTCCATGGAACAGCGAGGCATTACCCGCAGTTGTAATGCGGATTGGTGCTGTGGATGGCCTGCTCCAAATTTATAAGAATCCTTTCCAGTGAAAATAAATATATATCATACGAGGGATCTGCCAAAATGTAGAGGTCATTGTCGGTGACATAGGCAATTGATTGACCAGTTGGTGACCATGTAGCATACGATGTAGTGGATGGGTCCGTAGGTGGTATGATCGGATGTGTTGTCTTTTCGGCAATGTTATGAACATAGTAATTGCCAAAGGATGACCAACGCCATTGCTGTTGAAAACTATTAGAACAAGCAAGACAACGAAAGGTAAAAAAAAAAAAGTAAACCTTGGTGTAATCCGCTTTGATGAGAATATAATTCATATCGGCGGAAAGGTGCCAATCAAACCAGAAAAGGGGAAATCCTCGTTCCTATAAAATATTAGCCCAATCTTTGCATGTAGGCGCCTAAAAACTCACATCCCGAACATCCTTTCTCGCCACCAAATTTCTCGTTGTATTAGTCTTTAAATCAACAAGTTTAATATATCCATCTTCAGAAATAGAGAATACGCCATCCCCAGCTGCGCGTACCGCGGGGTGTAATAAGAGTCAGTATTTCAAAAACACACAATTTACTCACCTTCCGGAACCCAACGCAATTGTCTATGGTCGACACCGAACGTCCCATTGAACATGTGGTCCATGGTCAGCTTCCGGAACCCAGGGGTGTGGTATACCGTTCCGGAATATGTGTGCGCAGCAATCATTCCGATTATTGCAGCTAGGAAAACAAGAGAAGCCAGACATATCACCAAGTATCGTAGCGAGGCAGGTCTCTGGATGATATTCAAACGGCAGATATTTATTATGCAACAGGGCGCCAAAGCATTTAACATTTGCACTAACCTGTCGATTGGGCGACTTCCAGCTACCTGAGCCACGCTCAGCAGTACCAGGAGTTAAGGGCAAATCCATATCTTTATCTAATAACACCTCGTCCTCGTCCGAGCTTGGTGGGTCGAACTCGCCGTCGCCATAGTACGTCGGTGGCCGGGCATATTGTCCGAGGTCTTCCTCCAATTTTATTGGTTGTGAGTCAGGAACCTCTCCGCTGTCAAATAATTCTTCGGTTTCTTGAGGTAGTCGCTCATAGCTGGTTATGCGCATCTTCTGGCCAGCAGTGCACCTGCACTGTTGGTGGTGAACGAGTTGATCAGAGTCAAGCCGAACAGTGCTGCGAGGTTACAAGAAATTTAACCCTAACCCCATCTTCGTTGTTGCAACAAGCCTGAGTGCTGAACGTCACCTTTGAAACGAACACCCTCGAACACCGCCACCACATACCCATGAAATCCGAATCCTAACTATGGCACCACAACCTACATCGAACTGGGATCCCGTTCTACTTATATCACAGGAAAGTCGCAATGCAGTCAATGACCCAGTTATTTTACGATTTAACCCACTCAACCAGATTGTTTCAATGCAAACCCTACATTATTTGACCCTTTGCATATTTACCCCACCCCTCTTGAGTTTTTTCGCGGAATCAACCTCGCTCACATATGAAGGTGGCGCGTCGAATGTTGGTGAGTCAGCTCGTATCGTGTCAATAATGTACTAACCGGTCTAGGTATGGTAATGGACTGGCGTGAGATGGCGGGTCGGCCAACCGTGCGCGGGATGCACGGCGGAGAAAGATGGAGCTCAATCACATGGGCCTGGAGTGAAGGGAAGAAAGTTGGTTTTGGATGGCGGGAGGACCAATGGGACGGACAAATAGATCCTATGAGAGGATGGATTATTGCTTTTTGCTGGATGGTTGCATGCTCCGCTGAGTAAGTCTCCTCGATTCATTGGTACATCCACACTCAAAGCTGGCCAGTATTTATTATCTTTATACCCTAATTCGACGACCTCGGCTTATTCTTGACTTTGCTTTGACCCTCGTCTTCAATCACTTGGTTTTGACCACATACTATTCTGCATCAATACCAACATCCCTCTTCTTCTGGCTCGTCCTGATCGGTGGATCAATATTGACTGTCATTATCGCTGAACAACTTTGCGTAAAGCGGGAAATGTCAGAGGGCTTGAAGGTATCCGTGCAGGCAGATGAGGAAGAAATAGAAGAGATGGAGCTTGGTGCCCTGTCCAGGAGAGATTGAACCTGGTGAGCCTGATTTGGTTACCATGAAGCGGTTTTTCACTTACCCCTGGGCTCCTTCAGTGCACTGACTAAAATATCTCAGATAGATTGGATGTTTGAAAGGTCAAATGTATTGATAATTCCATTTCCGCCCCATACACAGGCCCCACAATGGTTAGCACGTCTAAGGGCCCATATTACTCGCCTCAGAGGGTCGCACAATCGTGGTATGCCCAATGAATGGTTTCTACATCCCGACTTTTCGTGGCCTCCCAGCCATTTCTTTCCGCCGGCCCAGGTTTGTCGCCCGGGCTTCAACGTCTAACAACGCCTGGGCGGTGTATTCTCACATTCACATGCCACATAACCTGCTCTTCGATGCCAGACTGTCTGGTTGACCCTCTATAACAGCCCCAATCCGCAATCCACCGTTTACGCCAGTGGTCGGGGCCTTTCAATTACAAGCAGTGACCACATGAGTGACAACTCGCTCGAATTTCCAAAACGCCTTTTTCCCCGCTTCCTATCTCCACTTCGCCTGTCGAGGGGCTCTTGGCACCCCAGTTTGGGGTCTGGGACCTTGTTTCTCCTCCCCATTAAACACCCACGGCTGCCGAAGTCAGCCCCCCGCCACCCCTCAATATTCTATTCCCCACTGTCTGATAAAAATTCACCATATGAACAATGCCTCGAATCATGTTCTGGCCCCGAGCACCGGAAATCGGAATTAGGATCAACTGATATGCGCCAAACACAAATACTGTCCAGTCCATTCGCCTCCTGTGAGTTTCCGTAATCAGAATAACAAAATGCGCCCATCGGAGGCTATAGTGGAAATAATTACTATAGTCTGACCTCAGGTTCCCAAAACGCATGTTACGGATAGTATTTGGTATACCCGCCGCCTCGCCTCCATGGGTGGTTGCTGTACAGCCTTTTCGATCCTGCGGCCCCGCTCACTTGCCACCCTGTCTTATCACCACCAAACCTAGTAACTTCACGCGACTGGACGGCCAATGTGTGGTGTCAATGATAACGTACCCAAAATTTTCAATAATTAATGTCCCAACCCGCAAATCCTTGTAACGAATGGGGCCCGAACTATGTAACCAAATTCCTGAAACGTCCACGTGAATCTTATTCCCGGATTTGTGGCTTCTTGTCGTAAGAACCCTTGAGCAACGAGCCATTATTGGCCCTGAGGTTTCGGCTTCCAGCTGCAGACTTGTCCTGTCAAATAGACACTGAAGCTTCTTGCCTCATGGATTGCATTTGGGCTCGGGTCACAGAAAAATAGCACCTTGGCGAGCACATGCAGTAGGCGCGTATGTTTTTTATGTAAGCTTTTTGCGAGTTGACCGGCCATCCTTAGCCTTGTCACTATAGATAGGGCTACAGCGATCCAACCAACTATTGTTTGTGAACCGGACCGACCTCCACCCGCTTGCCTCCTCCCCCGAACAAAATACGCTGGTTCTCGGATGATGCCATCGACTCAACTTTGTAAGACGGGCCGCGCCTGATCTGCGCCCGCTCCTATCGCAAATCCTTCAATATCTTGTATAGCATTTAACATTCATTGCCAAACAATAAGGGTGGCAGGTGGACTAGTAACAACGCCAGCACCACATGAACATAATCGCCGTTTTCCTGGGTGGGTATGCCTGTACGTGTGGAGTTCATAACACACTGGCGAGCGGGACGTCGACAGCGTACACGTACACCCACCAAGGCCTGCGATCTCTGCAAGGGAACCGGCAACCATAATCCGCTTTGGGACTGAGCCCCCCCTCGATGAATCTCGGCGCCTTTAGATTTATTCACTCATGACGAAATTCTACAGAGACGCGATTCACACCTGTTGGTTCCCTGTCGCTCGTTATGTGAACCTGCTCTCAAGAGCGCAGTACGTGTGCAAGCATTTCTTGTGATTATTCCCAATCACACGGGCCCTCTTGGTCCTACTGTGCACAGCCAACGCCCAAGGACAGCCGTATATGTTTTTATGGTCCATCATTATCGAAGATGCTAATCAAGCGCTCAGCCCCGATCTGATGTCCGACCGAGTTGGGACATGCAATCGGAGATTGTCAGCGCGGGTCCGTTGTTCTGTTCAGGCATGGCCCACCGGGTATGGCTCGAAGAATTTCCTGTTTGCTGGAAGAGTAAGGCATAGCATGGATGTGGCTTGCCCATACTCATCCTGGTATCTGCTAGGCAGTTAATAGCTCATCAAAATGTACAGTGATCAAATAACCCCGTCTAGTGGGAATCAGCTTTGGGGATCTGTTACCCCGTATTGGTTGTTGTATTCTGGGGTTTCTCCCGCCCATCCACCTGCTGACAGTTCTGTGGGTATGATCCATTCCTGTGTGACAATTGTCAAGTCTTCTAATTACTACTATTAATGCTGTATCATCAAATATTTTCATGCGTTCTTCTCGGCGAAGCATGATTCGGCGGTTGAGTCAAGCCTCCCTGCACACATACGCCCAACCTGACTGTGGTTTCTCCTTGACCCGTTTGTTCATAGCTCTACTATTATCTATGTCTATCAGTCTGCTATCGTCTCTGTTGAAACATATGAGATCTGATCTCGTTGGTTTCCCCACGTCAGCTTCCCGGATTTTGGTGGAGATTTGTTCCTGTTTCTAGTCATCAACACCCTGGCCCCTGGTTGACAAATCAGAAAAAAATAACCATCTAAATGGGTTATCAGTTGACGCATCTCCCGCCATTTCAATTCATTTTGCGATATTTATTCATCAATTATTGTTTGGAAATTACCCCAGGAGTGAGGGCCGCCCTTTACATTTACATGTCACAACCGTGTGTGCCGTGATAATTTTTTTTCTTTAGGAGATACTAAGAGGCCTAGGGTGATCCATTCGCCCGCAGCGTTCCATCAAAAAAAACTTTACACGCAGCTCTGACTAGGTTTTGACGAGGTCGGATGTTGGATGACTCGTATTGACACTATGACTTCGGATTCCGAACTGCAAGAGCGGATATGATTTCCCGGCTGGAGATGCACTGTTGGCAAGTCAGGGCCCTTTGGGGTCCTTGAGCCGAACTGATATAAGTACTGCAGGCGGCATTGACGCCACTCCAGGTTCAAGGGGATGCGGCAGGTGAAATTTGAAATGTGACCCGGACGTAAACGACACAACCGTTACTCAGAATTGGTCAAGGTATACGCATTATGACTTGGTACGTATGCCAGTAAACCCATTCAAGGATTTGGAGCGGCGTTATATGTGGGAGCCTTGGTGTTGAAAGGTCCGACAATAAGGCGCTGTGACTGATCTTGTCCCAAGATTCATTTCCATGAGCGATCGCACGGTTCGCCAAATTCAAATTTGGCACAGGACACCGAAACCGAGATAGGGTGCCGCGGAATCGTTCCCTTCATAGCTGTCGCCCTGGCTTCCGTACACGAGGCGTATATCAAACCCATTTAAGGCCGACGCGTAGGGCTTCCATTTTGTTACCCTCTTTCTTTCCCTTACACATCCCATCCTTGACCGTCTCAAATCACCATGGACGCTTTGAAGAGTATGTTGTCTCCTTTGGGGATGAACACAGGAGCTATTCAGGATACCCTCGTAGGTCTTTTTTACCCTTCTCTCATGAAATACATAATTTTGTTTTCCAGAAACTGGTGGTGATAGGCGGGACGGTTGAGACTGCTCGGCGTGCATCGGTGTCGGCTTGGAATGGTTTTGTGGACTGTGAGCAACCTATATCTACGTGCTTCAGTCGTGCTAACCATGTTTAAGCCTTTTTCCTCACTGCCCACTTCAGCCAAGAGGATTACCCTTATGACTGGTATTTAGGGTCTTTTCTAATTATTCGTATCTAATCACTTTGTTCAGGCTAATGCACTGGCTTTCGAAGGTGTGTCATATTATTCTGTATCAATGCGCAGCCGTCCAAATAAACTACCCACAGCAACCGGCATGGGGCCGCAGCCGTGAGTTTGAAATCACGACACGCTCTGTTGGTCGGAATGGCATGAATCAATCTACTACGGGTGACCTTGATGACGACGAACAAGTTGATGATGATGAGGATGGGCTGGTTCACGGACGCCGGAAGCGCAAGGTAGCGTTTATGCCCAGTCTAGGTTAGTGCAAACGGGCTCTCCGATATTCCTATTGACATACCAAATAATAGACACGACCCATACGATCTATTACCGTGGACATTGGCTAAGAGTAAGTTTGACGCTTGATTGTTGCGACACCTTCGGGGTTGACGTATGAAACAGATAACAAGGACCAAACGTTACCCCGACTATGGCCATGGTTCTTCGCTCAAGATCAGGTAATAAATTTCTCACCGCCACTATTACGTGACTAATAACGGACTTAGTGTTGTCGCACGAAATAACGACATTTTGAAGAAGCTTGTCCTTGAGGCCAAGCGGGAGTACGAGAAGGATGCCGAGCACCGAGTCCACATATTCTTGGCTGACACGTGCGAACATTTAATTACTCCTAAACCCACTTCAATTCACAAATGGAACAGGACATATGGCTGCTGGAGATGGAATGGTGCTCGCCAAAAACGTCCAATGAGCTCCATTGTCCTCCAGCCGGGTGTTAAGGATATGTTATTGGCGGACTGCCGGGACTTTTTGTGCTCGGAGGAGTGGTACGTCATTCTCCTATTGCCACCTGTATACTTTGACCGATCGCTACTTGCTAGGTATGCTGAACGGGGTTCGTGATATCGTGACTCAAGCCGATCAACCCTAACATTCCAAATAGGTATCCCGTTCCGAAGAGGGTATCTTTTGCATGGGGTTCCCGGAAGGTATGAAGCTCCTGTCCGTTTTGGAAGCATGCTCACAGCGTCGTTTAGTGGTAAAACTTCATTAATCCACTCATTGGCTGGAGAGCTGGGTCTGGATATTTACGTTGTTTCCCTTTCTTCTAAGGGGTAAGAAACATATATCATATTATGACCCGGCTAATGATTTCCCATCATAACAGCATGAGTGATAACACATTGACAACGTTAATGGGACATGTACCATCCAGGTTAGTCTCGGCCCGCATTGACATGGCCTTCTCGCTTACACCGCCGCTCGGGTTCACACAGATGTATACTGCTTTTGGAAGACCTAGACGCCGCTTTTACGCGCTCGGTCAGTCGTGATGCCACGTCGACCGGAGCGCCCACAGTACCCACATCTGCGCCAGCTGCCGCAGCTGAGACTACTGACGGTTCTACCCTGAGTTTGAGTGGACTTCTCAACAGTCTTGATGGTGTAGCTGCTGCTGAAGGCCGGTATGTCCACTTGTTATCCCTGTCACACGGACTTCCGATTGACGCTATTCCGTAGCCTTCTATTTGCAACAACCAATCATATAGAACGGCTGGATCCAGCGCTTAGTCGGCCCGGTCGCATGGATGTATGGGTTAACTTTACCCATGCGACCAAGTGGCAAGCTGAGGGAATCTTCAAATGCTTCTTCCCATACAAGCCATCTGCAGCTGCGGGATCAACACCTTCGGATGACCCCTCTCAAAAGAACTTACCTGTCCCCAAGCGCAAGACAACACATGCTATTCCCCTTCTGAGCGAGGATGAGATATCTGAGCTTGCTAAGAAATTCGCTGCGGCGATTCCTGAAGATGAGCTTAGTGTGAGTAAGGCAGGAGCAGGACAGGAATGAACACCCTGACTCGTCACTCCTAATAGGTCGCCAGTTTACAGGGATATCTGTTGAAAAACAAGACTCGCCCACAGGAATGCGTTGACGAAGTTGACGAATGGATCATTCAGGAACGTGAGACCAGAGAAAAGCTTAAGAAAGAAAAGGCCGAGGTAGCTATCATACCTCTATGGTTTTATAAATGCTAATACCTTTCCAGCGCGAGGCCAAGGAAAAGAAGGAGGCGGAGGAAAAAGAAAAAAAAGAGGTAAGGGCGCTCTTTACGTTTGCAACAACGCTAACTATGCACCTAGAAAGAGGAGAAAGAATCTAAAGAGGTATTTCTTTCCTACTAATACTTCGAATAGTACACTTATGACGCTGCCTGAACCGATAAGAAAGAGGAAAAGGAGGCTAAAGAGGTGCCCTCCTCCCTGATCACAACTTTGAAATTTATATTTACCTTCTCTCTAGAAACTCGAGCGGAAAGAGGCCCGCATGAAGGCTAAGAAAGCACTTCGGGCAGCCGAGGTTTCCAAGAGTGATACTTCTGTCCCCGCCACCCCGACAACCCCTACTGAAACAGCACCAGCAGCCGTCGCACCTGCAGAATCCTCTGCATCGGCCAGCGAATCGTCCGCACAGAATTCCGAGTCGGAGAACAGCACGGGTGCTGATGCGGACACTGAGGAGAGCGTCACCTCGGAGGAAGATGACTCGGACAAGGCGGAGGAGGTCACGGAGGAGGGGAAGAAGGAGAAATGGGTTGCTGTCAAGGGCCAGGTTGGTGCCCCGGCAGCTGAGCTCGCGTCGTGAAAGGGATTGTGAGATTGCTTGTTGCCTGAAGGCAGTAAAGCAGACCTCTCTCCCGTGCTGGGAACCGGCCGCTGGTATCATTGCCTGCTTGTGTCTCCATGCCTCTCGCCCGTTCGTTGCGTCTTGGTCACCGTCGTACATCGTGTTTCGCGTTTCGTGTTTTGAACATACCTAGACAAGAATGGCATTGATTTGTGGAAATTTTCCATAAAACGCTTGTTAGTCTTGAGTTGCACGAAGAGCTGGATGAATAATGGCCACTCAAACACATTCCTTCAGCGAGTACTTATGACCATTTTGGATATGGAACCCATATGTATTCAACTCGGATTGTTTAGATTGTTTATTGTGTGCGGCAAAGGTGATTCCTCGAAAGTGATAAATGAAATGCTCTATGGTAAATACTCATGACGATTTTAAGCTAACATCAGACAATGTTTTGAAGGCATCCTTGTATGCATCCAGGAGTGCCTTGACTCTCGTCCGTTCCGCCACCAGAGTCTCGTCTTCATTAAGCATCTCCGCGAAGAGTTCAGGCTTGTACAGCGATGCAACCAGACGATTTTGAACCTGTTGTGAAGTATGGTTAACCAAGAAATGCATGATCGCTTTCGGGACAAGGTCTTGAATGCTTTGTCGAACAATGCCAAAGTATGAGGCGATCAATGAGCGAATAAGGGATGTCTCCATTTCTTCCCGGAGCGTGAGGTGGGATCCCTCTGAGGGAATCTATGCCCAAATCGGTAAATATTTTTGTGTGGGGCTGCAAATGCGTACCGCCTCAATATGTTTCCCAAGACTTTTCATATCATAGGCCGCATTATTTCCGTCCATTGATCGCTTGCCTGCCATCAGACCTGAAGACATAGACGCCTCAGCGCCCGATGTATCTCTTCCGACCGGTATAATGCCGTTGCTGATACCAGGCCCACCCATATCATGCTGCGCATGATGGAACCGATCCACACTCGATCCTGCAATAGGTCCTGGGCCATTTTGTCCAAAGAAGTAAGCTAGGAAGGTTTCCCGTGCTGACGGCGGGGATCCGCTAGTGCCCGCTTGGGTGTGGCCGGTCACTGAATGGGGTCGGTGGGGGTGAGTTTGTTGCGAGTGGGGCCGTTTCGATGATGACCGGTGCTTGCTGACGGTGCCCATGCCCATAGTGATTGCGGGTGGGGGAGCAGCTGAGGTAGTTGTCCGTGAGCGATCATGAAGAGTTGAGGAGACAGAACGCCCATCGCGGGAAGGAAAGATACCATTGGGGATTTCTTCTGAGGATTCATCATCATCGTCTTCGGGTGATGGGCCATGCCCGTTAACAGGTTCTGCTGATGCAGGCTGAGTAATTGGGGGGGTATGAGTGCTGTCGTCGTTTAACCAAGCAGTACACTTACTCGGGGAGGTGGTCTTGGTGGTGTGTTGATCGGCTGCGCGGCTATTGCTGACCCAGAAATGAATGCGGGGTGGTTGGTGTTGATATAGGCTGCTTGGATTTCAATCAAACTTTGTGCATATTCGGAAGTTGGGCCAAGGCGTTCGCGCAACAGCTCTGAGACGGTTTCGATAAGCTGTGCATGCAAGCGCGGAAAACGCTGTAGTTCCTGTTTCCATTAAATTAAATTATTTCAAGTGCTGGGGATGTAAGGATAGGATTCTTACGGTACTTGTGCAGTTATGACAGATCTTTACCAGTTCTTCGTAAACCAATTCAACACACCGCAAGCTTGGAGCTTCCAATAATTTAATTTGAGGTTTAACAAGGAGGTCGAAGGCAATCTCGGGCACAAAGAGGCTTGGGCGTGGACCGGTTGAATTTCTAATAGCAGTTCGAATGTCTTGGTTTTCCAGATTTTGTGTGGAGTCAATGGAAGCGAGTGCATTTCCGAATACGTCATTGAAGATGTAGTATATACGTGCGCCACCGGAAAGCTCCTTCGTTGAGATGTCGACCTTGGTGCCTTCGATCGAAGAGATGAAGTCGCGCGCAAATTGGGTCATCAGCCGGAGGATCAGGGCACCTTGCTGTATAAATTGAATGAATGGGAAAATATTAGAGCATGCTTCAACTAACTTGGTTTTTATCCCCAAATATCGCTGAATCACCGAAGGAATTTAACTCCTGCTGGGCTTGGCCCATCAAAGTGTTAAGCCTGGCTTTCATATCTGGGAGTTTTTCTCGGATATGATTCATAAGAACCTGGGCCAGCGATGAATATTTGATTTGTGGACTCAAAAGAAGATAACCCACCTGATTCAAGCTCTTAGCCAGATACTTTGTTCCATTTTTATGTGCAATATTTCTGTAAGCGGGGTGGTTGCGGAAAAATTCGCTCTCGCTATCCAAGGCATCCCCCATACTTTTTTCTGCATTAATATCCTGTTGACTGCGATTGACGACACCGATGAAGCCCAGCTTCAGGGGGTAAACGCGCCCAGTAAGAATGTCAAGGGCATTTGTTCCTGCATCCATTAGGTCAAGCTTCGTCAATACTCCAATTGTCCGTCTCCCCTGAGGGTCCACAGAACGCGCAAGCTTGAGAGATTCTGAGTTCGCCAAATCAACATTGGCGGCGGAGACGGAAAGAATAACACTATAGAGGATTATTTCAAGCGTCAGCGCTGCTCTCGAGTCCATTCCAAGCACAAGAGCCACACCTATTAGGTTTTGATATATAGTCTAGAACCAAATTTCGTATCTGGCGTTCAATATCACTGGGTTGGTCGCCAACAGGGATCTGGGTGACGTTAGTGTGTCGTAAGGTATGTCCATTTAGTCTAACGAACTTTTGTCAAGCCAGGGAGATCAACCAGCGTCAAGTCCAACACATCTGGACTGTAGATCCTCAGGGATATCGGCAGCTTGCTCACTCCTTTGTTTTGCCCCGCAACCCGAAATGTTTCTTGTTCAATCTCTTTTCGTATTTCATTGAAATCCGTAAACCGCTTGTCGATGTGCAGGAATTGGGCCCATCGGTGTATGGGGACGCATTTGGCGAAGGCTCCGTTGGAACTGGTGTGTGTATCAGTTGCAAAACAAGGGGCCTTCGAGTAACGATCCCTTGGCCGCGTGGAAGGAAATCACGTCCGACAATTCTAGAATTCAATGGTGAAATCGTGTGCTTTGTTTGTAGTGTCCTGACATACGTTTCCAAGACACTCGACTTGCCCGCCGACTGGCTCCCAACCTGAATTAACCTCAGTATATACCCCTGCATAAAATTTACGTTCGCCATACCACAACCAGCTGCGGCATATCAAGCTCTCCACCTAGGATATAATTATGTGGTATTTTCAAAGAGATTTGAGGCAAGCGAACCTAAATTGCTGAAGGTATCCTGAAGCTTGTTCACCAGTTGGATGAGGTCTTGATCCATATTGAAAGTTGAACCTCCCGACGCGTAATAGAAAGCTGTATAAACCAAGGTTGTGCCGGCTATGGATGTTTTGGTCACCCAGCGACGGCGCGTTACACTGTTTGTCTTCACCCGCCTAGCCAAGCAATGCGTTCATGGCAACCTGCCACCTCCACTGCTTTCCCAGGACTACATACTACGGTCTCCGGTAGTTGAACGTTGACGTTAATTCCTGAGGCCCATGGGGGTTGGCTAATAATAATACATATTGATTTCGCTCGCAGCCGAACTATGAAATATTACTAATACATTGGCCGTTGATGCTAGGTAACGAAAGGCAATCCCGAGTCTGCAGTGGTTGAATCGGATGGTATATGCAAAAGAGTGAAGATATGTGTTGAAAAGTCCTATCGGGAACAACACAAGTTTACGGCTCGAGCGTCCGACTATATTGGGCTGGTGAGGTCTCGGGTTTCCCCTCTCGCGGAATGAGTTCATCGCCTTTTTCGCCTATACCCATAGCTGAGGTATCATATCCCTTAGACTCGAGGTATTCACGGAACTGGTGGCGACGATGGTTCAGAACAAATTAACCTCGGTGATAGCGACCTACCAGTTTGTCCTCTTCAACCATTCCGTCTTGATCCACGGGCTTGATGAAAACAAATGTAATGATGGCACTTATGATTGCACAGCCTGAAAAATCCAAGACATGTCAATGAATAAAATTTACAAGAGTATGACAGGCACTGACAACTGCCGATCCAGAATGGACCTGTGTTTCCCCGAGCGGTGTCGGATCCACCGAATACTGGATATAGGTGGTGAATTTCATGTTTTAGAAATAACCAATCTATACCAACCATTGATAATGGATGGGAAAGCTATCACGGGTTGTCAGGATGTGTCTAGTGAATTCAATGGATGGCATACCCCACGTCCCAGCGAATGCCCCAACCTTGCCGATGGCCGCCGCAACAGCAAAGAATTGCCCCTAATGGCGGTAGGACAACTTTTGCTTGCCAGGATGAAAGTACAGTTGCCAGGCCCTGATAATTTGTCGTACCGGGTTCTCAATTAATTGAAGAGTAATCCCACTACCCATTTCACCAAGGCTAAGGAAAATACCATAGGCGAGCTAAAGGGCTATCAGATCCCACTAGAATAAGATAATAGTGAAATGCTGACGTACGGCAAATACACCAATGTGATCAGTGAGCCTAGCGGGTGTGTTAAATAATTGTAGTCCCGACACTAATATTTGATTGCCCACTGTTTATATAAACCAGCCACAATAAAACCTACGACCGCCTGGGCGAGGAGGCCCATGATCTGATAAAGCGATTCAGCATTCGGGATTATTAAAAAAATTATATTGAATTACCAAAGTATGTTTGGGGCTGACGTAGTCCAACAGGAAAGCACCACCAATGGTCCCTTGCCTAAGTTTAGTGAGGGGTACACATCAAGTGTGAAGTTCCAGGTACCTGGTATATAACACAAGCTGGGGTTCGGAGGTTGGATGGTGAGGAAAACATGGGTTGGATGCTCACTTGATGACAACAGTCCAGCCAAACACAACAGAAATCGCACTGGATCCCCGCGTGAGGCTGTTGTGGTTGTTAGTCTGGGCATCAAGGAGATAGGTAGACATTACTCATTAACACGGTCGACGAATACAGGCGAAACTTATGAGCCTCATTGTCAGTCTCGTTTCAAAGGAGCACCAAGAAACTTACGGGATATCTGTAAACATGGGTTTCATACAAGCCACAAGTGAAAAATGAGGGGCCACGTACACGACAAGATCGTAAAGGAACCTTATTTGGTGTGAATGTCAGTTATGATTCGATATTGGGATGGAAAGGAATTTACCAAACAACAGCAATTGCCGTAAGTCTTACACCGTACCGCCGGGCGATGAGGAGATATGGGATAGTCGTGTATTTCATCGAGTCCTTTCTATAGCGCGGCGGTTCCTCCATCGCGTATCGCCAAAGAAATACAATAAAAGCAGGGACGGCACCCAGGCCGAGCGATATTCGCCAAATAACACGAAGTGATTAGAACCAAAACTGGACGACCAGTGTCAATGTGGTAATTCCAGGCTGTGCGAATAATACTTGCATCCAAAAGAGAATTAAGGGGATAAGTGCTGAAAGCACAAATCCAAATCAAGCATGAATCTATTTGATAGGATAGTTAAGGGTTGTTGCATTATTGATTGTTGGCTTACTAGTGGCAAGAGCAAGCCATCGATGTTGACCCTTCCCGCGAATCCCCTCTCTTCTGACTGCTCTGACGCGGCAACTGAGCCACATGGGTATTCAGCGCCGACCCCAATGCCGAGGAAGAACCTACAACTATTAAGGCGAACTCCTTGAGGATCGGCAGGGACCGGACGCACCGACATGCAGTCAACATACCCAGTAATCCATCAACATTATCATGCATTCCAGAGGATCCAGCAGAAAGTAAAGAGAAAATGGCAACGAGTCCGGTTGCGACCATCTAATACGTCATAATTCCAGATGGGCCACAACATGCATAGTCCAGCTTGGCCTACCATCCCAAATTTCCGGCCGACCTTGTCAGAGAGATAACCTCCAAGAGGGTCAGGGAGAAACGCGAAGTCAGGAACACAATTGAACTCACCAAATATCAGCATCCCAACAATAGTGCCCACAAATCCAAGGCTGTTCAGGGTACGGCTGTAGTTATGAGAGGCGAGCGCATCCTTCCCGTAGATCTCGGTGAGGACTATAAGAGATTTAGCTGAGGAATATGGTATCCCGAAAGGAGGTGGCTGACGCGTATTGACTATAAATGGTTGGGGTAAATGAATGTAACATAGGACGGATACAAGCTGAACATACCACTTCCAATTATTCCGTTGGCGTAGCCTGGATTACGGGTAAATGAAAGAGTCGCGACTATGATGCCATGTTCACACACCATCGGAGAAGAGTGCCGTTCCACATCTTTAGACTTAGGGTTAGGAGGATGTTGGGAGGTAAGGGGAATAAACAAACGCGAATATGAGGGAAACACTCTTCAACGATTCGCGCGTTTTCAGAGGGAGGATCATGATCACCTGAGGCGGGGAATTCGATTCTGAACGTCCATGATGACTGGGAGATATACAACTCTGGGGTTTTGATGCACTGCCCGAAGGAGCTCATACGACGACGACATTCGCTGACGCACGCACGTTCGTGGATCGTTGTACATTTAGAAGCAAAGGAGATCAAAAAAAGCTGTCCATGCGGAATGGAATATTAATAGCTCATTATTTGAACGCTCAAGGCAATGCGTCCATCTACCACTCGAGAAATACCACCAAATTGGATCCCAAAGGAGACTGCACCAGGATGGCAACGACGACGCTCTAATATTTTCAAAAAATTTCGGAAGGGAGTGAAGCTGGGGGATGTGAAGAAATGAATTATTAGGAGCAAAACACCTCGCACTGACAGAGCGATCAACAGATCCTGATACATACGGCTAATGTACAGGCCACCCAGCTTGTGTGATATGAAAAGTCCAAAAGTTTTCGAAGCCGGGAATTTGTTGCCTCGTTTGGTTGGTTTTAGCCCCGGAATAAGTATTCCCCCGAGGAGGTACGAGGCGGGGCCCCCCGAGTTCCGCACAACCTGAATAATATTAATGGGTGTCAATTTCTGTTCCAAGTTGGTTCTGGGAAGGTGACTATTCGCGTCTCTGGGTTTGGCCAGTTGGTGGCCATGGTGGCCTTCTGGCGCTAAATTTCAATTTCACAAACGAATCACAGTGCGAAGCTGCGTCAGCGATGCGATTGGTCATGCGGCCCGGCGGCGTCAATTGGTGCTTCACCTCATGCAGTCCTGGGCACTTCCACCATTCGGGCATGTTGATGCTCAACTGCCCGACATCGGTGTGTCTGCTGCCATGGCAAGTATATTGGAATACAACAGCATTTCCGCTTTGAGCAGGCCGAGAAAGATTTATTAAGACATATGACTATTCTAAGACCCATACTATAGCCACTTTAGAGAGGTTAGTACTCATGTTCTGTTATAAAAACTATCACAAGTGCCGGCAGGTAGGTGGATTTCCGAGGCAATGCTAGGACCATATGATATCAGCCGCACTAGCCCGTCTCCGAATCAGATTCGCAATGATGATTTTTGTTTAGGCACATAGCGCTGAGAGTTAAACAAGCTGTTCGACGGTCGCGCCTTGGGCGTACCGCCCAACTTATAACTGGGCGATGACGTCAGTCCCTCCCATGTTTTCCGAGGACCCTGCCCTCAAGAAGATGTTGGGACGCGCCCACCTTAACTAATTACGCGCCTTAAAGGAATATTTTCTCGTTCTTGGGTATAGACAAAGATTTCCACACACGGAGGGCCCGCGACTCAAATAATACACGATTCCGCGGGCCACCCAGAACACTAAGCATGTCAATGAAAAACAATTTGATGAGATGGGCGTGATGCTTGAAACTCTGAGATTCTTGCCAGGCAGCTTCAGCGACAGATGACCAACAATGATGGCCATATCAAGTAGGGCTCTAAGAATCCCAGCGCAGGGCAGAATCAAGACCGAGACGTAGTGCCGGGGTGGGTTCGGGAGGCAGATGTAAAACATCTGTGATTCCATCAGCAACAATCCTCCGTGCGAGCCCGATATCCATCAACCAAGATTGTTATACTAACAGCCCAGCAAAAGCCGACAACAGATTGATGGTCAGTGTTGCCCCAAATAATACATGTACTTACAAATTAAGCTGCCTGAATATTCGTGGAGTGCCAGGACGTGGAACGGGGGCTGTATCAACACGGGCCGTGCGCGTGTGGGAGGACAAAACAACGGCGCGGCAGCGCCAAGAGAGCGTTGTATAGATCGTGCAAAATGATGCCAAAATCCGATCTGCCTGGTTCGAACAGGCGACCTCAAGATGATTGTTTTGATAACCATTACAGTCTTGCGCTACTTCCAACTGAGCTAAGATCGGTATAGCATGTTGTGGCTGACGCATGATTGCTTCGATGATGCTTTGGTGCCGAGCCGAATGTTTTCGAGCCTACTATAAAAAGTTGTGGAAATAGGTTATATACCCTCAAAGATCTTCCGGGAAATTCAGCAGTCGACCTATAGTGTTCAAACCATAAGATGAAGTATACTTGTTCGATCTCCCATACCCTCACCTTCCATTCCACCTTCCACCATAACGACTTGCCCGGTGACATGCCCAGACACTTTGGTCGACGCGAGGAGCACGATCTGGTTAGCGATGTCCCTGGGGCCGGCGAATTTCTTGAGCGGGGTTCTGCATTTCTGCGTCAAGCTGATTCTGTAGGTTATCGGAATACATACGTCGCAAGCGCGCGATAGACTGTAGCAGGGTTTTCAATGCTTCTCCGCCATCGGCTGACAGAGGAAAGGTGTACATATTAATATAAGTCTGAGATGAGGTCAGCGTGGAGAATACCGTTGTAACCCAGCCGGGTGCTACACAATTGACCCTTCCCTTGGGCGCGATCTTGACTATTTCGTTCTTGAGCGATAGATTTAACCCATACATCATTGCTATATACATGGATCTCGGGGGTTATACCTGCTCGGCATGGGGATGATGCGAAACCTACCGCTTTTGGAAGCGGCGTAATCCGCATGATTTGCTTCACCTATAAGGAAGTATTATCCCCTAGCTCATTTGATGACAACAGGGTAGTGTTCACATACCATATTTCCCAGCTGTACTACCGATGAGGATGATAGCCGCCTTGGATTTGATATCTTCCGACGCCGTTTCAAGTCCCCTCATATACTCTCGGGCTACCAAGAATGTAGACGTCAGGTTGACGTCAAGAGTAAACTTCCAACGATCAAGCGACATCCTTGGTAACGGCTCATCTGCTGTTAGCCATATACCGTGATTCACCACAATAACGCCGAACGGCCCGAAAGATAGTGTTGCGTCTGAGAATAATTTAACAACATCGCCTTCGAGTGATAGATCCGCCTGGGCCAGCCGCAGCGACGCTGGGCCAAAAGCTTTGGTCAGGGGCTGCAAAGTTGCATCGTTTGTATTGTAGTGCGCAGTCACCCGAGCTCCTTGCTCTGCGATTGTCAAGGAAGGTCATGAAAGCGGCCAGCCCGCCAACGAACCGATAAAAAGGCGTGTGGTGTCGAGGCCTATTCCACCACTGGCACCTAAAATAAACCAATAGTGGGAAGAAGATTTCCGTCGGTCAAGATGTCAAAAACCTGTTTCAAGTGACATTGGTTGATACCTGTTACAAGGACATGCACATCCTTCAAACCGAGATCCATTGATGGGTATGTGGTGGGTAGGAGTGAAGTTCCGGCCCGGCGATCCCGCTGCAGCATTGTTGTGATCGACGTCAATACACACAGCATCAATCACTCCCACATCGACAACTGACACCACACCACGAGGACCGACAATCAACAGATTGAAGAAGCCACAACTAGAAATTGGAAAATCAAAGTCATAAGTATGGAACTGTCATCTGGAACTGTGATATTCAAACCAGCTGAACAGAAATGTACTAGTACCCGACCATGTCCAACCCAACCATATTATTGGCTCCTGTCAATCTCGAAAGCCTCACAGAGTCTACACCATATCTCATGCCATTTCGCATCGACTATTCTGGGAAAGCGCCGATATCCACCTATCTACGCGTCGAGGCGGCAGGCGAGACTGTAGGAGGTCCTTCTGCCGCTGGGCAGCATAGCCAAAATGTGAAGGTCGAGGAATCAAAGGAGGAGGGCGAAGGATCAAGTAGGGAGAGCGAGGAACCAAAGAAGAAGAGCGAGGATACAGCGATGGTCGAGGAAAAACTCGTGAAACCTATACAGTCTCCGACCTCGCAATCACTATCAAAGCGTGTCACGGATGCAACGACGCGTTTTATATCCTCATTTCGCGGCAGAACCATCCAAGGATTAAAGGTCAACGTTCCCGAAGGGTATGTTGGCGTTGTGCTTCGGGCGGATGGCAAGGCGTCTGTGCAGTCGAAACCGAAACCAAAACCAGTAGAAAAGACCAAGGGGAAGGCGAAGAGCAGAACCACGCGCCGCTCAGCGCGTGCCGCGGGGCTGAGGTCCTCGAGGAGGACGAGCCTGTACAAATCGATGAAGGGTTGATAGATGATGAACCAGCGGCAGTCCGAACCCTCATGCCAACCTCCCAGTTCTCATCGTTCGTGGTGTGGCACCCCGATCACCCAGTGGATGAGAACCAAGACGTGTATATTAGGTCACTAACGGAATGGACACGGTTAGCTGCGGAGGTACGTCCTCTCAAAAACCGGTCATTGATATGTCACGAGCACACCCACAGATTCACCGAGTCCCTGAATGATGCCACATCAAATGCGCGTCGTCGTAGGATGCCGCTACTTACCATCTGTCTGGTATATCTACAAGATTGCTACCCCCAAGGCTGTTTAGCTCGCGGGATCTTATCACGTTCAACCCCACCCGCTTGTCAACCATTTGCTCGAAATAAGTCATGGATACCCGTTTGAATCCATTTGGCTAACACATGCACTTACATTCAAAAATATTTGACCGCCGATGATTCGGGTGGATATTCGGCTGTGTTCGGCGGCCATAGTCCATCTTTCCCATGTAACCATAAACAAAAATACTCATACAACATTCTAATCAGAGACACTAAGCCTTTGAGCGGGTGTTGTTCCAACCTCGTGTCATTGCCTACAATCCAAGAACCCACATCCTAAGAATATCGGACACAGCCAATCCCGTCTCTACCGAACCATGCTTTGATCTACCTTCCCCCCAACTTGAAGCCGGGTCTGCAATAAGGTTGAGGTATGATAAATTTGACGGTGGCCAGGATCAAGGGCCGCTGGGGATCCAGCATTTAACATGGGCCGATCCAACCCCAAGCGTTTCAGACTACTGCCTACACGGTAGTTGTTGGATCAAGAACCATCTTAGCCTCGGAAGACCTAACCGCCGGGGCAGCATCTAGGCAGGGTCACGTCATCCGACTGTAAATCCTGAAAGTATAGTTACTCATAGGTACCAAGATCCCAGTGACGGAGGTTTTTGCATGCATGCAGCCCACTTGCACGGTACACAACCTCCCTTGATCTTCCAGAACCCTGGAAGCCGTAAGGCTCCTTGATGGCGGATCATGTGAGGTCATATGCCAATCGTAACGAACCATGAGATGCAGAGAACGAACACTACTTTAGAGTCCCAGAAGCATATTCATGATCCTATTGGCAACCAGCCGAAACACGACAACGCTCCAAGCTCTTATTAGGAAAGATTGCAGGCGCCCCTAGCGGATGTCTGATACGACCGAGCATTGCAATCAGGATGTGCGTACCACTGGTAACAACCATCGCAGCCGATCCCGCTGTTTAAAATAATACACTTGCCCATATTTATAGCACAACGCGGAACGAGGTATGTCTGGTAGAGTGCGAGGAATGGAAGAACCTGACATAAATTGTTGTGGTCGCTCAATCAATCAAATGCCGCTCGCCGCTCTTGGACGCACTGGTGACTTGAGCGCTCAGGCTCAGGCTCAGGCTCAGGCTCAGGCTCAGGCTCAGGCTCGAATCCGCAGTGTCCAGGCTTAAATATTATACAACCTCAGCTTATGTTTCGGGCCGCCGCTCACAACATCGGCGACTTTACCTATATCATTATCAGGATTGCAGCTGAAGGGCGAAAAAAAATCAAGGCAGAAACGGAGATGCGCCGTCCAGCGCATGTTGGCGAAGTCTAAATTATGGACGACGCATGGCAGCCAGCGCAAGGCCGAGGTTGATGATCAAATAGGGACATCTAATTTGGACCCAGACCCCACTCTAACCTCCACAGCAGGCCAGCCCCTACCAAGAGGGTGTCCGATCCACGGAGGTGCACAGCATATTTTGCAAGTGACCTGCGGCGCTAGGAAACACGTCCCGTGCTCTTGCTCTACTTCCAGGCCAAATACCATCTCCAGAGCTCTTGGCTCCTCCAAAAGGACCTCTTTCACAGGAATCCCACACTGACCTTATCGTATGTCGATCACAGGGCGTGGATGATCAGGTTGACAGAACGCATACCCTACTAACCTGCTCTGTTACATCACGAAATACATCATCCCTCGCCCGGCTGATCATCTGGTCCGTCCATCTCACCTCGAGGTGTTTCAAATTCAATGCCCATCGCCCCGACCCCGCCCGAGTGCATTGCATATCCCTGAAGCCCAGGTATTTATGCCAGTCATGCCGATCGCCACAACGTAAATTTGAGAAGGCTATGCCATGCGGGGGTGGCAGTGCTTATCCCACCAATCCCACATATTGATACCATCACTGGAGGTGTACGGCGTCCCCATGCCATTGCTGGCATGCAGCAGATTGATCATTTCCGGTAAGCACGCACTGACATCAGGCTCAGATCCCGCGCCTGTTGGGCAAATAGTGGTATTCTCGGGGCGGGCCCAGCGTCCCGCAGTTCTTTGAGACGGAATGAATGGGCGACTTGTGGACAGAACTATCGCGTGGGAGCTCGCAGGACGGCGGTTGCGGTTTGGAAGCGGCGGGTTTACCCTGCCGGACATAAGACCGTGATTTCTCATATTCCATGGTGATTATTCCTTAGGGAGGTTTTTGTGACCGTCAGCTACAGAAAGATGTTGGGGTTGACCAGAGCCTGCTGCAGAGGCTGTACGAGCAGTGCATCGGCGTAGAACTGTGTATGGAGAAGGGCAGCCACCAATGAATAAATTCGTACTCACACCCCTGAGGATGATCTTGTGACACCAGGCACCGTGTGACACGGGTCCTTTAAACGTTGTAACTTGTAACTCCTGTCAAACATCTGTTCTCAGAGTCCACCAACAGCGCCCAGCGTTTTCTATCCACAACCTAAACAACCACATTCCTTTAAATCCCCCCCCAACCATCCAAAGTCTGTCTTTTTTTCTGCATTTTTTTTTTTCGACCACCTGTAACAGTTGATTTCAAATTCGCTAGCATGTTAGCCTCATTTGCGTTGACCGCCTTTCTCGCGTCTGCACTCGTTGCCCGCGCCGATGTGACCCCCAGCGAACCAGGGCCTGGCGATTCGTTCAACGCCGGGGCGACCTGCCATGTTTCTTGGGACGGCGACAAAGATTCCACAACGGCGTGGAAGAATATGTCCATCCAGCTCATGAGCGGTAGTAATACCGCCATGACTCACATCACCAGTATGGACATCCACAAGCTTCATACAATTCAGAATCTGACGGTTGCCTATAGCGGTGGCTACCGGCCAGGATGGTACCACTTCGGGCGTCTTTGACTTCCCCTGCCCAAACGTGTGTTGAACCCTGGCAGTGTGGCATACACCATCCTAATTTTTTTCTTCCTCGTTTTTCAGGTCATCCCAAATTCCGCCATTTACTTCTACCAGTTCACCGCACCCGGCTCACCCGATAAAACATGGACCACCCGATTCACCATCGCCTCATCCAGTGGGGCAACCACCCCCCCTGCCAACGCAAACCAGCCCGGAGGCGAGCCCATCCCCTGGGGGACAGGCGCCCTCGCCGACCCCTCGAAGGCGGTTCCCCCTCCCAATGGCGTTACATCGGGACCAATTTCTGGCTCCGGTGCCGCTTCATCGTCTGGCGTTGCATCAGCATCAGCATCTGGTTCCGCATCCGGGTCCGCTTCCCCCTCCTTCACCCTCAGCTCCGCCTCCCGCATGGTCACTGCTTCGAGCAGCCAGACTGGCGTATCCTCCCCCAAACCATCCGGCTCGGGCACCGTAGCATCAAGCTCTAACGCCGCTGTCGGCTCGTTCGTGCTGGACACCCGCGTATGGCAGGCTGCCCTAGCTACCACCGCTTCCTTCATGACTGTTGCAATCTTTTTGTGATGAATTACCCCCGGTTATGAGTTGCAGACATGTGCTCGGATGACGGCAGATTAGACACATTATACCTAATGGCGGGTTTGGCCACTTCTTATTTCTTTCGGTTTCATTGGTTCGGAATAAATCCTACACGGTTAATTATTATTAAAGGAATCGATGATTTCTGTGCGATTGAAAAAGATGGAGATGATTCAAGATATATCTTGTGGTTCTATAAATAGTTGAGAAATCATACGACATGATTTAGCAGACGGGGGTATTTTGTTGCTCCGTTTGGTAATTACAAAATGAAGTGTATATTTCAAATTCATTTACATGTTGGGTTACATGCGTACAAATGAATGGCCAATACTCGACGCGCAGCGTGCGGGCAACAGGAGGATACAAATCTAGCTTCCCTTATGATAAAGTTAGGTTACTTTCTGCAGACCAGGTCTGTCCACAACGGAACTCGCAAACTCCTTGAACTCCTGCTTCGAGCACGACCTCCCGGGCTAGAACAATATAGCGTTACGGTCTGCACCTCCGCAGGCGGACGGCGCGCTCACCTTCATCGCGTATACCACAATCTCGCGCGCGTCGCCCTCCCGGCTGGCGGGTTCGGTGAGAATGAGCCGCAGGACATTCTCCTCCTCGTCAAGCGTGCACCGCACCGCGGGCTGCAGGCGGACGTTCATGGATACCTTCCACAGCGGCTCGCGCCGAAACACTGCCACGCCTGTGTCAGCCGGCGCGCACGAGCAGAGGCAAAAAAAAAGGTTGAAGCTTACAGATGCGCTCGCCCGATGATTTCAGGCTTTTGTCGGAGAGGACTTTGACGTGCCCGACGAGGCCCTCGGAGAAGCCCTTGCTCCCCCGCTTGATGAATAGCTTGACGCCCTTCAGCTCGAGCTCCACCTCCTCGTTTTCCTCGCCAGTTACATCTAAGCCGCGCTGGCTGTCAGCGGCATATCAAGTCTGGAACGGGAAAACGAACGAGTGTGCGCGGGCTTTGACGGTGACTCCTGGCTGTCCGTGAATGCCTCGACGGGGTTGACCGGCCTGCTCGCCGCTGGCGAGGAGTCCGGCTCGTTGGGGGAGTGCAGGTTGAATGCTTTCTCCGCCCATGGTGATCGATTCACTTTTGCGGAGGAGATGCTGGATGCAAAGGGCGATGTTGAGCCAGCAAATGCCGCGAAACCACGGGGGGTGGTTGTCTAGGGAAGATATCAGATCCGGCCCGCATATTTCCCGCTGTGGACGCCTACGCATGAAGACAATGCCTTGGGTTTGGGGGTTGAGGGGGGGCTGGGCAGTGACTATGGGTAGCATTAGTGGTTGCCAGGTTATGCGCGTTCAGGATCACGTACGGGTGGTGTGCTGGGCGCTGTTTTGTTAGGGGCTGCCTGAGGCTGGGACTTGGTGGCTTCGAGCGGAACCGAGGTAGACCTTGGTGGCTCGTCCGGCTCCGCCTAGATCATCCTCGCTCAATAACGATGGTCCTTGAGGTAAATGAGGACGAACCGTTACAATTGGCTCAGTAGTTTCCTTGTGAGCGATAACCAGAGGCTCAGGAACGACCAGTTGAACAGGCTTATCGGCTTTCTCCTGTCATCGAGAATGAGGGAAACGATTGCGCTGAGAAGGACACGACATACCGCATTGTCGGCGTCACTTGACGGTGTTCGGCTGCGTTTCTTGGGGGGGTAAATTGATTTCAAATTCTACATGGAATAAGTCCACGCTGATTAACGCAGTCAGACATGGGAGCCCTTACATGGGGGTATTCAAGGCTCTGGTTGGGGGGCATTCAGGGACAAGAGGGAATGGGAATACAAGATACAGACAGTGGTCGTTTCCTCGTGCTCCTCGTGCTCATCGTGGGCGCGCTTTCTCTTCAGCGACTCGCGTCGCACGAGAGGGGTGCCGGACCTGGGCGTGGATTTCGTGGGTTGGGGCGATTCTATTGATAACGCGGCCTCGGATATCTTGGACTCTGATTCCACGATAGGCTGGGCAGGGGGTATGATGGGCGTGTCCGACATTTCCGGAGGGGGCGGTTTGCTGGAGATTGGGGTAGATCACCACTATCTGACTCCATGTCGACGGTTCTGTTTCATTATCCACGCGGTATTCATGATCGAGGGCTGGATGGTGCTGGAGTAGGGCAGCAACTTACGGGCTCGGGACAAGTTTTCGGGTGCAGGCGTAGCCAACAGTAGCAGCAAATGTTGCGAATCCACAGACGACGTAGTTGAAGTCGGTCACAGGGATCATAATTTTGCCAAAGGCGCGTTATGGGGCTTTGCAAAGCTGTCAGGTATTGGAGGCGGAGGGTTGAGATTTGAGAGCTTGGGTGACGTGGGGCGCGCGGGCGAGTGGGCGAGACGAAGATGGGGGACATTCGAGGGCGACGTCTTTATAAAGCCGGATAACGAACCTGCCATGGGGCATGATGTATTGCCTCGCGATCACCACGAGGTTTCTGGACGCCCCCAAAAGATATATTGGGAGGCCTGCGAACACGTGTCAGCACTAATACATGGATGATTCTTTGGAAGATGGAAGAAGATAGCCTGAGGTATGTCACCGAAGATAGATATGACATGAATACAGTAGCAAGATATGTTCTAGTCCAAGGCTTGGGGCAACTGCATGTGGTTATCTCTGTGGAATATGTGGCTGCACAATAAGGGTGGTGATCCGCCTTCTGTTTAGAAGTAGGCTCGGACCATCTATTCCGAAATGATGTTCGCGTCCGAGCTTACTATGTAATAGACTCACCTCTTACTATCATTCGCTCATTCTGTTTGCATACTTTCCAGAATACTGCCACATGAATTCGTGTTGACCCAGATGTACCGTAAGAATAATAATATATAGCATACAACAACCGCAGCGGAAAACATCTACAGCTCATCTTTGGGTCGGGTGCACCCACACTCCGGCTCCGCGCCAGGTGCATGGGACTTTGTGCAGTGAGCGGCTGGCGTGGGGGTAGCAGGCATCTCCGAGTCCTTGGTCGCAAAAACGACCTGCTCGCCACCAGCGGCGCCAGTCTCCACCTGCGGCTCCGGCTCTGTAGAGGTCGCCTTCTTCTTCAGGGGTGGCGCGCCCATCATGCCAGGATACCCGTTCGTGTCGTGGAAGTCTGCGCCCGCGCCGTTCTTGATGGCTTCTTCGAAATCGACCAGGTCCACGAACCCACCGTGCGCGAGGGCGATCCGCTGCGCCTCCTGCTTCTGCTCTATTTCGATTTCCTTTTCGTCGGGGACGAATTCTTCGGCTTGGCTTGTTCGTTGACGACTGTCAAGTCGGCTGTGCCATCCAAAATCGAGTCGAAAAACTTGGACAATGAATCCAGTTTATTCAGCCCTGATGAGCCCATCAGACGCGGATACTTATGCACATGGGAGCGACGCACCTTCGTATCTTATGGGCGTAGTGGATCCCGAAGGATAAACAAGAATTTTCGCTTCCTTCTTCCCGCCCGCCTCGAGACCCATTTTTACAGAGGTTTTCCCTTTGCGATCGCGGTGGCTAGCGAGGTTGAGTTGACCCATGTATTTATTTCCGAGTACTTTCCACAGGAGGGGGACTCGTTTGTCCTTGGTCAGAAGGAGAATCCGGTGTTGTTCAACGTCCTATGGTTAGATTTAGCCAGCACAGCAAGCAAAGATACAAAATTCAGACCTTTTCGACCCATGGCTGGATATCCGGGTGGTGATAGATCTTGTGAACGGTTGCTGGAATGCGGCGGGACGCCCAATAGAAGAACCCGCTCGCGGTTCGTTCTGCAATGTCATACACCATGGGGGTAATTGCGACCCACGCGGGAATAGCTACAAACACATTGTTCATTTACCAAACGTGCGGCTCGATTTAGAACTACCTTTATAGTGGGGAAGCCTTGGACACCCTAAATGTATAAATATGAATGGCTAGCTCGGATTTGACAATAATGAATACTTGCCTGATCTGCGCATAGCCGCTTGTTTTTATCATCATCGCAATCGACAGCGTAGGTGGGAATCAGGGGGTAAAGCCCCAGCGAAGCTTTGCTGTACTCTGGCGCCATCCTTTGGCAATGCTGCTGATGTGTTACCCACGTATCCTACGCTCGTCATCGAACGGCTTACCCCACACCATGGTGCAACAAAGGCAACCATACTCGTTTGCTAAAGATCCGGGTCAGACTCTAGTCTCGGATTCTCACAATGCGCAGGCTCACATTTGCCTTCATGGCTTTCTTGAATCCCTTCGCGTCTAGCATTTTGACGGTGGTGTCTGACGGGAATATCGCCGCCGACGCCAGCTGCGACGACAAGGCGATGGTGAGTGCGAGGATCTGGGCGGATAGCATGGCTCTGGCTGGGTCAGTGAGCTCTTGGGAAACGTCCAAGTTTTAAGGAATGCGGTAATGTATTTATAGACCTTCGGGCTTCACACTGACGTGTCGAAATCAGTCACGTTACAGCCTCGGCCGTCGGTAACCTGACCAAGCCGACGACTGCTGACGACCACCTCTCCTCCAAGGGGGCAGTGGCTACTAGCAGCCTATATCTCGGGGTGGGATAAGCCCTATCAAAGGGGAACCAATCACTCCATTGTCCATAGCTTTTCATGGGAACCTGAACTGAAGCCACCCGCTGAGCCCAGTCTGACGGACTACTCACGGTCCAATTCTTCGCCCCCCGGGTAGGAATCACTGCATTTCGTTCTCAAGCCGACGGTTCCCTTTCACACACCCATCAACCGAGAACAGTCATCCTGCACCCTTGAAACCACGTCTTCCGAGCCCGTGCATCAAAAAGCCGGGCAGCCCGCCGTGTAGGTAAGAAATTGATCTCGGGCCCGGGTGGAAGATCAGGTGGCGAGCCGCAGTGATCTGATTGTCAAGTTAGCGCTGAACGAATCTTATATAGATACAACTGGCAGCCAACGAGACAGCCGTGAATGTCGTGACAGGCCTAATTCAAGCAAGGCGGCCCCATGCCTATTATCATAAGTACAATCCTATCCAGCAGGTAAATATTCGAGGCACTAGTTACCGTTACGGTTGTACGCTACATATCATGATTATGGTCTATCTTTACGGTGTTGTGTCAACGCGAATTTAAGAAAACTAAAGATACAGTGACCTGAGACCCTTCTCCATCGAGTACCCCACGCTCATACCGTCTAATCGCAGTTTATTAAGGGCGCCGATAGTCTCGTGTTCTAGGGGGACGCCTCGAAGCAGAAACGCCTCTAGCTGAGCGCAATTTTCCGTGGCAGTCCATCTGGACTGGAGCATCTTTACAAGGCTCTGGTCGTCAAAGTTCTTTCTACGGCAGTCGACCCCCAGCTTCCTGAGCTTTGGGGCAATAGCGAAAGAGTCGCTGGTCAAATCGTGAAGTAGACTGTTGGACATGAAGTTCAGGTCCATGGTGATAATTTCGAGCTCGGTGAGAGCCGAAGTCTCATGGAGCGATGCGATCAAGTCGACATCAAGCAAGGGTTCCGCCACTAACTTCATTTTCTCCAGGTTTCGGGAGGAATGGGACAGGAATCCGGACAGCGGGTGCAAGAAGCCCGCCTTGGGCTTTGCCCATAATGGTTTGTGGATGAGGAGTGATTTGAGCGCGGGGAGCGAGAGATGCTCCAGGACATTGGTGTTGCTGGTGACTTGGAGCTCGAGCGTTTGTAGATGTTCCAAGACCACGAGCGTACTGGGGGGTATGGACGAGCGCTCGTCGTTTATGGAGAAGCGGCATTCCACCAGATTGGTGGCGAGGCTGAGGACTTGGAGATGTTGATCGGGAGAGAGCTCCCATGAACCCTCATACCGTGTTAATTGCGACCACGGAAGTCGCAGCCATTTGTGGGCAGGTCCAAGATACCCGGTAAGCGAGAGTTTCTTTAGTCCAGAGGTCGCCTCGAATGCGCCCGAAACCTCCGGCTCTGGGCCTGACACCCCGAGCAAATTCTTGATCCGAAGTGATTGGAGATTATGCATGTCGTGCTTGACTGAGGAGAGGACCCTCAGGGCGGGGATGGGGATCTGGAAGAACGCTGACTGCCAACGACGGGAATGGGGCAGCAGCACGTCGAGGAAAGGATATGCATCGCGTTCACATATGCAACCAGGCCAATAGAGAGGGGGAGGTTCCCCGATCTCTGCAACCACATCTCAACCAATCGGACAAAGTATTCGATGGGGAGGGTGGTATCGGAGAGGCTGTGGGATCCGCTCCCCAGGTAAATATCCACATTCGTCCAGAGGTTGGGCGAGGCGAGCGCGATATCTCTCCACCGGCCGCACACCTGCCCGAAGATCCACGGGAAATCCCTCACTTGGCAGCTATCATGTCGCTTGCCTATCGTCGAGGGGGTCGGCCGCAGCGCCATGCAGGCCGAAAATATTTCTGATAAGATTTCCGGCGGGACCTTGCGCAGAGGCGAGAGCGCGGCACGGTGTTCATCGGCAAACCTCCGAGCATCGGCCCTGGATGCTTTTAGCTCTTCGAGGATTAGCTCGACGCGCGCAATCTCGCTGTCTAATCTTTGGATATCGCTGTTAGCTGTGGAAAGGGTTTTGCGAATATCCCCAGCATCGGAGTAGGTTGGAACATTGTTCGTGCGCAGGATCTGTTGATGCCGAGACGTGTCGGGGGCGATCCACCCTTTGGTGATAGTGTTGCCACAGTTGTCGCACAGTATTTCGTTGATCCTACGGGAGGATATCAGTCAGGGTCTATAGCGGAGCAATTGTCTTACTGCATGTGGGGCGTGATGAATTCTTCAGAGAAAAGACCTCCGCAAATCGATGGTAATAAGGCATATCAACCAAGTCTTGTCTTGCCTCATGTCTGCCGCATGGTTGCCGCGGGAATCATGGGTATTGCATTGCAATAACTGCGTGTTTTCACGCGATGCGCGCTAGGCAGTTGGCCATGCTGGACAAAGCCTGTGTTGGTGTCAAACTGGATAGGATCAATACCGGTGTTAGACACGAATTCGCTTCCGGGGGAGATCTAAATAGGTTGGTCACCCCTTGGTCACCCCTATCCTGATCACATCGGGCGAAAAATGGATTCTCATTCTCATCAGATTCATCTAACTACTTGTAAGATCAAGCAGAAGGGGATCGTGCCGCCAATGATAGATTGTGCTCCTGTTCATGTCATAATAAGTCATCACTGCGGCAATGTGTATTCAACCCACCTCGTACGGCAGGTCAAACTTGCGTGGATCGGATCCCTTGGAGAATGAAAGACTGAACGTTTGCAGGAGTCTGAAAATTGTAAATCTGGAATTTGAGGCTAGTCGTGTGAACCGCCATATAAGGAAGTGTCATGTACTTCATGTTGTGGAGTGCCACCGGCTTCCCAATGCAAACACCATATCCATAGCCGAATGGGAAGAACGCGTCGACATCGTGAGGTCCGCCGAGACTTCCAGATAGCCATCTCTCGGGCTGAAACAGGTCAGGGTCCTTGAAATTGCAGGCTGTTGAACATCAGAATCAGATAATGCATGGGGGCATCCGATTCGTGGTAGCTACAGTCACGATGAAGAGTATATATTGGGCATGCCATCGTGGTCTCAGGCGGAACGTACTTATCGAGGACTTGACAGCCCTGAGCTCCACTGTAGCGAGGTGGGCCTGCAGGTAGAATATCTGGTCAATTATGAATACACATCATACCTGCGGCTACGGGAGGCATGAGCCGGAGTGTTTCCTGGATGCAAGCATCGAGGTAGGGTGGCTTGCTTAATGTAAATGAATCAATGTCCGAATTCTTGGCGAAGGCGGAGTCTATTTCCAATCGCAAATGGACCTGGATCTTAGCATCGCCAGCAATGCGTCGGAACAGCGCTGTGACGGCCTGGGAGACTGTCGGATCCAGCCACCACGACTGTGGTGGCTTGCTGAGCAGAGAGCGGGGGACCCCCCGATCCTTCATCTTGCTGAGCCTGGGGTAAGTCAATTTTCGGATGAGATGAGGTTCGAGCTCACGATGATTCCCAAAATATCTTGTCTGGCACCCTTGTCTCTCGCCTTTGTTTCGTGAACTTTTTTACTTGCAAACTGTATAAACGTAATATGTTACCGTTGAAGCGCGCAAGAACGAAATAAGCAACCTGATGAAAGGTAATGATGGGATTCGGCTGAGGTAGCAGAGCAATGAGATCCTTCATCCAAGGAACCTGACCGAGGACTGATTTGGGAATAAATGAGACGTTCCATATCACCCGTGATATCCCTATAGCCAATACCAGTTGGTCGTGTGTATTACAACTGCCGAATATTTATACATTGCCCACAGACTAGTCCAATGGGAAAATTCGATCGTTGTTCCTTGCGAAGATCCGTTCAGTACGTGCCTGAATAGCAAGGCGACTGGTATTAGTGTTGGCAGGAGCAAGCCACGAATGTAGACATGCCAGTGAAGAAGACCGAAAGTTACGAGGGGGTCGCTAGTGAATGTTTTTTTCCATGCCTTGCGAAAACATATGATCAATAACGGTAAGGGGGATGAGTATTTTATAACGTACCAGTCAACGGTTAGCGTGCTCGGCTTAATCGAACGTGGTTATGAGAGCGTCCGCATATTGCGGTGCACCTAGCGAAGAGTAGCCGGATAAGTTGTCGCATGAGGCTTTGCGGTCGACATCGCATACCCTCATAGAATGGAGCGCGGAACATCTTCCCATATCTCGGTCTAATCGCAGCGGAATGGGCGACTGAGATCTCGTTGGGCCCTGTTGAAGACCTATGAGTGTGATGGAGACAGCAACAACCAATGTGAACCCATTGTGCGTGCAATCCGGAAATATTTGGATCAGAGACTTAAGAGCGTTCGTTTGACTCGCTGTTGAATTAACGAATGTCTATTTCCCCTCCCAATCCAATAGGCCATCCACCATTTACTCAAGCGGGCGAGGACGGGGCCTGGGTATTGGGCGAGCGGATGCCAAGGGGAAGACGGTAAATTACCAGGGACGCGGACAGGCCAGCAAAGAAATTGAATGTGGGAATTATCGCATCGCTCGTGGAGGATTGTTTCGCGTGGCCAAGGAGTGATACCGAAACCAGTAGCGAAAATAGGCTGAGAAGCAGAACGAGGAATCGGATTACGGTTGGTTCCTAACGGCTGAAGATAAGACGGGAAGTCTGGAAGATTGGAATAAAACCAAGACAAAACTCAGATATGAGTGATACGGATGCAATGACACGACGCAGTAGTGAACAAACCTGCGATCGTATGGTATTGCGGGAGGCGGTTGATCTTTGGTGGTCCAAGGGCACCTACACAATGAACCAAAATTTGTAGTGCAACCGGGTCGACACGGCATAGATTGGGACTCACGAAACCAGCCAATATAAATTGCGTATGTTTTTGGCGTATAATCGGGCATCATGGTGGGCTAGTGCTTTTGACAACTAGCATGTCGCCTGGGCTTGAGCGCCGAGCCTCTACAAGAACCCCACCACCACGAATTTGACACATTTACATCATATGCGCGGTAAATATAAAGTTTGCTTCGGTACAGGCGAAGGCGAATGACGAAAATACAGGATCCACACAAACGGAGGTGGGAGTTGGTGGTGGTACGGAATTCATTTTGATTTATTTAATTTTGGTCATTCCTCGGGGTTGTTTGCTCGGGCCAGTCAGTGGCTTCCAGGAGTCAACTACATACACCACTGCTTGGTTCCGAATCCCAATGGACTTGATTTTTAATGAGTGCACTGGCAGGTTTCAGATAGTTTGGTTCAAGGAAACAAAAAAAATAGCACAAAGGTGTGTTGGCAGTGGAGGAGGCAGATGGAGGATATTAGATAAGGTAGGCGAAGCCCATACACATCTACGTCACATGACCAAATGTGACTTTTCCGTGACAAAGTAAGAAATCGAAATGACAGTCTTCGCGTCCACCATGCGGAAAATGTGCTCCCACCAAAATTTTTCGAATTTGAAAAGAATTCTTTTGGTGGGAGCAATTTGTTGTAAGATCTCATGGGGTAGAGTGATTTCATTGAGTGGAAACATGTGATCCCTGAAACTCACTTCCGAGACCGCAGGAAGCTTACCGTTTATGGGCTTGCTAACCCCATGTCACAGGGAAAGTAACATCACCTGACGTAGATGTGTATGGACTTCGCCTACCTTATTATTAGATATGTATTAGTGATAAAACGAGAGCTCGAGCGTAAAGACTGGACGCGATTATGTAATCAGTAAAGCGGAGATTATTCTAAGTTAATATCTGAGTAAGCTTGTTATCTCAACAAGGTGATATACTCTAAACTACATATCCCGGTTGATACTGTCAATGTGATCAACCGGGATAGGTAGTTTAGAGTATATCACCTTTGCGCTATTTTTTTTGTTTCCTTGAATCAAACTATCTCAGGGCTTGGCCCAAGCCCTGGATTTCTTCTGCTTCTTGCATCCTTTCCTCCATCTTTTCTTCAATTCTTTTTAACCTCTCGCTCGTTGGTTCTAATGTGATTATGATCGCCATCAGTATGAGTGACTCGGACGAGGCGAAGTGATCGCGTACCAGTAGTATCACTCGCACCCGCAGGCATGTCAGTCCAGCCGCCTGAAACCACCCAATTGGTGCAGACCGCCTGAACTGTTGGAACCACTTGAATTGGAGCTACCTATATAGAGGCAACGTGATACGGCAAACTTACACGATCAGGATCGGCAGGGTTGGACTTCCAGATGACATTCATATTTGAAAGTCCAATCCCATCGATTAATATTGTTGCCAGTACTGAAATTCAAGAATAGGGTGCAGATTTGTTGGAGGAGGGATTTGTAGCTGCTAGACCTCCCATATCTTGTATTTATGTGAGGGTCCGGGCAGTCATCTGGCCGACTCGGATTGGGGCTGTGCTGTCAGAACCCGAGACCCCCATAACTCTGTTCTGGAACCTGCTTTTCGAACTTACTCCGCACGCCGTCCCTCAAGGTCTTAACCTCAGCCTGTGTCTTCTCATAGAACTGCTTCCCCAGTAATTTGACAATTTTGGATCCACTCCTCAATATCACGGTTCGCTCTGCTACCAGTCGCAAATAGCTGGCTTGGTACAGAACGTGCTATGAATAGCGTGGGTGCCCCGTACAGATTGTAGTCGAAAAAGACGAACGAAGGCGCATGTTCTTTAGATGCTTCTGCTGAGTTCCTCGAGGGTGGCGAGGACCTTGTAAAATTGCTTCCGGACGCGATCCACGGAGCAGCCCTCACGCTCGTATTCTTTCTAAACCTTCGCGCACAGCTCCTCCTTCCACACGTCCTGGTTCTCCGAAGCTTTCTAACTTCCCCTCGTGGACCACGCATATTTGGGATCCTTGTCCCAGTCAACGTTCTCGATCCCCGAGTATCCCACCTTGAGAGTGGAATAAGGGGTATATAGCCAGTAAGACGCAGTACGATGTAGTGTGCAGGGGGTTTACATTGGTGACCATTGATGATGCGCTATTGGCTCCGTGCTTCAATCCCAATTGTGCTGGTGCATGGACGATGAGGGGGCGGGGAGCGTGGCGTCGATGGCCATGGCGCCGAACAGATGTTGTCCAAGTCCAACACTTAGCTTGTATTCACGGTTTCTTCATGACCGGACAGACTGGATCACCCGTGGTTTCTGGGGACCGGATTCTCCACGTTAGGGGGTGTGTAATGGTTCGGAGGGAATGTGAGCAATCTGGATTCCGTGGGTCCGAAATGTTCGGGGAAATCGGCTCGACCAATGTCTCCGATCTCAGTGAGTGATCTCAGTGAGTGTTAGGCTTGACTAAGGGTTACACCATCCGTTTCGTTTTTCCTTCCTTCCAACTCAGGCTCACAATGGAGCCCTCCAAGTCATCTCCCCCACAAGCACCCATTTTCCTCTCCCGCCTCGTCCCTCACTTGTTCCCTCGCAAACGGCAGTCAGCGTCCCGTAGCGCGCGCCGGCGTTGGAATCCCCCCTGCAAGTCGTCGATTGCGTGCGATGCAGCGCAGCAGGAGCGGGACTGTGAGTTGGATAAGTGGCGCATAGAGGATGAGGCGCGGTGCAAGAGGACGCAGGCCGCCATGGAAGCCTTGAAAGCGCTGGATAGGGATGAGACGCAGGAGGGGGAGGAAAAGAGAAAGCAGGCCCTCAAGCGCGCTCGAGACGCGCTTGTCGAGGGAGTCAACAATGGGAACCCCCCGCCACCCACACCCCGCATTGCCCTCTTGTTAAGGGAGAACGAAGGCCTCTCGGAGCTTAAGGCTCAGTGCTGCGGGCCTGTATTTGTATTCAGACATTATAAAGCTCCTTTATTCTATCAACGCTGGTAACAACCTAACACGGGCTTAGTGATGACTACATATATAAGTTAAATATATTTACCGTCTAGCCATCGCCGAACGAGCGAAAGGGACCTGGCGGGTTTGTGGTGCTGGGTGGGACATTACCAACGCCCGTGACGCGTCGCATACCTTCCGCGAATCGATGGTAATAAGGCATATCGGCCAAGTCTTGTCCTGCCTCATGTCTGCCGCGGAAATCATGAGTATTGCATTGCAAAAACTGCGTGTTTTCACGCGATGCGCGCTAGGCAGTTGGCCATGCTGGACAAAGCCTGTGTTGATGTCAAACTGGATAGGATCGATACCGGTGCTAGACACGAATTCGCTTCTGGGGGGGGATCTAAATAGGTTGGTCACCCCTATCCTGATCACATCGGGCGAAAATGGATTCTCATTCTCATCAGATTCATCTAAATACTTGTAACATCGAGCAGAAGGGGATCGTGCCGCCATAGATTGTGCTCCTGTTTATGTCATAATAAGTCATCACTGCGGCAATGTGTACTCAGCCCACCTTGTACGACAGATCAAACTTGCGTGGATCGAATCCCTTGGAGAATGAAAGACTGAGCGTTTGCAGGAGTCTGACGGTTATGAATCTAGAATTTGTGGCTAGTCAGTTGTGTGAACTGCCATATAAGGAAGTGTCATGTACTTCATGTTGTGGAGTGCCACCGGCTTCCCAATGCAGACACCATGACCATAGCCGAATGGGAAGAACGCCTCGACATTGTGAGGACCGCCGAGGCTTCCAGATAGCCATCTCTCGGGCTGGAACAGGTCAGGGTCCTTGAAGTTGCAGGCTGTTGAACATCAGAATCAGATAATGCATGGGGGCGTCCGATTTGTGATAGTTACAGTCACGATGAAGAGTATATATCGGGCATGCCACCGTGGTCCCAGGCGGAATGTACTTATCGAGGACTTGACAACCCTGAGCTCCACTGTAGCGAGGTGGGCCTGCAGGTAGAATATCAGGCGAGGTCTGGTCAATTATGAATACACATCATACCTGCGGCTACGGGAGGCATGAGCCGGAGTGTTTCCTGGATGCAAGCATCAAGGTAGGGCAGCTTGCTCAATGTAAATGAATCAATGTCCGAATTCTTGGCGAAGGCGGAGTCTATTTCCAATCGCAAACGGTCCTGGATCTTAGGATCACCAGCAATGCGTCGGAACAGCGCTGTGACGGTCTGGGAGACCGTGTCGGATCCAGCCACCACCATGAAGGAAGCGTCTGCGGTGGCTTGCTGAGCAGAGAGCGGGGGACCCCCCGATCCTTCATCTTGCTGAGCCCTGGGGTAAGTCAAACTGAGGACGAGATGAGGTTCGAGCTCACGATGATTCCCAAAATATCTTGTCTGGCACCCTTGTCTCTCGCCTTTGTTTCGTGAACTTTTTTACTCGCAAACTGTGTAAACGCAATGTGTTATGTTGAAGCGCGCAAGAACGAAAGAAGTAACCTGATGGAAGGTAATGATGGGAGTCGGCTGAGGTAGCAGAGCAATGAGATCCTTCATCCAAGGAACCTGACCGAGGACTGATCAAGAATAAATGAGACGTTCCCTCGATAGTGAGAATTCACTGACTCCCAACGAAAAGAACTCCTATCTGCAGCTACATGACAGTGAGTGTATGCACAGAAAGGGTTGAGATAAATACGTACCACCTCCATCCAGCCCTCCTCATCCCGTCCAGCAGCCATTGTTTCGAAACCTCCGGAAAACGACATATCACCCATGACATCCCTACAGATAGCCAATACCAGTTGGTCATGTGTATTACAGCTGTCGAATATTCGTACATTGCCCACAGACCAATCCAATGGGAAAAATCAATCGTTTTTCCTTGCGAAGATTCGCGATGTAAACACTCCAGTAATTGTTCAGTACGTGCCTGGAATAGCAAGGCGGCTGGCATCAGAGCTAGTAGGTGCGAACCCACAAATGTAAACATACTAGCAAAAAAGACCGAAAGTTACGAAGGGAGTCAGTAGTGAACGCTTTTTGCCATGCCTTGCGAAATCACATAGTCAATAACAGTAAGGGAAACGAGTATTTTATAGCATACCACTAAACGAGCAGCGTGCTCAGCTTGATCTAACGTAGTTATGAGAGCGTCTGCGTCTTGCGGTGCACCTGGTGGAAAGTAGCTGAGTAAGTAATCGGATAAACTATGGGGTCGGAACCTGTGTACCTTGGTAGAATGGAGCACGGAACATCTTTCCATATATTGGTCTAATCGCAGCGGAATGGGCGACTGAGATCTCGTTGGGCCCTATTGAAAACGTATGAGGATGATGTAGATACAAAGGAGATAGTAATCACCAATACGAAGCCATGGCCCATATTGTGCATGCAATCTAAAAATATTTGCATCATAGGGACTAAAGAGTGTTCGTTTGACTCACTGTTGAATTAACGAATGTCTATTTCCCTTCCCAATCCAATAGGCCATCCACCATTTACTCAAGCGGGCAAGGACGGGGCCTGGGTATTGGGCGAGCGGGTGCCAAGGGGATAAACGGTAAATTACCACGGATACTGACAGGCTAGCAAGGAAATTAAATGTAGGGATTATCACATCGCTCATGAAAGACTGTTTCGCATGGCCAAGGAATGATACCGAAACCAGCAGCGAAAATAGGCTGAGAAGCAGAACGAGGAATCGGATTATGGTTGGTTCCCAACGGCTGAAGATAAGACGAGAAGCCTGGAAGATTGGAATAAAACCGAGACAAACTTAATTAAATCAACACCGCATAATTGTGGGACTCACAAAACCAGCTAATATTGCGTACTCCCGGTGTGCAATCAGGCATCACGGTTGGCTGGTGCTTTTTGAGAACAAGTACGCCGCCTCAACTTGAGCGCTGTGCCCTTATAAGAACCTCACGAGAAAGGGCTCGTCAGGGCCTTACCACCAAGGATTTGCCACAGCAAGGATTTGTCACATTTACATCATGGCGCGGTAAATATAGAGTTTACGTTTGCTTTGGCGCTGCGAAGTGGTTTTTATGGACATGAATATGGTATCGAATGTTCGTCTGAACGAAGGCGAGCGGCGCGCTGGTATTGGGACCGTCTACGCAGACGGAGGCGAAAGTTGGCGCTAATACGGAACCCGTCTGGTCAACTGCAATCCTTTTGTTTGTCCGTGCTAGTCGGCGGCCTCACAGGAGTCAACTACAACCACGAATTACACATGTCTGCTGACAACTATGCAGAACGGCCGACTAGCTCAGCTGGTTAGAGCGTCGTGCTAATAACGCGAAGGTCTTGGGTTCGATCCCCACGTTGGCCATTTATTTTTATTCATTTTGTGTCCTGGCGGGAGTGGTGCTGGACTCAAAGCCAGCCCCTAAGCAGCAAGCTGATACACGTTTCCGAACTCTAAATACATACTTACCAGCTATACTACCCCAGCCCACCACATCACTCGGATCCTAGGGGGAAATTTCAGACTTTTGCACTTTCTCTTCAATAATTCTGAGTCTTTCATCTACAGATTCCAATTTACTAGTAGTCGCAACTGCCATCATGATTGCCATTGTGGGTGACGGGATGGGATCATGTATACAACTTACTTCATATGTCACAGGGGGATGATTCTGGCTTGAGTTCTAGCTCGAGGGAAGCGGCGTGCAAGGGGGGGCTGGGAGAGGCCGCGAAGGGGCGTGTAGTGGTCCGGGAGAATGTGGCCAGCCTGGACGGGACAGGGGCAATCGGCCAATGACTCTGACGGTGACTCCAACCTCAGCGAGGGAGGCCTCAGGCTTAGGGGTTGCGTCATTCGTTTCGTATTTCCCTCCCTCCAACTCAGCTCAGAATGGAGCCCTCCAAGCCCACCCCCCCACAAGCACCCATCTTCCTCCCCCGCCTCGTCCCGCACCTGTTCCCTCGAAAACGGCAGTCAGCGTCCCGTAGCGCGCGCCGGCGTCGGACTCCCCACCGCAAGTCGCGCAGCACAGCAGGAGCGGGACCGTGAGCTGGATGAGTGGCGCATAGAGGATAAAGCGCGGAGAAAGAGGACAAGGGCCGCCATGAGCGCTGTGAAAGCGCTGGATAGGGATGAGACACAGGAGGGGCAGGAAAAGAGAAAGCAGGCCTTCAAGCGCGCTCAGGAGGCGCTTGTCGAGGAAATCAAAAATGGAAAACCCCCGCACCCACACCTCGCATTGCCCTCTTGTTAAGAGAGAACCGAAGACTAACAGCGCTCGGTGCTCTGGCCGTGGTGAGATAACATACTCCAGAGGAATTTCTTGATCAATAACAGCGTGATAGATCTGTGATGCATTGCGAAGCCGTTATCCGCATCGGCGCATACGAACCCACCTGAATGGTTCCATCTTGTTATCCTTCTCTAGGCGTGGAGTACCCCTATCAAATTCCGTCGGCGGTTCAGCCTCTCGAAGCTCAAGGCTTGCATTCAAACGTCATAAAGTTTCTTTATCCTAGCAACGTTAGCAACCATCTAGCATGGATTTATGACATATCAGTTAAATATCTTTACCGGGTAACCATGACTGAACAAGTGCAAGAGAATCATCAGGTTTGTCGTACCTACCCCGGCTTATAGTGAAATAGACCGTGTATCCGTTCGTAGAAAATGCACCACCAATGGTCACAGGTAAACCCCTTTGCACATCGCGCCTCACTGACTACACGCCCCTTAACTCTCAAGACGAGACGCTTGTCGGGGGTCACGGAGAGGCAAAGGCGCCAGATGGGGAGTGGCATACGCAGGGGGGGTGCAAGGAGAAGGTCGATGCGTGCATTACGGAGAGCCTTGGGGAACCGCGGGCGTGGAAGGAGAAGCTGTATGTGATGGCTTACGACCGTGAGAGCTGCCCCGTGGATTGCGTCCGGAAGGGATTTTACAAGGATCTCGCCGCCCTCGAGGAGCCCTACAAGAGCATCTCAAAAACCTGTGTCCTTTTTGACCGCCATCTGGATATGGCACCCTCAAGGTCGACCTTTCCAAGGAGCCGCTGAAATCCCTTCCCACCCCTTTGGCAAATTCGAGATAGCAGTATGAATTAGCACACACGCTCTTCAAACTTTCACACTTCGACAATGGTATTCAGGGAGCTTTTCTTGCCGCGGGTCTGGAAAACGTTAGACCTTCGAGCCTTCGTTCTGGAGTTAAGGGGTCGGGAGACTTGTGATGCAGAACCTTGTACTTCGCGTCGAGAACTCTTCGACATGAAGGAGTGCAAAACGTGGCCGTCGATTAAGTGGTGGTGGAGTGTGAGAAGGAAGGCGTGAGTTGTAGGAAAGCGAGTGTGGGTTGGGCTTCGTGACGAAAGACTCTGGGCTGCACAAATGATTTAAATACTACTCAGCGATTCGGTTATCTTCTTGAATGCTCGAACCCACCTCCCTTCCCCTAACTTTGGTCAGTGTCATCTATTCTGCGTGAGGTCTTGACCCCTATCCCCTGAAAAGATTTGGGAGGGTGTTCCTCAAAATGTGATCCGTGCGAGATATTGCTTGAGTTGTATCAGGTAGTCTCCCGATTAATCTCAAAGAGGGCAGACCATACAGGTGATGACATACACTTCAAGCTGAGCACCGTTTGCAACTTGCAAGGGAAGAGGTGTGAGACGAGGCAGGGGAGAAAGGTGGGTGCTTGAAACACCTCGCTTCCTCCCCCGCCTCGTCCCGCACCTTTTCCCTCACAAACCCAGCGTCTCGCAGCTCATACTGGCGTCGGACTCTCCACTGCGAGCCGCCGGTTATGTGATATAACGCAGCAGGAGCGGGACCATGAGCTGGATGGGTGACACATAGAGGAGGAGGCGCGAGGCAAGAGGACACGGTCCGCCACATGTGAGCGCCCTGAAAGCGCTGGATGAAGATGAAATGCAAGAGGCGGAGAATCAAAAATGCGAACCTGGGAAAACCAGGTGGGAGCTACATATCGGTCAAATATATTTACCAGTTAGCTATCGCCGAACAAGTGCCACGATCGCTGGTGAAATTGCGCGTGAACCCCACTCCAGACGCCTCTATGAGTCTCCCCACGCCGTGTATATGAATCTCTCTTGGGTCCTACCATTCATTAGAACTTCGGTATTCACTTCCCAAATACCCAGCTCGGGATATTTTGGAAGCAGCTAAATATATTACTATCATGATATCGTTAGATCCAGCCTGCATGATGGTGTGATGAACAGATGTCACTCAGCTGTCTAATTTTAATATACTCTGACAGCTGTTATATCGTCGGCGACTTGTCGTCGCAAGGATGGGTCTTGCGCGCCATATCTATTTTCGAGCTCGCGCGTTGGTATGAATAGGATTAATTTTGGATCACGACAAGTATCGAGGTGTGGGTACTTTATTGAGGCACGTGGTGTGACCAGGCGCGTTCCCAAGATATGATCAATACGATATGATTTTGAGTACTAGAAGAACACATTAAGATTATCTCCTTACTCCAATCTTCCTATTTTATCGTCAAACTTTCCCCGGAATAACCTGCAATGAAATGCCAAAAGGGAGGATTAGGTGTGTATTCAAGATATTCAGTCGCGTTATCCTCTCTAGGATGGATGTACTAGTACAGGCGTCTGGCCAAAAGCGCCCCAGGGCCGCGTAGGATCGGATTAGAGGCGTAGAATTCCCAATTATACACAGATCCAAGCGTCGAGGCCTTATGGACATCGCCATGCAGGTATGTGCTCGTAATTGGTTGGTAGGTATATGCGGCTCCAAACTGCACCAAGAGATCGGGAGATCGGGATACGTACAAGGTGGAAAGCTGCTATCCAATGGCGGATGATATATAGCGCCTAGAATTGAATATTCGGACGAGGCACGAACCGCGCTGGATAGGGTCGGCTTAGTGTGCGTACATGAATGTGTGGCGTATATTGCATGCGGACCCAAGCCGCATCAAAAGATCAAGATGTTACCGCCCGCCACGTAAAGCAGAGAGCCGAGTATTCAGGTGTAGAACCCCCGAATGGATGGAATACAGCGCGCAAAAAGCTGTTCGAGGGGTGCCTCGTATTGCATGCGGCAAGGGCTTGATGTAATGGCAATGTTCAGGCGACGCAAGTGCCAATCGGGATATATCCGTTGCTCCATGATGGAGAAGAACTCATCCTGGAAAATATGTGGGCGGGATTTCTTATATACAGAGTTAGACACTTACAATCTGGTACTCGTCCTGCATCAGAGAGGCTGAACCGCGAGCACGGGGGAAACTAGGCACATCGCCCTCATGTGGTACAACATCCTTGATTATAAGCTCAAGCCGGTCCAACCATGGGAGCTGAAAGGCTAATAGATCCACGAGCTCCGGTGTGAGGGTAACGGGGCCAAGCCGAAGGCTCTCCAGCCGATCACAGGGCACTCGTGCGTCGAACGCGCCAATCAGCAGTGCGACATCGTCAAATGTATGATAACGTCCAGTAAGTGTGAGCGATGTAATGGAATGCGCGAAGTGGCTAAGACATGTCGCGTATGACTCGATGGGGAGGAGGTGTGAGCTAACCTCTAGGGAGCGCAAGGCGGCAATGTGTACGTCGGCGAGGGCGTTGGTGACCCAAGATTCGATGGACGTCTCATCGGGGGATAGCCCAGAGCCGCTGAATTGTGTACCGCGCAGCTGAAGGTAGGAGAGGGTATTCCCGTGCCGATTCAATAGGTTTGTGAGGCCGGATGTGCTACCGAGGTGCGGGTACTCGATGGGAATGGCCACAGTGAACCGATCGAGATAAGGCATATATTCGAGGGCATCAAACAATGGGGAGAGATCAAGCGGTTCCCAGCTTTGTATTGCGAGGGTCCGAAGAGAGAAACGGAGCTGGTTCAATGCAGGCGCGAGGTGGTCGACGAGAATCCGGTTGTGCCTGGAATCGGGGGAGTCTACGCGGAGCATGAGGTCAAGTTCTTCAAGGTTATGTGCGGCAAACGAAGGGCCCATGAGGCCTTGAATGTTTTCGAGGGAGATGTCGAGGGACAGCTTCCGGAGGCTGGACTGAAATGCGGCTACAAGGAATGGTGCTGGTGTTTTTTGGATGGCAGGAAGACCGCACCACATGATATGATAATCGGTGACATTCGGAAGACTACCGAGGACCTCAAGCATAGCCTGGACGATTTGGCCCGTGCTCTTGATGACCCGCGCTTTGCCCTTGGCGAAGAGCTTCTGCTCGGATAGGATATGGGTGGCAAGCTCCGTGATGCGATGTCGGAATGACCGGCGGAGTTCTCTTTTCGTATTTTCCTTGTCAAGGACCTCATTGATGAATCCAGGGTATACGTGCAGGACACGCACCCTACGTGCGACGACGGGGTCTCTAAGCAGCGCAGCGCAGCAGTTCAGGTTGGTCAGGCATAAGAGCTGCATGTGATCACGTACTTTAGTCGAACAAGACTACGCAGCATATGGTCGTTAAGGTAGGCAAAGCTGATCTGGCGATAACGATAATCCATGGCGATGTGGAAAAAAGTACGATTCACGCTGAAAAGGTTGCGGAGGGCTAGTGCGGGGATAAACTGGGCAATGTGCACCCAGATATCGTGCGGAATATGCATAGCGGCAGGTTTGGTGGGCAATGGTGGCATGCGCAGGTTGATAAGTAAACGATTGAAAAGGTAAATGTCAAGGGTGTCTCGGCCATTTGAAGGTACAATTGTCTGTCATGACAAGTACTCTGTCGCAATGGCTGTCACCCGAATACGGCTGTATATTGCCTTGGCTAGGAGCCGCATAGTGCCGCGGACGGGAATCAATGGCCAGGGTTAGGTTTTCACAGCGGCTTATGGCGGGCTTGGTAAACAATAGACCGTTCAATTTAGTAACATTCACCACGCAGCGAGGCGGACAAATGGAGAAGATCTCCGAATAAATACTGATTGTTTTTTTCCCAGTGGGCTCTCGGTTCACGCTTACACAAAAAACTTGACCAATACTATACCGTGACTGGTCCAGCAGACCAAACAGCCTGGAAGGGGGGAATCATGAAATGCGCTAGTGGCGTGCACATCTGCCACCCCAATAGCTTCCTATGACTTACACTGACTTGACAAAACACTCGTATCCAGTCTACAGCTTCGGGCTACGTATCGAGGTTCAAATTTGTAACAGTATTACTATAAATATGGCCGACGGTTATTTCACGGCAACTGTGGGTTAATCAGTCCCCACTCAGCCCCCACCCGTTGAGAGATCGCACCCTATCACACCAGAATCAAGGATCCAAGTCAATCGGATCGGCGAAATAAACATGTCAGCTAATGGTACCTATCCCAATTCGTCCCTTATGCAATCGCAAAGTAATCGGCTACGACAGCTCCCGTGAAATACGGCGTCATCCTTTTCCCCGGGTTTCAACCCCTGGATGTCTTTGGTTCACTGGATATTCTTCATATGCTCTCCCGAAAACGTAAACTCGACCTTTCTATCATCGCCGAGACACTAGCGCCTGTATCTACAAGCATAGACAAACCTGCCCACAATCCGTTCGGGTCGGATTTTCACCAGTCCGTGGTGCCAACACATACATTTGCCTCAGCACCCCCTCTGGATGTGCTTATAATCCCCGGTGGGGTGGGGACACGCTATGACGAAATCATACGTCCAGTCGTGGAGTATGTCGCAGGGGTGTATCCCACACTGCAATACATCTTCACGGTGTGCACAGGCTCCGTGATAGCTTCACATGCGGGCATTTTGGATGGGCGTAGGGCCACGTCGAACAAGGCGGTATGGGCGGTTGCCACATCCCACCGACCCCAGGTCAATTGGGTTCCGCATGCCCGCTGGGTAGTGGATGGTAAATTTGGACCTCGTCGGGGATCACTTCGGGCATCGATGCAATGCTGGCGTTTGTGGACGAGATCTATGGAGATGGTGTAGGGGATGAGTGCGCAGTTTCTCTCGAATACGAAAGGCATAAAGATCCCAGCTGGGACCCATTTGCGAAGATCCACGGTTTGTAAGCTTGGGGTAATATGGTTCCGGAATCAAATGCCAATGTGCCCATCCTCACATATCCAGCAAGGTCACTTTAGTGTAGGTTCAGGCATCACCCATGACGCCAGCAACCACAAGGCTCCCTCGGCGGATCCGGATCAATCATGCAATGGAGTCGTCTGTTATAGCCTGGTTGTGAATTCAAAGTTTAACTGACTCACCCAAAGAGTTTGAATCATTGTCGCCACTGTTCGCAGTCCAATGGCGCAGCCCAGCTGAGCAATATGGAACGTTTCCGGGTGGCGCAAGGTATCAGCATCTTACCATGTGCGTCTAACATGGAACCAAGGAAGGAGAGCAGCCTAAGACATACGACGCTATTGCTAGTGGATGCGACGTGCGCGCCCAAGATCGATCACGCTTCGCCTCGATGAGGGTGTTTGCTCCCAACGCCATTATTCACTAGCGACTAATTCGCCATGTAGCTCAGGCTGCTGGATATGTCGTCCGGGTCGTTGGACGCCGGTATATGGTAGGTCCACCCGGTTCGATGCGGTTTTTACGGATACTTCGCGGGATCGCAAGCCAGTCGTATCCTGGTTAGTTTCATCAGGTGACAGCTGAGAAAAAATATCAGGGAAAAGACCATATGATGCAGCATGGCCACCGGGGATTGGCTATGTTTGGAGCCAGATGGGCGTGATTAGTCGTGCCCCTTGGTCACGGCGACTCTATAATGTTGTCCACAACCATACTTGCTACAATTGGTCTGGACTTGCATATCCGGGGGCTTTCCAATGAAGGTATCAAAAACCAAGAGCCACTCCAAATTTCAAGACCTCGGGACTGATCGACTCAGTAATGCTGAATTCTAAAACCATTGAATTTCAACCCACCGGGCCGTGTTGATTCAAAAATATCAATGACTTCAGGGGCCTTCAATGCGTGGTTGCTTGCACTTCATCTCACCATAAAGAGCCAGTCTCGACGCAAGTTCTGGGCTATGGAGACCATCGCTTGCTCGGTGCACAAATAGCCCCATTAGATTCGACGAATTTGGTTTGTAGAGTTGAAAGCAATTGCAACTTGCGGATGCAACGGAACCTCGTGTCGTCTGCCTATTCTGAATGGGTGCTCAGTGCTCAGCGCTTATCAGCCAGTGGTCACCGGTCATCAATCATTCTGCAAGGCCGGAAGAGAAGATGCGAGATGCAAGAAAAAACGAAAAGGTACAAGTACCGGAGTTTACTGGAACTGGAATGATTACACCCTAGTTGGTCTAGTCCAAGTCGCCGCACGCGCCAAAGGGTCATTAATATGTATATTTGGTCTTTGTCAGCTGCTGGATCCACCATGATGCATCCCAGTGCAGCGGTTATTTGCGTTTTTTTTTTTTCTCTTTTGATCGCAGCGTTCACGTTCTTTTCTTGGTCTGTGACTTTCCGGGGTGCAATGACTTATCACCTGGAACAAGGAGCCGCTGAGGCCTTTACGGATTCACGCCAACTTTGGTATAGTCTGGTTGCGTCGTATTGTTTGCAATTGCACGAGTTTTTTTCTTGGTGGGTTTTAGCTGTGACTGGCAGTGCCAAACTGATCTAACATTTATAGTATGGAGAACGAATACCGTTTGGTATGCGACTGTGATTACCGTGAATTAATCCAACCTCACAGTTGAGGTGGAAAGATCCACCGATCCCGCTGGTCATCAGTGAAGATTGCTTATCTGCTTTGTCGTTATTATCCACTCTGCATTTGGCCTTGGGTTTGCTGTGCCTATCTCTCTGACCGAAAAATCGAGAATTGCAAGCAGATGGCCATCATGGTACAAGCATTTCTCATGCCTCTGGTAAGTATCTCTCAATCCCTAGTTTAATCCATTTAAATAATATTACAGGTCTTTCTTCCGCGAGGTGTGAAATATTAGACAACAACACTCGCCATTGGTTCATTGACATTCCAGCTGTCATGGTCTTGCGCACCTACGCGTTTTCTGGGCGAGTTCGCATAGTAGTCATCGTTCTTTCGATCACTTTTGCCTTGATCGGTGGGGCCTACGTGTGGGCATTCTTGGCTCAAACGACCAAGTCATCTTTAAAATTTTACCCCCATCCAACTGGAGTGGGGGGCTGTTATCCCAACTACCGCACCAAGTTCGTGCGTCGTTGGATCGGTGTATGTGATTTGATCAACTATTCGTATATTTATTGACTCTCAACCCTGCTTAGCTATCCATCGTAGGTTCACTTATATTGTCAACGCATGGCTACCCATTTCATCCGGCCTAGATAGCCACAGCCTTCGTGGATTTCGTCTGCCTGTGTATTATTTTATGGGTAAGATCAATCTCTTGAATCGCCAGCGCACTGACCATTTATTGCCTAGTATTGTCGTCGGACGCGAGGGAGTCGCGGATCACTAGTGAACATTTTCGTCCAACAGGGTATGGGTGGATTGATCAGCTGGGGGTGTTTGGTATAATCGCTAACCGTTTTCATTCCAGGTTTAGCCGCCTTCATTTTCATGTCAATCATGGAAGCTGTCACATTGATTATTTTCTTTTCGTAAGTGACTCGGATGGGCCTCTTTTGACCTTGCTGAAAAAATAACCAGACCCCAAACCCAATCCACAATTGGTCTCCCCATTCTCATCACCGTCGCCAACATCCTCGTAAGCTCCTTCACCACTTCGTTTTGTGCTCTGGTGTAACGCCGCTTGTTCTTTCAGAGCTGTCGGCTGTACGTGGTCCCCATGTACCGCGGAGTATTCACGTTCTGACTCGTTTATTTATTGTCCATAGGATACTCGAGCTCCGTGCGGCAACCGATACCGATATATCGCGCCGACGTTTGCTAATTACGCGGGAGGCACTAGGTCGATCCGATGAGTGGGCTGTCCGTGAACGAACCCTCTGGCGATAGAAAATTACTCGCCAAGGGAGTTGTTTTCTTCAAATCTGAATATGTAATACCACTGGATGTGAATACTGATTGTCGAATATTTTATGGGATATATATTGTGCATGTAGCTGTCAAGCCTCCAAGAATGCCTGCATTTAACCGGTTTAGTGATAGATAACAATGGTAGGGTAACAATGAACTAGTAATGACTGTGATCTAAGTGAATGTATCATAACGACGAAAAGCAACGGTTTAATCAATCACGGAATATTTTCTGCCATTTTCCGTCTTTTTTCACCAACCTTCCAGATAACGTCTTTCAGCTCCTGGACAACCTCCCCACCCGGGCCCCACTTCTCCGGCCCCCGCTTATTGGACGCGGGGGATTCCGACCCAAATGTAAGCCGCTGCTCTCCCGCCTGGCTCGAACGAGCTTAATTCTCTCTTCCCGCGACAGTTTTGGCTTTTCGCGTGCCGAGATAGGTCCGTTGTCCATTTCGGCCTCGAATACCTGTTCAATGCCAGGCGGTGGCAGGTGTTCTGAGGATGCCATCAATAGGAGGTGTGCCGTGACATCGTCTAGAGAGCCGGGATTCGTTGGCGTAGTTTCCACTAGGTGCCCCTCGTCAATGGATGTCAATTCCCTGGGTAGCATAGCCTCGATGGAATCTAGGCTATCACTGGCATCGTGGCCCAATGCCGGTGTATCATCCAGATCCTCGCTCTCGTCCTCGTGGGGATTAGGTGGAGGAGAAATAATATCTATTAGCCGCTGTCGCCCACGTTCACATTCTCGGAGTGCCACACCCAGCTCACGTCGTAGCCGTTCATAGGCCTGCAATGCCTCGCATTCGGCTCATCATCGTCGGGAGAAATTGGTATCGACTGCTTAGGAAAGTGGGTCTCATCCTTCAAAGCGGCGACACACTCTTCTAAATGTTCCCGCGCATCGTCTAATGCTGACGAAATCGCAGAAACGTGCGCGGCGAACCGCGTTATATGATTCGGCATAGGCGCAAACGATATCAGATCCGAGTTCCGCCTGGGTCCTTTCTGCATGCTCGATCGTTTAGTGCTTCCCGCTACACCATCGTTTCGGATGGGCGACATGCTCCCAGCTCTTGAACCTGTGAATGGTGGCGTGGGCGTCTCATCTGCCACGCGCCGCTGCTCGGTGTCTTCCAGGGCCGCTGTCAACCGGGAGGCAGCATCCGCGAGCGTGGTGGTCAATAAACCCATGACACTTTGCACATCCTCCCAGTATCCGTCGTCCTCATCATCCGTGAATCGCAATGCGAGTAGATGTGAGCAGGCATATCGTTTTGAGGCTAGGGCACCCTGCAGCGCATTGGATAACGCGGAGAGCGAGAGGGAGTGTCTCGTTGTTTGAATCGACGTAAACCGCGAGGCAGATGATATCGATGATGTCGGTGTGCGTGGTGCACGCGGGGGGTGGCTCACAGATGTTTGATAGCTCGGTGGGGGGACTGCAAGGGCCTCGATACCGTTCACCTTCCGCTCCCTCTGCAGATCCAAAGCAGCAGTGCCAAACTGGTTTGTGGAATCCCCAAAGTAGGTGTCTTCCTCGGCATCGACTTCTTCCATAACCCCGGAGAGTAGCAATGATGGGCTCTCAGGTGTTGGTGTCACAGGGGCACTGCGTGATGATGGGGATACCTGCAGCAGCGCAGATAGATCTGATCGGCGCTTTTCTCGCCGCTTAAGGACTTGCATTGGAGGACTTCCTGCATTGGCCAGACTGGAGTAGGAGCCGTTCCATGTGGAGCGTTTATTTTGGGGAATAAAACTTGGATCCGAGGGCGTAGAAGAGGTTCGCCTTCTAGAAACAGGTAGGGAAAGGGGTCGGGCTGTTAGGTCTTGGGTAGAAAATGTAGTTTTGGTAGGGGAAGGGGGGGCATACATCTCGGAGAGTTGAGACAGCTCCGAGGGACATGTTAAAGCAGATAGGAGATGTCGTATATCGTCACATTGAGTTTGGGTGGTATGAAGGGAAGTATGAAGTGCTACACGAAGAGAAGAGGAAGGCGAATTAGGAGTAGTGGGGCCATACATGATGCTAAGAGAGTGCCAGATCAGAAAGGCCCGTGAGAAGTACGAGGAAGCGCACCTTCGCTCGTCGCTTTCAAGAACAGACATAGCTTCTTGAAAGATGGAGTCCCATGCATCGCTAGCGGTGATTAACTCTGCTAAAGATTCGAGAGGCTAATAGTGTCCAAGTCATGTTGGTGATAATCATACACTGAGCATTAAACTCACCTGTGTCATATCAGGTTTCAGAGTACCATCAGGGCACTTGTATTGGGGAAGCAAAAATATTGCGCCTGCTATTGACGAGACACCGAGAAAATTATATCCTGCGCTGAACAGAACAACGATGAGCGCGAGGACCAACGAGGGTCCCCAATAAGGAGCAGATTGGACTGTAGACAGGGGAGTTGGAGATACATCGACACTTGATTTCCGGCTGTGGTCCAGGATTAACTTTCCAGGAAGCGATGGCGACAGAGAGCGCCGTCGGGGGTATGGGGTGGCGAGTGATGAGGCCAAGAGGGAGGAAGATATAACATCATATTTAAAGCGCTCGACAAATGGATTTGAGCGGTTGGAGGGGTGATTGGGTGGTGAAATAGACTCAAGAAGCTAGTTATAAATGTGAGCACTAAAGCCACCAATAGGACAATAGAACGAGTGTATGGGATACCGATAAACTTACTTCTAATACATTCGATATAAATGGTGGAATCCAATCCAAAGTCCCATCATCAAGGTCAGCCTCGCTGTGGGGCGCGGGATCCAATTCGAACGCTAGCTGAGCTGAACTCCCAGGCATCATCAACTCGGGCGTTTCCCCAGCATCTAATGGAATAAATCTGGCGTAAACCCCCGCCCTATGTGCAGAAAAATAAAAAATGACCTCTCAGATATTGCTGCAATGGGTGTTCATCGAATAAAGCCTGTGCCATAAATCCCTGACGCGAAGCAGGGTGTTGCTGTGATGTAGATAGTCTGCTGTGTTTGAAGAACTTTCCGAGACCCACCGAATCCGTGTGGAAGATAAAAAATGAGGAGAAAATGTGTGAGAGATAATGAAATAGTGGGAACAAAATGAACGGCGGACACTAGGAAAAGGTCGCAGGGGCCGAGGAACGATCATAGGACGGAATATCAGACATTGTATTATGTAAGCAAATCGGATGGTTGCCAAACAAAAAACGATCCAATGATCATTGTAGTATGTGTCAATATTGCAACAATCTATAGGGCAGACGAGCTGAGGTGAAAATTGCCTGGTGAGACGGGGTATTTAGTTGAATAAAACATACTTTAGGGTGGAATAGTACTCGAAAGCTATTGAAGTCATATCCGAGCAGGCAATGTTGTTTTGGCTTGTTTAATACAGACGCCCTCGGGATGACGATCCAAATCCCCAACTGGCGAAGCCGGAATCAAGTCGTTGAGCCTCCCCAGCACCGCACGGCTCACCATTGGGTGGTATTTTTGGGACGATATATGGCTTCCTTTTCCTTATCAAAACTAACACAACCTACTACCTCAAGTCACCAGAGGGCACCTAAACAGGCGCTGCCATTTGGAGTCCTTGGGCAGGATATCAGCTGTATCGCTAATTTGGGGGATATAACTAGGAATCTCCATATGGATTCCTTTCAATGGATATAAACAGGATGAGTCCTGGTTCACTGCATTATGAGTAATCCAGGATAACAGAGCCGCCGGCGATCGCCTCGTCAGCGCTTCGTAGGGACAGTGAAAAGCCTAGGCCTATAAAGGAAGAGCGGCGTGTATACGGATATCAGGAAATATCAGGAAAAGGCTAAGAAGATCTGGATGAAATATTTATGAACTTTGTGAAGTAAATGCAAAGGTAGGTTGTGACTCATTATTTTTTTTTGGTTTGGAACAAGGTGAAAATGTACGCCAAACGTGGAGGCTCACGGTCCGGGGAAGCCACACCTTTCGCCCCAAACCCAACCTCGGTCCTCAAAGGAGGCCGAGCCTTGGTGGGAAATTTGTCCTTGGGATCCGCCCAGGTCAACACTGACTTGTCCACCCAAATGTTTCTAGGGCACCTGATCGCCCCTACATTCAAGGGCAAAAAATGGAGGATATGGTTTAGGTGCGATGATCAAGAGGTAGATACCGGCGTTCAGATAACACACACTTTTTACCGTTAGGCCCTTGATGGTGGAGACCGGAGCCGCACGTGAACGATGCCAGGTCTTACATTAACCATGAGCGGGACGATACCACTGGCGCGGGCCCACAAAGAGTCTTGTGACAATGCAGGTTCTAGCGAAAAGTTGGATCAGCACAAAGCCCAGTGATACAAGGTGCCAGCCGGAAGCAAAAGTAGTTTAAGGGGGCCAAGAGGATCATATCGGATCACAATCCCACCAATCCACACTCGTGATTAAACAAATAGTACGGACTGAGACGACCATTGTGACACACAGAAAACAGATCAGTCATTTTTGGATCACCTGCTTCATCTCATGCTGAACCGACTAGGAGCCTTTCAATATCACAGCCTGGATCGCGAGGATATCTAGTGTCCTAGTGTTGTCGCGGGGTTGTCGCGGCATTGTCACGGTATTTCGCTTTCCCTTCAGAATCGCGGAGACTTAGCTTGAACTCAAATTCAGAAGCAGCTACCGTTGCGCCCGCGTGCTCCTGTGGGTTATTCTGGAATTAGCATCGTGGGGCTAGTATGCTATTTCAACTTCCAACTCACGCAGTTAGATCTTGCCACTTACTTCAAGCACTAGCTAATTCTTCAACCCCAGTATGCAGCTACCATTATCCTGATGGGTCATGTTGAACTATTTTGGTTTGTGTGCCTTGGGCTTCGACCAAGGAGTATTAAATCTGCATATTTACCTGAATCACATTAGTTGCGATTTTTCCGGTCGAACAAAATGGGATGGTCAAGGAAAGATCTACGACATGTTCGGGCACAACAGCGGGCACATGCCCACCTCGCCACTGCTCTGGAAAATGTTCATGATTGCCCTTCGCGTTCAGGGAGCCGAATCGGTCTACCTACTGAATAGATTGAATAGGGTTTGGCAGCAGCACTTTGCGGTCGGGACGTGTGATCCTGTCAAACGCAATCATAGAGCGCCTACGTTCTTACAAAAGGTGTGGGGAAAGATCAATTGCATTACCACTCTTCCTATGGACTTATTTCCGCTGTCTGCGCCGAAGCTGAACTTGGCACTCGCCTCTGCCGGAGGGCTCGTGGGGTGTGCCTCTGCTTTAGTACACGGTATCAAGCGCATGTACTTCCACCCACTTGCGAAGTACCCTGGGCCAGCGCTCGCCGCGGTGAGTGGGTGGTATAGGGCTTACTACGACATCATCATGGATGGCGGGTGGACACAGCATCTCGAACGGTTGCATGAGGCGTATGGTACGCATCTAGGCTTGTCCTTACCGTTGGGATACTGACAATCAGGATTCATTCCAGGCCCTGTGGTACGCGTAGGGCCGAACGAGGTCAGCCCTATTTTAAATAGACTGGGATAAAGGCTAACTTGCACACAGCTACATTTCAGCGATCCGCGTGTACACGGAGACATATATGGGATGACATCCCGGTTCGCAAAGCAGCCCGCGTTGTATTCATGTTTTGCCACCGACCTGTCTGTGTTCGCATTGTTTGACATGCACGAAGCGACGCAGCGACGAAATACCATTGGCCCATTTTTCGCACGGCGTGCAGTATCAGAACGTGAGGAAATGGTACAGGCGAAGGTACCTCAAAATATAGTTGCTTGCTCACGCGGGGCACTAATAACAAAATCACGAAATAGGTTGACGCACTTATCGCGCATCTCGGTTCGTTCAAATGCAAAAACACGTCCGCAAACCTCGACCTCGCGTTCCGCAGCACAAGCTTGGACGTTGTGACCACCTACTGCTTTGGGGAATCCCCCTCCCGTGTGGACGCAGATCCAGAGTATAAGCTTCTGCACGCTATGGATGCGACGCTCCCGATGTTGTGGGTGTTCAAGCACCTGCCCATTCTCAAGCACATTCTGCTATCTGTCCCAGAGGTGTTTGCTGGGGTCCTGAAGCCTAGCACGCGCGGGATCCTTATCCAGCGCGCACAAATGGGGGCACAGGTTGATGAGATATTGAGGGACCCTTGTGCGGGGGACGGGACGCAGGGAACGGTGTATCATCATTTGTTGGCGGAGAAGGCGGGGGGTGGGGAAATTCCCGCCCCCGCTGTTACGGCACGTGAGTGGTTACTGGATGAGGGCCTTTACATGCGCTTCGCAGGGGGAGACACGGTGGGGAATGTGTGTACCGTCGGCGCGTTTTACGTGATGCGCGACCCAGCTGTGTGTGCTGCGCTGGTAAAAGAGCTCGATGAGGCATGGCCAGAGGCAGACGCAGCCATTGGATATGAGAAGCTAGAAAAACTCCCATACTTGGTGCGCATCCTACTCGCTCCGGTACCTAGCGCTGAGTCCTAGGAATAGACGGCTGTGGTCAAGGAGTCCCTCCGAATGGCCCACGGAGTTGTGACGCCCCTGCCGCGGGTCGTTGGGCCAGGGGACGCGAGTATTGGAGGGATGCGAGTACCAGCCGGGGTGAGTCTCCGCATCTTTGACCCGACGAAGTACTGAGTAGTTTAGACCGTAATATCGATGGGTGCTACAATCGTCCATCGGAATTCCGAGATCTTCCCAAACCCTACGAACTTCACTCCCGAGCGCTGGCTGGAGGATCCTGGCTTGGATAAATACCTGGTGGCGTTTTCCCGCGGTCCACGGAGCTGCTTGGGCATCAAGTAGGTGTTTCCCCCTTTGAATTTACTGTACTTGATATTGATGCGAATACAGTCTTGCATGGTGCGAGCTGTACCTAATATTCGGTACTTTGTTCCGTCGACTCCACCTCGAGGCTGATAATGCAACGTCCGTGTATAATTATCACCGCCCGACCATCCAGCTAAATTTGATTTATGTGCAGGTTGAACGATATTAGCTATAGAGAGTATTTCGTGCCCGTGCATCGGGGGAAGCACCTGCACGTGTGGGTGCATGATAGGAAATGAGCAGATAAAATTCCCTCAAGTTTGTGCCATCTGTTAATATGTAGTCGGGTTCGTCTGAAATTGTTGGCCTCTGTAATAACGAGTTATTGTGCACTAGTATAAACTGAACATTATAAATCCTGTGCCCTCCGTTCTACCGCGTCCCACGCTTTCGCTCAACAGACCATAATACTAACACAGTTCCGGATGGGAAGGGTTTCACAGTGCTATTAATATCGCCGCGTTTTCCTGTTTCGGAACACTGGGCTGGGGAGGGGGCAGGAACAAATCAAAAAATACAGAGGTAGATTCATTAGCGAAACAACTGCGGGGGTCCTATGCCGTAACACAAGAAAGGTCAAACGACAAGAAAAAGCAAAAACAAAATGAAATCTAATAGGGGGACCGCACTGGGATGGGTGCGAATGCCACACGCCAGGAGCAGGCCTTTTGAATAAATAAAGAAAGATATCCACAGATTGTAAGCGTAAGCAGCCGCAGTAGTTATAGTAGTAGTAAACGTGGCAGGGGGCAAGGAGGGGCGGGGGAATAGTGGCGACTAGGGAATTAATTATACCAAAGTGTTGTGCAAAGAAGTGAGGGGAGAAGGGTACAGGAGGAATAAAGAAAGGGCGGAAACACAGAGCAGAGCAGACATGGAGAAAAAAACAAAAGGACAGACAGACAACACTCCGCCACCCACCGCGCCTCGTCGCACCTATTTCATATCCAATGTGGCGCCCACGTCGTCGGGATGGTTAAACCATTGCCCAAAATCTCTCTCGAAGTTGATATCGCCATCCGGGCGGAATATCGACGGATCAAAGTCGTCCAGTGAGCTCGCGACACTCTGTATAAAGTCTGTTGAGAACAAGTCTGATGTGGCTGATGGCACGGGTGGTGGTGGGCCCTGCCCCGGGGGGCCCATATTTGGCGGGGAACGCCCAAAAGCGAGGATGGCGACGGCGTAGCCATGCCCTGCCCCTGCTGCTGCCCTGGGTTCTGTTGCTGCCCTTGTTGTTGTTGCTGTTGGTTCGGCACAGGTGTCGGGGGTGCCGTCCCACCTCCGCCTGGCGTCTGACCCATACTCTGATTCCGCGGTGAGCCGTCGAGGTGTCCGCCATTTCCGCTTTGCATCCCGCCTGGTCCCTTTCCGTCCTTGTCTTTGGCTGGGCCACCCATCGCAGGTGAAGGGGGCGGCATCATACCCATTGGTTTGCCTGGTTGCTGCCCCTGCTGTTGCGGCATGCCCATGCGATTGGGGTTATTGGGATTTCCTGGGTTAAACGACTGCGGGTTGAACGCAGGATCCGAGGAAGCAGGCGACCCCGCCGCACCACCGCCTGGCATGTTCTGTTTATGTACATTATGTAGTGATGTGCGATATTGGTCGCGTGCCTGCATATGCTGCATCTGGACGCGTCAGCCGAGTTCATGTCCACAACATAACACTTACCATGTTGGGCGTCATCATCGCGCCCTGCCCCTGCCCCCCCATGCCGCCCTGGCCCATGCCACCCTGTCCAGGCATGCCGACCATCTGTATCCCTCCTAGATTCATTGGCTGTCCATTAATGCCCATCATCGGTCCCCCCATGGGCCCTCCTGCACCCATAGGTCCCTGTCCAAGCGGCATCGGCCCGCGCATCATCATTATTGGATTCTGCGACATGCCCATTGGTGTGCCGCCTCCCTGTTGTGTAACATTCGGCCCGCCAAGCTGTTGCTGTGGCTGCGAGCCATGCTGCGGTTGTTGTGATGGGTGTTGTTGCGGTTGTCCGTGCGGGTGTTGATACTGCATCGGCGCCATCGGGTTCTGCTGCTGCCCTTGTGAATCCGCTGGCGAACGCCGCATCCGTTTCGCGTTCGGTGGTGATGACTCTGTTCTCGGCAATGTCTCGTGCTATACTCGGAATCAATCCACGGCGAAAGACAAACAGAGCAACCACTCTCACCTCCTCGCCGGGCGAGGTACTACTCCGCTTAATCCGCTGCCCTCCAGAACTCCCGCTCATCGATCCCCGCCCCGCAGGCTGCATCATATTATTCGACGGGCCTGCTGCCGCGTTCTCCCCTGCTTTCTGTCCTTGCCCTGCTGGCCCGGCTTTCATGTTCCGGTGGTGGAACATCGACACAATCTTTTGCTGCAACCCCGACGTCACCTACAACCCAAAATCAAGTCCCAAACACACGCACCTTCTCACCGATACTCAACGAGTTCACGTCCTTGTCCAGCCCCAACTCTCCCTTGATACTCGCAATCGCCTGCTGCGGAATCTTCGATAGTTCCATCATCACCCCTTCCCCCGTTGAACCCATCAGCTGCCGAGCCGTCAGTCCAGGGCTGGGGTGCGTCAGCCTCTGTGCATTCATCATACTCCCCTGCCCCTGCCCCATCATCCCCTGCATCCCCGTCTGCTGCATGCCCCCAGGACCACCCCCGCCCTGCCCTGGGCTCGGATGCCCCATCATACCCCCTTGCATCCCTTGCATCCCCATCCCGCCCCCAGGAGTATTCGTTCGACTGGGCGGCCGTGCACCCGACACTGCCCCACCGAGTCCAGACCCATATTGTGCACCGTTGGGGGGCGCCATCCCGCGGTTCATCAGGTGCGGCGACGGCCCCGGCCCCGGGCCCAGCTGGCCCATTGGTGGGCCTTGCTGCTGCTGCTGTTGTTGTTGTCCTTGTTGCTGTTGTGGGGGGCCGCCCTGGTGACTGGGGGATTGCGCCATCGTCGGTGACTGGTGGAAGGGGGGTGCTCCGTTCCGGGGTGGTTGTCCTGCGTTCGGATTCTGGCCTTGCGGCTGTGTACCTGGAGCCTGTTGCTGCTGTCCCGGACGTGGGGGGAATGGTGCAGGCCCCATCGGACCTACGCCGTTTGTGAGAGGAAATCCCGGTGGTGCGGGGCCTGGACCTGTGCGGGGCATGCCATTCATCGGTCGACCCCCCGGCTGTGATGGGTGTGGTTGCAAACGCTGCTGGGTCTGCCGCTGTGCTGCGTTGGCCGCTTGATGCTGGTGGATGGTGAGCGGGCGAACGATTTTGGGCAGAAAACATACCTGGGTGTATAACATAGCGTCGTCGGAGCCACTTCCATTAGCTTTGGCCGTGAAAAGTACCCAGAACACACTCCACCATCTAGGATAAAATAAGTACGGTTAGAAATGACGAAACATTATACGTACTCGAAGAGCAGTCCCTGCCGTGCGTTGATCGGGGGTTTTGAGTCGGGTGAAATGTCAGCCTCGACCAGGAGTTCCCTGGCTGTATTCTGGAAGCCCCTCTTTGAGCAATAGTCGTAAATGTAGATGTTGAACCTGTCAACGAATGTGAGCATACTGCGAGCCGGAGATGAGAAACGACGGACATTTTATCTCCTTCCCAAGTCATGGGGACATTCCCGTCGCCGCTGGAAGATGGCTGGGAGAGCTGACCCGAACCTGGCGGGAGAACAGTGGCCATTTGAGGCGGTTTACGGCCCAGATAGAATATAAAAGATACAGCGATAGATTTACAAGAATCCGAGGGCGGCAAGCGGGACGACAGCCAGATTTCGCGAGGCTATTGGAAATTCATCGCCGACCGAATCTCCGCCAGTTGCCGCGCCACTGAGAATATTACGTAAATCTACCGCCTTGGCTGGCAATGGTTGCTGTCTGTTGCTGTCTCCCGATGATTCCGGCGAACTGTGTATCCATTGTGGGGTGTAGAATTCTTTAGAGACACGAAATTGGGGAATTTTCACCCCAGGTGGCTTATTTCGAGTCTGCCATACATTGGTTTTGAACGCCAATTTGCGGGAAGCAGCGTAAGTCACTCTCTCACATTCACAATGTCATGGGATGCAATATACCCCCGATACTGGAGATCCATCTCCCCAGACACCTAATGGAGATTTCCCCCAAGTAGCCTGGATTCCAGCTCAGGCTTGGTACACCACGCCGTTTAGGTTTGTATATTACCAACTAGCGATGCAGCCGCGTTTCCACGTCTCTCCCCTAGGCCCCCTGAGAGGGCGTCTTTCCAGGCGCCTCTGACATCCGTGGAACAGAGCCGCGACCAGAACCATGGGACTTCGGTGCTTAATTACCACCCCGGTAAGGTGCTAGATTTAAAAGTACGAAACCCATACGGTCTGATTGAGTGATTGGAATGGTATGGTCTGCCGGTAGAAAAGCCGCATCGGGTCATGTCGTAATAATACACAACGTACCCATCAAAGACCCGTCCAAGCAACGTTCAAAATTTTCGATTTGCTGAAAAAAATTGGCCGTTTGTACGCCTCGGAGGCCCGGGCCATATCTAACATCTAAGCGAATTGGCCAACAGGTTCGGCGCCATCTGTTGATACACGCAAAACAAATCATCCCTTGGAAGTTCGCTCAGATTTATAACCTACAGTCTAGCATGTAGTTAGCGCTCACTGATGTGGCGCCACGGGCGCTAAGCAAACAGCAGTTATAATCGCACGTTATCCACGGATCCACGTTGCTGAGTGCGTCGCCTACTCCCCCAGGCTCAGATACTGCATTCAACCTACAACCATTTAACCCGGGAAATCCCAACCACCCAAATTGCATGGACGTAGGGCCGGAAAATCTAATGGGCATAATGTCGCCCCCGTCACCTGTGATGCCAGTGGGCGGCTCGCCCAAAGATAAAGAGGGGAAGAGTCCAGGAGAGATGCAAAATGGACACCCGGACGGCTCACTACGGGGCCAGGGTATGGGGCAAGCGCCAGGCGAGGAAGGCGAGACGGCGCCCCAAACCCCTGTGTCGAACCACCGCCACCACCAGGAGCGGCAGGGTAGTATGGCTACGCCGTCGCCATGCTCGATCCTGGATATTCCCCCACCAAATATGGGCTCACCGCCAGCCGTGTCATCAGCCACATCGGACTTATTCTCAACAGACTCCATACAGAGCGTTGCGGGATCACTAGACGACTTTGATCCAAGAGATTTTGAGTGGTTTGACCACTCCAGCGACGCGAGCGTCACACTGTCAAATATCCTCCCACCACCACCCGTGCCATCAGCCACAACAAACTTGTTCTCAGAAGACTTTATACAGAGTGTTGTGAACTCACTGGACGACTTCGAGAGAGATTTTGGGCAATGGTTTAACCATCCCAATGACCTGAGATTCGCCTGGAAAGGGGCTAGACCTAGATAGACCTCCAGTTGTTTCCGCCCTTTCTTGACTCCTCCGGATCCTGTACCCTTCCCCCCTCGCTTTTTTATATAACATTTCGATGTAATTGATTTCCTACTCGCTCCCCCTCCCCAGGCCTCATCCCCCCATGTTTACCACTCCCATAACTACTGCGACCATCTGCGCTTACGTCCGGATATCTTTGTTTATTCGTTCAATGCCTGCTCTTGGCATGTAGCCACGGCGCCCATCCTGGCGCAGTCCCCTGTTCGATTCCATTTTCGTTTATTGTCGTCTGATCCTCCGTGGTTTTTTTTAACGTTGTTTAGGTATTCTACGATGCGCCATGGTTGTTATTTACCTCGCCCTGAAGCCACCTGCTCCCCTCCCCCAGCCCAGTTCTTTGAGACAGGCAAACACGTTAACGTCACTCTGGAACCTTTCTCTCCCAAACCACGCGATCTGTATGAGCAGGGGTATCCATCGTGGGATGCGGGAGGTGGAAATTCTCTCATATTCACGACATTCCCCATGTCACACGGGATGCGGGGTTAATGTATCCCGATACTAGGGATCCATCTAGGCCCCGGACTCCCCCCGGCGGAGATTTCTTTCCAAGCTTTGGTACACCCACGCCGCTCAGGTTTGAATAGGGACCAATGAACTGGCGAGCTATAGCTATGGCTTTACATCTCTTCAAGCCCTCCCTGCAGGCGTCCTTGGCGATTCTGTCACCTGTGGCATTATGATATACATGACAGTGTTACGACAGAGGCTCCGAGACCAATCCGAGAGACCGTGACAATTATGATTTCATTCCAGCCCTCAAAGGATGGGTCAGTCTTAGAGCTGGCGACCCAGCTGGGCACCGCGTCATTATTGAATGTGATGGTTGAATATTTCACTGCGAGTAGGCGTAAGGACAACAGTAAAAACTGTGCTGGCGGATGCGCGACCCCCTTCCCAGTTTGGTGTGCCACAAGACTTCAGGATGACTATTCGGAGGATATGATACGCATCATGAGAATCGCGACCAAGTGTCGCATGCGAATCGCATCCGTGTAAGACGCGACGAGTGTCAAAGGCCAATTTCCGTGATGTAGGTCATAATACACGAGGATTCTTGATGCCCACGAGTTCATGGGGTTTGGTCTCTAATTTGCGGCATGCTGATGTCTCGTGCATTTTACTGTTCTTCCCGGTATGTCAATTTGATGACAGCGAAAATGGGTCAATGATTGTTGATCGGGTGTAGGTTAATCCCGGCTCAGGTGCCACAATTGGGAGTGATGAACACAAAATATTCTGGGAGTAGATCTATACTATTCTGGTATAGCCAATGCGGTCCGCAAAGGAGGGTTTCTCGACGCTGTCGGTACCTTTCACCTGGTGGCCAACCTTTACTTACGTTGCAGGCCGCGGTTCTTCACACGGCAACGGCCCAGAAGTCAGGTAGGCGTGGCAAGGCTGTTTGTTGGGGCCGAATGGGTTCTTGGAATCATTATTTGATCATTATGGAAAGTAGGCCTGGTAGTCATACCCGGATGAGATTATTCAAGAGAAGTCTGGTACTGGAGCCGCATGAGCCTACCATAATACCTACGCGCAGAATGAACTTACAAAACTAGTCGATACATAACGGTAAAATTTAATCTTCAAGAATTATTTTAATCCCTGATGTGGCCGGAATTGAGTGTGATAAAGCGAATAGCAATAGACATTAACGCACTATCAATGATGTTTAGATATGCAGTCGTCGCCGGGCTATCGGGGTATTCGTCAAGGAAGCTGACACCGTAGTCAGCGCTCATTCCTATGCGCGGGTCGAGGGGGACCGCGCCGAGGAACTCAATGCCCGTTTCGTGGGCGAGATTTTTTCCGCCACCAGTGCTTGGCTTGAATATTTGTGATTCTGTTTTGCAGTTCGGACACACAAACCCGGACATGTTCTCTACTAGTCCCAGGATTTTGATCCCAACCTTTCTGCAAAAATCGATTTCCCGTCGCACGTCCTGAAGCGCCATTTCCTGAGGAGTAGTGATGAGAACGGCGCCGTCAATACCGCTTTCTTTAAGCAATTGTACGATCGTCAAATGTTCGTCTGATGTACCAGGGGGGGTGTCGACAACCAGATAGTCGAGGTCTCCCCAATCGACATCTTTCAGAAATTGGGATATCAAGCCATTCTTCTTGGGGCCTCGCCACATCACAGCGTCCCGAGCGGATGGAAGCATAAAGCCAACGGACATGACACCCAGATTGTCCTGGACATACACGGGAGACCAACCAGACGATGAGGAGTGTACCTGCTCGGATGCAATGCCCAGAATAGTCGGAATAGAAGGCCCGCAGATGTCTACATCCATAATGCCTGCCTGAATCAGATTAACGCAGGCTCACAGGGCGTGAGGATAAAGAAACATACTTGGGTTTCGTTGTCGGCAGCGAATGCCCAACCCAGTTGCGCAGTGAAAGTTGATTTGCCCACCCCACCTTTGCCCGATAACACCAGGATCTTGCGTTTGACGTTCGTCATCCTCTCTTTAATTAATGGTAGGGATGGGTCCGGAACTGCAGGGAGGTTGGAAGCGCAAATTTCTTGGTTTGCGCATCCAGCACAAGCGTCCGATTTGCCGGCGAACTCAGATTCTGTGCCCTGCAACTTGTGAATTATTGGTTTGGCTACATTGTTGATAAACATACGGGGCAATGTTCTGGTGCATTTGAAGGAACTGATAGAGGATCTGGGACGCGGGTTGCTGACTGGGTCGCTATCATGGTGGTTTTGGGTCAAGTTACTTACTCACCGACGAAGCTGAGTCTCGGACTTTGTGATTACACATGTCTGATTCAGCAATTGCGAGGGTCCATTATCTAATCTATGTAACTTGTGGGATTTTTTTTGGAGTCCATGCAGCCAATGGTATGCATATGTTACAGATGATATTATACTGGGCAGTAGCAATATAATTACGAGTTCATGAAACCGTTCCCCTCATACTTAATGCCTCCTTACAACTGCGAGTTGCAGATCCCAACCCCCAGCGACATACTTCACCTCGACCAACCGTCTAAGTTCCCTCCATCCTTGTACACTCCTCTTTGCCTCGTCTTCCGTGACAATGTGGACAAAGTCAGCTGGTGAAACCAGTGACCGTAGCAATGAGCCGACCAAAAACGCCATAATAGCTATAATGATTATCGTTGACGTCGGATGCAGACGGCGTGACCCTCTTGTATAGAACTGCGCCGTCTCTAAGCCTCCGGGAGGCATAGGCGTAGACTGAGGAACAGTTGTGGAGGCTGGTGTGGGGCTGGTAGGCCCCGTTGATGTGAATCGTGTAAGGGGATTGGGATACCCCTGTAAGAAGTTGAGAAGTCGCCCATGGGCGTTTTGTGGCGCTTGAGTTACATCTTGCTTGGAATCCTTCTCTTTCTATGAGGTAAACATCGATAAGCATTAGACTCATACGTGAAGGGGCATTATTTACGTGGACGTCTTGTGTCTCTTCCTTGCTTGTAGATTCCTGCCTTGTTTGTTCGTTCTGCGAGGCCTCACCCGTGTCAGCGCCAGTAGCACTAGCGTTATTGGGGGAGCTAGCTGTTGAGTTTGTCGAAAAGTCATCCAGCAGGTCGTCCGCAACTGCCAAGGGTATTTTGAGCTCATCGGGCAATGGTTCCGCCTCATTTGGCAATCTAGGAGTGAGTGTTCAATTTCGAAATACTCGCTGAGAGCACACGAAAGCCCTCACCTACTCAAAACTCCCATTTTTCCGACCCTCTCATCCAGTAATTCCTCTCTGCCTATGCTTGTCAAGGATTCCTTTTCTCCTATAATATCCACAGTACTAGCAACACCATCCGTTCCTACCACCGTCACAACATCTTTGCCTTTCTCGATGCTTCCGCCCGCGGCCTTGGATCCGACAGCGGCCCCGTTGCTAGGGCTGGGCGCATCTGGCGAGGGCTGGACCTCAATCCCAACAACTGCGCCACCGAATTTGTCGCCAGCTATACACTGTAATCCTTCGTACCACTTTGGCCACTCCTTTCCGCCCCTGACCTCTCCAGTGAGAGGATCCTTCACCGCTGATAATTGATACTGTGCCGTAGGGAGGATTACCCTGATGAGGTGTCGCGCTCGTGAAGATGACATAGGAGTCAATAGAGAGGTCGTGGACATGGAGGGAGAGGATGGGGTGGTAGGAAGCAGATGCGAAGAATGCAGAGGCGAGGACGGGATGGTGTGGATAGTACAATGGAGTGGGAGTTTCAGCTCCGGTGCCTCACTCAGAGTGGATGTAAAATAGCCTGAGGAGACCAGGCTAAGGGATTCTCCCTTTCGTCCACCGATTTTGACACCTGTATTCCTCCTCATCTGCGAGAGGAGTACTACGCGATACCCTTCTGGGTAGGTTTTTGCATCCACAACCAGCTCTGCAACCACCATGTCGGATGGCGGGCGGACCTCGCCTTTGGATGTGAACGCGGATGTTGAAGAACGACCCCGTAGAGCAGACTGCGTAGGAGTGGGGGTAGGTGATGACGATATTCCATTCCCAGACATAGCAGGCGGCACACTTTGATGTCCCGGTGGAGAGGTTGGTGGAGAGGGTAAGGTCGCCGGGGCTTCGCTGGTGTCGTCCCGTCGCACGGGGCTAGCAACGAACTTACTTGGTCGAGGGGTTGAAATATCTTTCTCCACGACCTCTGCTCCAGGAATCATTGCCACCACCACCGCTCGGTACACTCGCCCATCTCCCTCCCACCCTGCTTTCGCCAACAGTCTTCCGTCATCCTTCTTTCTCAACCTCCATGCCGCACCCTCAAATCCCATCTCTCTTCTCCCCGCCTCTCCAGCGCCACCACGCCCGGCGCCGGAAGCCGCACAACCGGGCTGGGTGCCGCACTGCGGAAGTAGGATTCGACACTTAGTATGGCACGTGGAAGGGAGGCGTTGATGATGGTATTCATAGCAGCAGGAATAGACCCCGCGTAGTCAACCGCGACGAGTCGCGTACACCGGGTTGACGGGATAGCATAATTCTCCTTCGAGTATGGATCTAGCGTTTCAAGGATCCACGCATCAAGGTAGACACGGCCGATAGGGAGACCGTAGGGGTTGTACTTAGCCGGTGAGAATGAAGCAACAGAGTCGGGACTGAAGGATGCTGAGACGCAGAAGATCGCGTTGCGAGTAGAGTCTCCACCTCGTCCGCCGTTGCTAGAGTCGATGCCACCCGTGGTATTCCGCCTGGAAGATAAGGCAATGGTGTGGGACCGTGCGAGGACTGAAGCGAGATAAAAACCCCGATCTCGGAATGGGAAACCGGTCTTTGATACCCCAAACAATGTCTTGCTCTCGCCGCCAAAGGATTCCAGCACTCGCATGGAATCAAATCGGTCATCCCACTTTTTCCTGCATTCCTTCTCAGTGATGATACTTGCAAGTTCCTCCGCGGATACCCTTCAACCACCTTCATCCCTTTGTGCACAGGTATGACGGGGAAATCTCGGAGATTAATTTTCGTTGGATAGTTATCCCCTTGTCGCTCACCAGCACCCACCCGTCTGCCGACCCACACGAATGGAATTCCTGTGTCCATGCCAATACTTCTAGTGCATATTGCATCGGCATTTTCAATGGCGATGGTACCGACCCTCCAATACCTCCTGCTGCCACAGGCGAGATGGCGGCGACGGCCTGTTGTGTCGTGGCGCAGCCTGGTCAACCGCATAGGTCCAAAATCGCGCTAATGGGCTGGAGATCTTCGGTGCCGACGCCCATCCACCACCTGCGCCAGCGCCTGTACCAGTCTCAGAACCTGCATCATTCCCCTCAGCGTCAGCATCCCACTCTGCCCTGCGTTTCCGTATCACACCCACGACGGGAGGTTGGTCTAGTGGTATTCTTGGAGGTTTAACTCGCTTTTGCTTGGTTAAGGTCTTTATTTCATGTTCCGGCATTTCCTCCACATCCACGCTGATCTTGGACCCGTTGACCATGACTAGGCCTCGCTCCTTGCCGGGCGCACGCCGAATAATTAACAACAACCGATCCTCGTCCACGAACATCGCTTCGTGGGTCAGACTAAGCCATAGTCCACCACCATCGACAGAAAGGCGATGTCGTCGGAGGCAGGACATGGACTGTGGAGGAGGGTCGACCACGATATCCAGCGAGGGTGCCCAGGTATCAATATCACATCGCACTTCACACTCAATAGTTGGTAGCCGATCCTGCGAATCGGGTGCCGAAGGCCTCCGGCTCCCGGATGCTTCATACTCGATGCGGAAGCTGGCTTTTTCGTGATCATATTTGATCTCGTTAGCCTTAGCACCCGCTAATCGCGTAACCACGGGCGGCCCCCCACATTTGATGGCAAATTCGCCAATTCCAGCAAGGTTATTGATCATCTGGGTTGGAATGGAAGTTTTGTTGGTCCATCCTTTTGGGTCGGATTGTTCTAGGAGAGTCAGGAGGGTAGTCGTAGGCGAGAGGGCCTCTATGGCCCAACCCTGGAGATCCACCTGCGTGCGGATGACGTTTGGTTCGGTGGGCGGGATATTAGGGAAGAGGTGGGGGTCATCGGCAGAGAAAGAGAAAACATGGATTGTCGTGGGGGATTTATAAACTGTTTTGAGTACAACAGAGTCCCGACCGCTGAATGATAATTCTTGAGGTCAGCGGCGATAGCAAAAAATAAAAATACGGACTTGATAGGCCACGCTGGCCGGGTCTTGAAATGCCAGAGCTCACTCAACTCATTGATATCTTCGAGCAAAACTGCATCCTCGTGGGTCTTATCCCAATAAATCTTCGCCCCAGGCGAAACAACAGCACCATATAAATCCCAGAGACCAACACCGACGAAGGTGGCTTCAGCACGATATACAACAAGGGTAGGGTCAATTGAATCAAGCTGGGTGATCGAAACACCGCGAGACTCGGTGGCTAGATAAGGGTAATAAAAGTCAAAAACATTGCACAAATGACCCAGGGAATGACTGCGTACTTCTTCTCCATTTTGCCTCCGGCTCCTGAAGTAGCGAGGAGAAATAAATATAATTCCTTCGTACTCTGGATAAAATTGACTTCTCAGCCGCAGTGGTGCGTTCGTTGGGAGAAATAACCGGGTTCGGCACCGTGGAGGGCGTGGTAGTGGAACTTCCCAAAGATGACATCGTATTAAAGCTCAGGTCGGCAGTACTTGTCACGTCTTGCAGGATTTGCTGGGAGAGATTGGAGGCTGAAGGATCCCTGTCTTCAATAAGCAAAACCGTCTGGGGGAGTCCGTTCAGGCGAAGACCACTTGAGGGACCTGATATTTCAATAACAACCCGGACTTTCAACACAGAATGATCATCAATCAGCGGAGCATGGGAGAAACGCAGTGTGAGTTGGTCAGGCTGAGAACTGCCACTAGAGCGGGAAGCATGGGTTGACCATGGAAGTCGTTCGACCTCCTCTGATGATGCTTTCGTCGTCACTTGAACATCCCACCCTTCACAGGAAGGAAGCACACATTCAATAGCACGTGTGAGGCGTTTTTGTTCGCGCCGAGTCTGCAATTCGTTCATTCCCGCTACATCACCTGCACTGTGGTCCTCCTCTTCAGGAATAATGGTGTAGTCGATAGTTAGAGCCTCGCGGTCAATTTGAAATCGAACTCGCTCAATTGAAACTCCATTGCCATATGCTGCAAGTTTGGGCACGCGGAAACTCCGCTTAATAACAGTCTTCAGAAGCCCTAGTATCATGGTGGACAATTGCTGAATGATGCTGGAGGAGGATGTGAAATTCCAAGCCGCTTTGAGATCATGTTGCCAAAAGCATGTCATTCGGATTCGACCCGCCGAAATCTTCTTCTCTGGCCGATTTCCTGGCGTAGTTGGATTGGATGGTTGGACATACTGAATACACCAAGCAAACACTACGATGCAAATCAGATGCGAGCAACCAAAGTATTGTTCGACTCACAGGTTACGTTTGATCGTACGTATGGTGGGGATGGGCGTAAATATGATGGTTCGTCAGGTGAGCGGGGGAGAGAGGTGGATATATCAATTAGAGTCGAGGTATCGTGGAAGGAACGCGAGATGGTGACCGCATCTCGCGGACTATTTAAAAATAAATTGGGCCTGGAGAAAGAAAGAAAAAACTTACTTTGCAGGCCACCCCAATGTAAAATTAGTTTTAGTTATCCGTGTGTTATGGTCAAACATCTCAACCAAATGGGCATCTTCCACAGCAGGGTCCCATTCCTGCCTTAATTCTGGGGTGGCTAGAACCGCCTTCCAAGGCTCCAAAGAGATAGTATCGTCGCTGGGAGCGTCCAAAACAAGTCGATAGATATCATCGCCTGGTCTACTTGAATTTCGGTGAACAACCACGTCCGCCAATTCTGGTACAGCCGATATTCGGGATTTGCCCTTCCTGCTTCCTCCCTCTACCGAGTTTGCAACGCGCTTCCATTCGGGAGACGAGTGTGAGCCCAGAAGCTGGCGAAAATGCGTTTCTGCGCTGTGGAGCGCATCATACCACGATTGTCGTAGGCTGTCCGACTTCAATTGGTATAAAGAAGTGTAAAGAATGAATTTTCCGGCGAATTACCTGGATCCATCTGACATTGTGATATATTGACTTGAAGACGGAGGAAAGTTCAGACCAGCAGATGATGATGATGATGACAGCCACCAAGTACCAGAGTCCCACAATTGGTGGCTCCGTTGGGTAACGGTTCCAACTGAGGCTGGTGTGCGTCTGGAATCATGACTCGTTGGCACGTGTTGTTTTCTGCTGTGTGGCAACACCCCCAGGGCCCAGACTCCGGAAGTCAAACTTGAAATAGGCGGCCGACCAGCCATTGGAAATGTCGATTCCAAGGTCCTTGGCAATCCTCGTCAGCGCGGCCGCGACGACATGCGTGCGCGACTCGGCGCGAGTATGATGGCGGGACGAACGAACATGGCGGACGTTCAAAGATCCAGATCCCCAGGATATCATTGAACGTTTGAACAACGAGTTGAATCTACAGTCCTGTCTTGGTTTTGGTGTTTATCACGAGGTCTTTCTCATTATTGCTTTGCAAATGCATCCTGATGGAATTTAAGGGGCTATAGGCTATTAGGAGCCAGACCCGCGTTGCAATATATTTGAGTTCGTGGGGTGATCCGCCTCCAATAACTTATTCAATAAGTACCCCTGAACCAATGATCAGATGATCACCAATCACTGGCATCAATTACCCAACTTCAATTGTGCCCCTTGTGTGGCCGTATATAAAGTGAATCCACAGCAGTTTCGCAACGCATTGATCTATAATATGCCACTGGTACCACACGGTGACCCTTTTGGATTCCTATTGGAGGCCGTATCCAAAATCTCCCAGGCTCGCTATGCTATGGCAGGGTCCTACTGCCTCGGGGTCTATGAATGGCTTATCCTGCAAGTACCATCTGTCATATTTCCGCGTATGTCTCTAAAACCTCTTTATGAAGATTTGAATCCGAGGTTGATTTGGTTGGTTATCCACACCTGCTCGTAAATCGTGGCTTACATGTCTTCTCACCAACCCAAGATTCACACCGCACCATGGTCCTTAGTAAAGCTCGGATACCTGCTCTGCCGCTACTACCCCATCATAATTGTTTGGCCTATATTATTCTGGGCATATTTAGGAGAATTCGATCGCGAAACATGTAGCCGCATGCTATTCCCCACACAGCTCTTTCTCATGCCTATTGTGGGTGCTTCCGGCCCATTATACACGTAAAATACTGACCACCTCAGGTTCTCCCAGCACAAGGTCCGTATATCTGTTGCGTCAAGGTGTTTACCATTACACGCTTTTCCGCCAGTGGTCATGGCTGTTAGGGCATATGCTTCTCCGGACGGATAGGAGAGTCCTCGGCCTGTTTATCGTTTCTCTCGCGATGGTCGTAGCCGGACTCGTTTGGGCCCTTGTATCTCGGACAATTCCACCTCCAGCACTATTTTATCTTATAATGGGGAAAATAGGCTGCTTCCCCACAGCATCAGACAGCAATCGTACTTTCAACCTCCGGGTAGTCGTAAGTGGAATCGAAATTCTGCACAGTCTACCCCTAAGACTCCACCCTCGTGTAGTTCGGAACGGTATATGACACGCGTTCCGAGGGGCATTCACAACTGACCAATATTGTCATAGTTGAGTACGATCCTGATTGACACCCTCTGTCTAGCTATTGTTCTATGGGTAAATATCTTATCTGTGACAATACTTCGCGAGTTTTGACGTACACAGCACTGTCGTGGAAATGCGTGGGCCGCGATCACAACCACATCAAGGCAAACACTCATGCACACGTTCGTCCGCCAAGGTCCACCCCAAAAGTTATCCCCCTTTTCTAGCCTTACGAAGCTCATCGACAGGATTGATCTCTTACACCACTATCTTGGTGTTGAACATGTCTGCTATTGCCGCCTACTTCCGGTAAGTATTTCCCAATTCCCCCCCGTTCACTATGTACGAAACTTATCTCTAGACCACAAAACATACCGAATCAATCTGGTCTCCCGTATGCTATCATCATTACCAATATCATGGTGAGTTGATCATCTACAATATTCTCTCCCGTAATTTACCATCGCCCAGGCTTGCCGCATGTGAGTATAACAACCAGTATAAACGAATCCAATTGACATTGGTTTAGAATACTAGAATTGCGCGAGAAAGCGCTCGACCGCGACACCATTAGCTCTAGCGAGCTTCCAAGTTTGCGTCTCCCAAATACCACCTTCAGGGCCGCAGCGGCGGATCAGCACAAATGAGATCCGAGTCGCGCGCGCCCCTCTTCAGAGTTGTGCTAGACCAGGCCAGGCCTCGCTTACCATGATTTAGGGATTCAGGGGCTCACCGTGCGGTTGATTGAGACCATCAATTGCTAATATTCCACGGTCCACCTCTTTAGCTGGTTCATTCATAATATGTCCGGGGTTTGCAGGAGCATCGCTACGACTCAGAATAGGGTGTTGGTTAGCTATATACTCTTAATCCGTTATCTTATAGTCCTGGTCGTCATCTTCAAGTCGGGTTCTCATGCATATCACATCGGAGCTGTCGTCAGCACCCATGTCCAGGCCACAGGGGCGGGTCTAGAACCTATTCGTCAGACCGCCCGGATATATTGGTGATAATCAAAAAGATCAAGGTTAACGTTGATAGCATGTCTCTCATGCTCATGCGAATCACGATCCATATGTTTGGATACCAGAAGTCTACCGAGCCCAATAAATATTGATTAATATTTCACATCAGACATTCCCCCACAAGGTACTTCGGCTGCAGCTACATAGTTTATTTTATTTTTAGATGGCTACTTCCCGCCCGCCTGAAGCGTGTAACTTTACTTATGTATGTAGACAAGATAATAGCTACACCCAATTCCAGTTTATTTTCCCCGGCTAATATATTGTTGCTGATCCTCATTTCGCTGAGCTCGCTTATATACTTATACTCGTTAGGATGCGTACGGGAGCAACTAGGGCTCAAAGCGGCGTCGACGATGCCAGGATCAAAGGGGAATGATATCCAGTTCATTCCATATATCGAAAATAATGGGCAGGGGACTAATACTATGCCTTGGGGTGAGATAATGCTTCATGAGAGGTGTATGTTACAGTGGACGGCGCCCCCGCCTGCTCGTCGAGCGTCGAGCGTTCTGCTTTGTTTCAAACTCCACAAAGACTGGCCGATGTGCTGCTGATGGGCCTCAATTCCGAGTCGATGTCCCTTCGCCTATCATCCATCATATTACTGCCAAGATTTAAACTGGAAAATAAACTGGAATTGGGTAGGACTAATTCCGAAGACTGGCGGTCTGGCATCTCAAGAGCACTAGTCTTGCGTGTAAATAAGTATAGGCTGAAAAAATAAATATCAAGGAGTATGATCATTTTGCTTCCGCCGGACTATCTCCCACTATCTCATCCACGGAATTTGGTCAAGTGCGTATGCGTGTCTATTGTTTGTATGTTTGGAGCCTAGCCCGCAAATGTGATACCAAATGCTACATCACCTCAAGTCCCCTAGGTTGCTCTACGGTAGACAATATGAGGGTCATTTCCGCTTATATGACTATACCCATTTTTGGCTAAGCCTGGGTTAGACTCGCTGGGTCTTCTTTTTTTTCACCAGCAGCGTCCGTGTAATCGCATACAGAATTGTGGCGAGGAACATAAATGACTTGAAATCAAGGCCAAAATGGTTCGATTAAACAAATTCTGGACATGCAAGATCACTCACGCCGGAGAAGGCAATAGGCCGAATCCAGAGGAACTTGGAAGTGAGTAGGGCGCCTTGAATGGGCGCCGAGACAAGCAAGCCAACACTCGCGATGGCAAGAGCAACGCCGACACGAGCACTTCGGATGATATGTCATTTAAAGATGGGACTGTATGTGTGGCGGGACCCACCCGACTTCTTCACCGATAGATAGAGAGGCTAGGCCAGCAACAGTGAGAGAAAGCCCTGCTCACACTCAGCGTGAGGTTCATGGTTGTTACGCCAATACGCACATGCACCCGAGAATACTCCGTAAAGGATGCTCACAACGATAAGTGACGCGACGCTATTTCTAGGAAATAAGAATTCTCTTAATAGCCGCTAGTTCACTATAGGGCATGCAACCTACATGCCAAGGATAGCCCAAATGGTGGCAGTTGTAAAAAGTGTCGTAGGGACCTGTATGTTCCACACTCCGTAAGTGTCAGCCATGTGGTTCGCAGCGATTCGGCCTATGATACCCGCGCCGTTGAGAATCGCGAGCTAACATAAAACATGAGATATGTGCAGTATAGCCCAATAGAATATCACGGACCGAGTAGAATGCGAGCGTATTATCGACATCGTGTTCTACAGCATAGAGCTGTAGGTATACAACTAGTGAGAAAATAACGATGTCAGAACGGAGAAAGTGCAGAGGGCTATGGGGGAATTACCTGGAAAGTAGAATCCCAGGAAAGCAGATACACTCCTAGAGGCCCTCGTTAGCCATCTAAAAAGTTGAATGTATTTCTCTGTCCATACCCTGCAATGAAGAATGCATATGGCGCATCACGAAGGTATTTCCTCATCTGTGGGGGTGGGCGCTTTGCCAAGTTCCGCTGCGTCGGCGTCCGCACTAACATGTTGCCCAAAATCAGGCAGCCGAGGGCTATATAGGCCGAAACGCGGACCGCGCTTCCAAAACTCATCCTCGCGAATAGGTGACTGTGGGAAGAATTAGAATCAGGGTTGCGCGCTACCTTAAAGGGCAAATTACTTCAAAACTGGCAGCCAGCCATCAGTAAAACGCCTACTGAAGGGCAAATGACACTCAACGGATCGGAAAGACGACCGCACCGAGGGATACTCCGGTTAATGATACACCGTAGGCTAATGCGCGTCGGCGTTTAAAGTGGAGAGTGAGAACGGTTGTGGCTGGAGCATAGACTAGGCCTGCCCCGATTCCAACCCCCAGCCCTTGACTTAAAAAAATCTAAAAAGGAGCGTGAGATGTAGAGGGAAAAACTAGAGGATATGTGTTACCTGGTAATAGCGTTCCTCATGTGCAAGCGAAAGCATGAATAATCTGTGTATTGCCCAAATTATCCCGCTATTCTGTCATAAGGGATCGTGGAACGCACGAGAACATGAAGATCAAGGAACCCAGTATCATGATGTGATGGAAGTATCCTGCATCAAAAAGCCTCCCAGCGACAATCCCGCCGGCAAAAGGCATTGCCAGCTGAACACTCCCCATCCAGCTTGAGAAAATATTACTCAAACAAGGTGATCATGGGAGATAAATGAATGACCTACGCGATACTGCTGGGACTCTGCTCTTGAGGTACACGCGAGTGTAGAAATCTACATCCCTTGTTTAGACGTCATGTAGAGGAATAATGGTACCATACCTTGATATACGCCAAACGAATACAGATAACTACCATGTAGTATGATCATTACGGCAATTTATCAAGAAACAAGATCTTGAACCGTACCCGAGCGTACTGAACAGAATGAACCAACTGAATCTGGCATAAGTCCTAACTGGCAAGCAATGCTTTCATGCATCTTACCAGCCGAGGACTGTCATCCAAGCCCTTAGTCCTCCGTCAACAAAAACCACATTATTCCGTGCCCTGCCCTTCTCCACGGCATCGCTGGGGGCGTCGGAGCCCGTCGATTCAAGCCCCTGGCTGACGAGAGCAGATTCATGCGACGGCGGCATTTCAAGTTGGAAAACGAAAGTAGCTCTTGGTCAGGAGAAGAAATTGAGGTAGCCCACTGGGTCGGCTATCGGCCAACAGGACGACAACACCGACTAGGCTTCTGATGATCAATTCGTGGAGATCGAAGTTCACCGGCACCATTGACGAGGGGCTCACTTTGAACCACCGAGGAATTTATCGCCCCACTATGATGATTTTCTTCTACTTCCTAGGCATTCAGGAATTTGGTATTACTCCGACCAGCCTGTAACAAAGTCGATAATTCAGCATTGAACATATTGCGGTGTGAGAAATCGGAGACTATGAATAGCCATCGCATGGAGCTGGATTCTGACACTTGAAAACAATTCAATAGGGAACTCTGCTATTAGGGGTGGGCATGATTTGACCCACGATGCACCGGACGGTTAGAATTGCTCAGCTTTCCGTCGGTTATCGATCACCACTGCACTGGACAACCCAGAGTCCGGAGATAAAAACAAATGTATTCCTGGACGTCAGAGTCTAGAGCCTTATTATGTAGACATGATACGAACTTCAATTTGAACAGCAACTTAAGCAAACCAGGCTGATGGCAGTGACAGTCCGACGCCAACAGTAAAGTGACACCGATACTAGCGATAGTTGTTGCCGCCGGGATTCGGGACGAACGGTTGATTGGGTGCCAGGGCGGTCACGTGCACCCAATGTGTCGCCGAAACACTTGACCCAACTTGCTTTCAAGTTCATCCAAAATTGCAAGTCCATTATTCAACAATGTCCTCTGCCCCAGTCGCATCGACATCGTACCTATCATCGACCATGTTGGCGATATCCAACCATTTCCGGCCCCATCGTGCTGAGGCCCTTCAGAGGATACGCACCAATGCATTCTGCTTTCTTGTTATCCTGGTGGTGTCGAATCTCCTGCCGTTACCCTCGTTGCAGGCGGCATTAAGAAATATGTTCTTTACGACTCAGCTCGAACGATGGTCATCGGACTGGTTTTTCAGATGGTTCTGTCTTTTCGGTGTGTCTCAATCAACATTACAGGCGTCATGGTTGCTGAATCAATTTCAGAGGTGGCAATTGTATCAATACTTGGATTTAATATCCTCGAAGGCGTTGTTGCCATAAGATACCCTCGCGCGCCGCTTCCACCCCTTGCGTCACCCGCAAGGTCAAAATTGATTCATAAATCCCCTGCTCAGCCGCAACGCGCCCGGAGCGTTCTCTCACCAAATGTACGTTGGATATTTGGCTAATCATTTTATGATTGATTACGGTTAACATATAAATTCCAGTCGAGTCCACAACCTCAGAAACCTTTTAGTTACTCCCAGTCTATGTCTGCTCTCAGTGCCTCTGGTGGCAAATATCCCGCGTCTCCACTCTCGACGCCCTCTCGCACGATACAATATACCATTCCACCATCTACACCCAATACGTCGATATCATCCCTTGCGGGTGCTGGATATCTTTCTACACCCAGTCCCATTGTCTCTGCGTACAGGGGGAAACACCCAAGTGGTAGCCTTGGTCGTGAGTTACTCGATGATCGTAACGCCCACTTCTTGACTAACGCGCTAGTATAGGGTCCCTTGATGGGGCGTACCTGGGCCGGCTTGCGGTCGATGACTCTGACGAGGATGATTGATACCACAGGACTGGGGTCGTGAATCCCATCATTTGGGTTCGTTGGGTAAACCCCCTATCCCAGTTACTACCAGGTTCCCTCCTGGCCACTGGGACCCCCAGGCCGATGTGGACATCTTTGTGCCAGTATCATGCTGTCAAGTACACAAGCATCTCCCCCGATATTTAGTGGTTGAATACTCTGCTATCTGTTCTGTTATCCATGATAATAAACCCACAATTTAAATATGCAACTCATTCAACTGTTACAGCATTCATTTAGGACTAGACAAATCCCTCCACCTGCATTAACCATAGTAATTATCTTGAGTTGGATAAGGCAAGACATGGTGGATCTCATTAACCATTTTCAAACCTCACATCAGGTTTGTTGATGGCCAAGAGGGACAAGGCTCTCAAACTAGCCAAAGTTTGGCCTGTATACTTGGGTCTCCTGTATCAGTTTGAATATGTATAGGGAAATCCACAGTGTGGATTAAATTGCGGTTAAATTGCAGATTAATGTGTGGGTTAAGACTTTCAAGGGCCAAAACTCTTAACCCATGCATCAATCTGCAATTTAATCCACACTGTGAATTCCCCTGTCGAATCTAACTTGGGGAGGCAGGTGGGTGAGAAGTTTCTGGCCAGATGTTGATGGACACTAGCCTAAATCTAATAATCTGGCCTCCCTGGCTTCCCACTGATTTATTTGCGATGTAGAGTTGTAGGCTCTCCACCTTTCCAACCAATTCCCATCGCATCTCATTCCATGGACTCAAACTCAGATATGGAACTGGAGTCCGAACCAGAGGAGGTTGAGGCTCTTGGGTTGAGTATCAGATCAGAGCAGATGAATGATATCCAGATGAAAGATATTGTCCCCAATCCTCAGCATCCGCCCCAAGCTCATGCTGATGGTAACCGACGGAGCATGGAGGAGCCGGCAATCGCAGGAAGTAGACCAAAGGCAACGAGGAAAACGAAATTACGGAATCGGAAACCGTGTACGTTCGGTTATCATTACACTCCGGTGAAACTCATTCGAGACAGGTCAACCTGGTCGACCACAATGGACCTTTACACCCCCGGCTGCTAATATCCCAGGTTCATCCTGTTCACCTACCCTACCACCTTCGAGGCCGCGGATATGGGCTAGTGTGAGTCAACGTGCGATCTTTCTCTTGAGAAGCGCAGCTCAATTGTTCGTAGCACAGGCCAGAGCTTCTTTCGACATTGCCTGAGCTCGCGGGATCAAGCTGTGTTCATGGTGTTTCGTGGTTGCTTTCACCAGCCCCGCTCATACTCCTGGAGGGACAAACGGCATGGGGCGATGTGTCTTCCGATGGCTTGACCATGGATATTATCATGTATGATCTCGTTCTGTTTCTCAAATTGTATTTACTCACACACTTCCTCTTTGCAAGGGCGAGAGATTTTGAATGCTGTACAGCAGACATTGTCCAGAGGACCCCTCCGTCTGCGGAAGACGACGCTAAAGCCCCAATAACCGCGCCCACTGGGCCCGAGGTGCATCTGTTCCTAAGAAACCAAGATTAGGCGACCGCAACATACCCACCACTAGCAGAGGATCCGAGCGGTCAAGCACCCCTGGCCGCCGCTTTGATCATACCACGCCCTTACGGGACGGGAGAGCGACAGATATGCGATCCGCTTCTCAACCTTTGTTTACTTGTAGGCCACTAGCCCCTGCACATGAGCTACGAAATTTCACCATTCCGGGGGGAGGCCAGCAACCGGCTCCAGTCGCAGATGGCATTGAGTTGGGCCATCACACCAGTGGTGTAATTTACGTCTTCCTGTCTAATACTTCCTCGCTAACTTTGCTATATCAGGAAGATATCTCACCCCCTGTTATCTACGGTGGACACGAGCCTGGGGTTATCCCCTCTTCCTGGTTTTCGCCTAGTTCGATCAACAACCCCCAACCCAGCGGCATATTGGCAGGCACCAGCCACATCGTGGGACCGATGCTCTGTCCCGAATTCGATGACAGCTTTTCGATGAAAACAGATTGTCGACCCTTACCACCAATTGGGAAGGTTGAAACACCACCAGGCCACTCGGACTCTGGAGGTAGCATTTCAGTTTGCCAGCTACAAGAGGTCTCAACGACGCACCCTCATCCTGTTGTGCCGAGTATGCCACACCAGGAGCCACCAACGACGCCAAGTCATCCCAAGCGCAGAAGAGGCGTATCGGAAACGGATGGTGAGTCCAGCGCCTAAATTATTTCCTAATAAATCCATACGCGGAAGTAGATAAATCCATCGCAAATTCAGCTTCAGTGGACTGCAATACTCCTGCGCTGGATCAGGCCGTCAGTGACGGAGACCGGTTTGAGAAAAAGGTTCCCGCACCTATTCCGCCAGAGATTCAAACCATCCTCGACACATACATCCATGGCCTGCCCATTGTCATTATTGCAAACCGGGAACATCTTCCACCTCAATGGAATATGCGGCTCCCTGAGGAGTATGCATATGTATATTTAGGATATTATCAGGTTATCCGCGTCTGGGTGGGTTCCCTCCCTCTCATCTGCACTCCAGGTTTATAACAATATTGCAGGAGGAAATCGGGGAAGTTGGTTTTTCCAAATTCAGAGAGCCTGAGCTGGGTATTATATCTGGTCATGTTGATTGGCGATTTCGGTGTCGGTGGATTTCAGGTGGGGAAGATTGGGTTGGTCGCGAAAACAAACACATGTCCCCGTGGTGGATAGAGCGCTCCCACACAACGGCTGTACCCCCCAATGTCACAGATTCGGACCAGGAGTCTAGCCCGCACTACCGGACATGCCGCACTAAGAGCCCCAACTACCCAAACAGGCATAAGCTTTTTGGAACGGTATACCATCCCCTTATACCGCTGCATCTTATCGCGCCCTATGGGACGAATACACCAGACACTGCATTCCCTCGTGGATGGTATTGCGATACCTGTGGCAAGATCAACTTCCAGGTCATGCTGCGACACCGAAACTGCTCTAGCTCATTCTGTCGGGTACGTCCGAAGTGTATACGAAATTACCCCCGCGCATATTAACGTGGGAGCAGACTAAACCTCCAAGTCTCGGCTTCGCCCTCGGTCTAGCCACCGTTCGCGACCCCCAGGACTCACTTATTCTATTTTCGCCACATAATACTTACCCCCCAGGCGTGGTGGAAACCACGACAAAATGGGATGATGGAAGTTCGACTATAACGTATACGGCTCCTACGGCAAACGTGCCGCTCACTGTCCAGCACATATTTACCTGCAACATTCCTATATTACAGGAAGAACCCTCCGGGCTTTTCCAAGCAATCCAAACCGATATCAAGCTGTCACGGTCAAGTGGGGACGCCTGTAAGACTCCCTTTGTTAGACTTGTGTTCAGGAAACCAATCATTCCATTCCCTTATTAGCACCTTACTTTGCTTGTTCAGTTGGGCTCAAAAAGGTGGTTGATGGGGTGGTTTACTCATGGAGGAGCGCGCCGCGGTGCCTGAATGATGTACGCGATTTTTTGCATTTCCGTGGGCATGCGTATGGGGAGAAAGATCAGACAGTATCTTTTATCAACTCACTGCAAATTTTCGCCTGGGTCACCTCAGGGACTAGAAGGGTATGTCCTGTACGGGCTTGTTACGCCAACTCACTCAGCGCTACCGCAGGGCACTGACCTTTTGGACGCAAAAAACCATTGCGTTCTGATTTTGTGTCTAGGGGGCAATACAGTTCTCACTGTCATTCCGCAATCCACCCTAAACAAAACTGAAGAGCAGGCCCCGGACCCTAACTCACTTAATTCAATGGACATCGATGATGTAGGGGATGAAGGGCTTGAGGGCTTTGCGAACGGCCCCAGCGGTACCTCAGACGAACCCTCTTTAACACCAGTGTCTACTGTTCCAAAGAAAGCAGCGGCAGGCAAGCGGACTGAAAGACCTGCATTTTCGCTCGGTCTTGTACATGGAGATAGTGTGGTCTTACACGGCGATGCATTCGAGGTATTAGTTTCGTCATTCTTGGGCCTGCTCTATATTCTGATACATGGTCGGGTAGTATTCCATTAAACGCTCTGGTACGGGCATGCGTAAGCTTTCCCCTCGATCTAGCTTCATTTTGTACCAACGTTCTCGCACGGTAGTCCTCTTCGGTTCCTACGTTGGATAGCACAAAGCGTGCGAGGATTCTTCCACGAGTAGGCATTTGGGTCTTCTATTGTGATGCTATTGAGGATGGTGGGCTGGGCTTGAAGGGTTGGAGGACTGTAACATAAGTATATACCTAGTACTATTTACTCCCTTGGATGAAGATATAAGCCGAGACGTATTTTCCCGGGGTTGCGGCTGTAAGGTTGGACCCCAATTCTAACAGGCGCCCCCTTTTCTGTTGTTGACACCGGGCCTGTCAAGTTCAACATCATACACACTTGTCTCAGGCCACCTGTCCAACCCCGCAGAAATGAGTGAAGAACAACATACGCCCGCCGTACAACCTTCAGAGCTGCCATGGGGCCGAGGTGAATAGATTTTGGTTATACGTTTATAATACACATACTGACGGTAGCTCTTAAAGTATTAATATGCGGAGGAACGGACTGGTACGTCAGTGTGATTTGGCATTCCGTCACAGCTCAACAATAGGTTACTCCATTGTTATTTGGCAGGCCCAAGTTGGGCAAGAAAGAGCGGCCTGGAGTCTCCAAACCGGACGAGGACATGTGAGTTGCAGTGCCAGACCAGATTAACCACGGTACAACTCACTCGCACATTCTCAGCAACCCCGACCTGCTTGAACCACATATCCTCCGCTCGCTCAGCAACGTCAAAATAACATCTATTCATACCTCCTGCAACGGGTGCCATTTCGTTGCACTCGATACCGACGGCGTCGCGTGGTTGTTTGGTCGGAATGGGTCCACCGCGCTGGGGGTGTCTGGCGTGGATCATGTGTCAGAGAACGCGCCTTATAAGCTGACGGCTGCTGATATTGGGGCGGCAAAGGGGACGAAATTTGTGCATGCGCATGTGGACGGAACCACACGCTGTTGGTGGGGAGTGACGGGAATGTTTGGACAGCGGGCGCTAATACTTTGGGCCAGGCAAGTACCGTATTCCATGTTCATTTGGCTATGTCGTATATCTTATCTTGTGACAGTGTGGCCATTCGGTTTGTCCCGAGGTTACCTCGTTCAAACTGGTGCATGGAATCTCGCATGGCGGGAACAAGGAGCATGTCATCAAGGCTGCGGCTGGTGTTACGTTTTCTATAGTGCTCACAGAAAGCGGCAAAGGTCACTTGATATTTTGTTGGTTCCCGTGCATGCGCTAACAGCCACCATAGTTTTCTCGTTTGGTAGCGCCGAAAAAGGCCAGTTGGGAAACGGAACGACTGGAGAACGAATTACAACCGGAAATAAAACAGCATATGACATTGAGTATCAGCCAGGCGAGTGTCCCAACTCTTAGGCATTTTCAGCGTCTCTGATGCGTGGTTGTTGCTCTAGTGTACATCAAAGAATTAAAAGACAATAAAATTGTCCAAATTGCATCAGGCCAGCAACACTCCATAGCCTTAGACGCAACTGGGTATGCTTCCTCTTTAGCTATACCACTGCAGCTCAATTTCTCGTTGCTATAAAGTCTGGTTCACGTGTGGGGCTACAATGGATATTGCCGTCTTGGTCTTGGAAACCAAGTTGATATCCTCAAACCAAAGGTTGTACCCCAGGTAATTTCCTCTGACTGTTATGCCTCGCCTTTTCTAACACGCCTTGATTAAGTTTGCTGGGCCTAACGAGATATCAATGGGCGCATTCGTTGCTGCTGGACCATCCAATTCCGTTGTAATTGATAAACAGGGCATGTATTATATGGCAGGAAAGGTCGGCATACCTCATCTACCTATGGCCTTGTCTCATATTCGCAAAGTGGAAAAATAGTGGTGAAGGTTCATCCGGCTCGCCTTATTCGTCTTTCCGCCTGATGCAAGAAATAACGTGGGTGTACCTCCATTTGCGATCCCACTCTGCTATATTGTTTTAATCTCCTACAGGGGCTGCAAAATCAGCTTAGCTCGGTGTGGGGGTGTAACACATTGGGCGCTCACACCCGATGAAGAAGAGGGTATAATGACTGTGGCTTGGGGCCAAAATGCCGCCAACGGTTTGTCCATCACAATCCGCCTACTACAACCTCAATTCATCTGCGAGCGTGTACAGGTGAACTAGGTCTTGGTTTCGACGAACCAAAAAGCGCCACCAAACCAACCAAACACGTCCCTCTTACTGGGATTGAAGTCTTTGAGTTCGTGTTCCTATTTTTATAACAAGCAGCCATTCAACCGGACACCTATATAGCATTGCCGCCGGCCAAAACACAACATTGATTCTTGCAAAGCCCAGTGACAAACTCTCTGATTTGTCACGACACCCAGTCGAGATAAACCCACCACCTCTGTGTGTAAAATGTGGACTAGAAAAGGGAGATGACGACTCCCCGCTGGAATGTGACAAGGCAAGCCCTCACGTCCGCCATATTGTTTTTAACTCACCCTTGCTATCTCCTTAGTGTGATAGCCCCTACCACATCGGTTGCCTTGACCCCCCCTTGGATGCTGTCCCACCTGGGGAGTGGTTCTGTGTGGATTGCGAAAGCGACCCAGGAGCGGCTGTCGGAGCCTGGGCGGTCAAGAAAACTGGGAATAAAAAGAAGCCGAATAAAATGGACGAAGGTGGCTCCAGTGATACAGAAGCTGGAGGTAAGAGGAAGGCATCTGCGCCCAAGGCCAAAACATCAGGTCAGTTACATCGATGCCGACCAAAGCTCAACAAGCTGACCGAATGATACCCCCTAGCTCCCAAGAAGAAAAAACAGTAGATCACTACGTCTTTATTTCACAAGGGATACTATGGGATTTTATCTTTTCTGTTATGTCTCTGTCACTGTACTTGTAGGAGTATTTGTGATACCTCCGAGTCCACCAGGAATACATTGATTATTTGTAACGTACTTCTATGTACCCCGGCACGCGGCACGTGTTTGCCGAAGCCAAAGGCCAAATTTCAAAGTAGCCTAAGCCATACAAGTTTACTGCGGTTGAGGTGGCGCTGACGAATACTAGACCTACCCGGACTGACTGGTCGTTTATCAGGATTATCCATCATCATGAGCTCCCACCGGCGTCGCTGGGGACCCATTAAGTCTCTGCTGGCCCTTTCTCCGGTGCTCATTGGTGCCCCGTTGTTCGCCCTGCGACAGCATTATGGTACGAGACGTCATTTGTTTCTCCAGCTTGGATGGTTTGATAATCTTGGTGTCTTTCAGCACTTCCCGAACCCTTGATAGACCTGTAGGTGGCTTGTGCGGTACCCTGGGGATAAGACGGGGAACTAAATAAGGAAACTAGGACGAACCCATTGACCGGCCTCCCTCAAATATCGGAGTCACGCATACTTGAGGTTGCAAGGCTGCTGTCGGAAGATATTGGTTACCGGACCGTCGGGACTTATGAGCATGCCTTAGCCGACGCGTGGATGGTGAAGCAGGCGGAGGCTATCCAGAAACACTGCGAGGAAATTGTAAAGACGAGTGGGAGACGGTTAGAGTGCGAAATATGGAGGCAGGAGGGTAATGGGTCACATCGGTATGCTCAGTGCTTTTCCTATATCCTGTCTCTGACTTTGAGAAAGCTTTGACATGATGCACAAACGATTATACAAGACTTATGTTAATCTCACCAATATTGTAATACGGGTCTCCGACGGGACGGACAGCGGCAAAGAACACGCGGTACTTGTGAATGCACACCTGGACAGCACATTACCCAGCCCGGGCGCCGCTGACGATGCATTACCTGTTGGTGTTATGCTAGAATGTATTCGTGTGCTTGTGGATACACCCGGATGGTCCCCGAAACACGCCATTGTGTTTTGTGAGTCTCCAATATCCAGCTGTTATGTCGTTGAAAAATGACAACATCCCTCCAAGTGTTTAATCACGCGGAAGAGTCGTTACAAGATGGCTCTCACCTATTTTCGACCCAGCACCCCGTCGCACCTACGTTCGTGGTTTTACCTTCTGACAGGCCAAGCCTTGACTTATACTTTTAAAGTGTGAGGGCTGTCATAAATCTGGAAGGTATATCTCGTCATAATGAACAACCTTATCTTTAAATAACGGCCTCAATAGCTGCAGGAACTACTGGTCGTGAACTCCTATTTCAAGCCACATCGGAACAAATGATCGAGGCGTATTCCCATGTCCCTAGGTTCGCTCTTTTTGGTTTTGTGCTTGAGCGGTTAATACAATCTCGATTAGACCGTTTGGGACAATTTTTGCCAATGATATCTTTAGCTCTGGCATAATTCTCTCGGAGTATGTGATTTGTTTTTTCATCACTGTTGCATTTTGTTTATGAAGATGGCGACGACTGTAGTACCGACTTCCGACAATTTGAACAGTATCTGAACGTAACCGGATTGGATGTTGGTCATTCATTTGGTTGATGTTATGTATATCGCTAACATCCACTCAAGATGGCTATTGTTGGAAACAGCTATTTATACCATATGCGTAAGGTTGGTGGAACAGGTGACGTATAGCTGTATATACTCATACGCCATTAGGATTTGGTCGAGAATATTGAGGCTGGTGTTGCCCAGGTAAGCTAGAGTTAAATACTTTTTTTTGCCTCTAATATTTGAGTTAGCATATGGCTGAAAACGCCCTCGCACTCCTCCAATATCTGTCCTCTGATCTATCACCGTTACCCACCCTAACACAAGGCTACACGAGGCCTAGCACGGTATTCTTCTCCACTGTTGGCCATTTCTTTATCTATTCTTTCACCACGGCCAAAATCATTTATGCTCTCCTCTTCCTGTCCTCCCTCGTTCTTGTTCGCGTCACCTATGTAAATCCTGCACCCGCAATGAGGAAGGGCAGAAGCGTCTGGGCAGAACAGGCGAAGGGTATGGGGGCTGTTGTCGTTGGGGTTTTAGGAGGTGTCATTACACCCAATCTGGTTGCTGTAATAATGCAGCGGGTGCTCGGGAAAAGCATGAGTTGGTTTTCCAGTCAATATTCAGCTATCGGTCTCTACGGACCTCCTGCATTTTTAGGCCAGTTCATTTCCAAACCTGTTTTATCCGTTAGAAATTGATTTCTCATCAGGCGCCCTACTCTCCCAATATCTCTACGGCCCAGTCCATGAGAGAACCCTCTTCACTGCTCTACTCCTCATGCAATCCGGTATTGCTTTCGGTGTCCAGATGATCAACATTGGCTCGGCGGCCATGCCTTTCCTATCTGCGTTACCACTTTTCGCCGTCCTGCTATTAAACCCCATCTTTTCGGCCGATGCGAGTGAAGTATCGCTACTGACATATGCTCTCGGACAAATATTCCCATTGTTGAATGGTGTCTTGATGATGATTCCGGTCATCGAAGTCTTCGTTCCCCTAGTAGGGCTTCACACGTTTCCTCGAGGTTTTCTCAACTAATACGGCTGCTCGCGCGTCCGGTAGACTGGGCGTATGGGTGCCGATGCTCCAGCGGACAACCTCATTGCGACCATTGTATCGGCCTTGGGTGCACTGGCCGTCCCATTCACTATACCTCTCGCACATCGTTTCGGACAAAGGGCGCTGTTTCGTGGTGTGATCCTCATGAGCATTGTCACCGTTGCGGTAATGGCTGTTTTCTCGATGCGGACTCCTTTCGACGCCATGCATCAAAAGAGATTGTTCGTGCTTCATCTCGAAAATGTACGAGTTTATTAGTCACGACAACACTCTTCTGATATTCCGTTCTATTAGGTTACAACTGGAGAGCAACACCTTCATCTGTCGGCTGCGGATGGAGCCCAGGATTTGATACACTAGTCACCGACATCGTCGACCAATTTGGACCATCTGGGTTCCGCCAGCAGCGGTGATTATGGATGATTACAACTCGGATTGGGATCTTTGTACCCATTTTCTGCAGTGCGTGAGCCTCCTTCGATATGGGGTATTTGGGCTCATACTAGAACGCTTTTCAGTTCTTATCACCCTACAAAGTCCCATTGGACATAGAATCTGGATATGTATCCCCTTGGACTTCGTCTGGCGAGAACAGCTTTTCGGTGTCCGCTTCCGCAGATATCCGCAATTTTGACGCTGGAACTAGGAATTTAACATTGACTGTCCACCATCCAGGACTCATTGGACAGGTTTGCGTCTCAAAATTGCGGTTGCTGCACGCTTATATTATCCCGCTAGTTTCGCCTTTGATGCACACGTCTTGCACTGGACACTAGATGGGCACCCGCCCGACGAATATACTAGACATCATGTCAAGGAAGCTTCGTTTTATGGACGGATACTTGGACCCTTGATCTTGTCGTCAAAGTGCCACCCGAGTCCATGGAACAAGGCCTGAGGGTAAATTTCATCGGGATCCAGGAGAAGGGCATGTGGCCTGGGAAGAAGGCGTTCAAAGCAGAGGGTGGGATAGCCATGAAGTTGTTCGAGGATATTGATGAATGGTTAGAGCGGAAAACCGAGGGCACGGTAGATGCGACCTTACTGGGATGTGTCGCCGGCGTAGCCGTTATCTAAATCTACCAGGCGGTCTAATTATAATACTCGAGACTTGTTCCAAACGTTCGTGTCTGATGGATGTACGACTCCACCAACACGATGGGTTAGGCACCATGGTCCGGTATTAATCGTTAACTGTCAATGGTAAATTTGACCCCATTGACCCGTCAGAGAACCAATACGGTGACGTCAAATACGATCAGAGTAATACTTATACGAATGCATTCTCATTCAGAAAGGAGCTTGATATCAGGCCCATGTTCTGAAGCACAATTATCCTCCTCCTTTGCTCCTTCGTCAGGTGGGTAGACATCCGCAAGTATGCCGTTTTGAGTTGAGCAACGGGTGGTGTGCACGCATCTCCGCGCTTCAATTCCATCATTTCAAATAATCGCACAAACGACGTACTGCCTGTGACGGAACAAGAGATGGACTCCAAGTGGGGCACTAGCTCACCAGAACCTATTCTCCTGAGGACCGAGGATCCTAGGGACTCGCCGGCGAGGTTCATGTCCATTTCAATAAGGGCAGGAAAGTGCTCGAGGATCGTCTCTATCTCTGGTGTGACCCAGAGCCATAGGCCCAAACTTTGGAGGTGGAATAGTGACCGCGAATGCAAGGAAATGAGGTTTTGCAATGGCCAAGGCTGGCGGCACTCTTGAGCGCGAATCTCAAGGCTTTGGAGGCGGGGGAATGCCAGCGACTGGAGGAATGATGCCCCGCCGTCTAGCACACAACGGATATGAAGCACAAATGAAGTAAGGTCCGCAGCGATGATGCTGGGCTGATTTGCATGTTGGGGGTCATTCTCAAATGATATGCCGAGGGTGCAGTGTCGCAGTCTAGTGCATTGGAGAAGAATCTTGCGGCACATAGAGGAGGGCATAAATACACCCACGCAATGCACATCCGTGAGTTGCGATAGGTTGGAGGAGAGGAATATGCGGAAATCTATACGCGCTGTCCATGCATCACTGGATGTCAAGATGGCCTTGCGGAGCCGCGGTGCTGATTCGAACACAGGAGCAGACTTGACGGGTAAATTCGGCATTGGTGAAGATACACACGAGGGTGTGCGGAAATCGAAAATTTCAAGAAAGTCGATGGATCCCGGAGGGAGCGCAAAGAAGGGTTGCATGATGTGTGTGTTGCAGCAGAAGTGTATTTCTCGAAGTCGGTGAGACATCGGAACAAGGATTTCACGCACGATTGTGTTTGAAATGGTTGCCTGTAATGTTTCTGGTAAGATGGAAAAACAAAATTCGTCGAACGATAGTTTGGACGGTCCCCCTCGGGCAAGGCATAATTGGGTGGCTAGTACAGTTTTGTCCAGTTTAGCCTCATCCTTGCACCCGAATATTAGGCTATCCCAGAGGCTGGGTGTCCCCAACGCAACATTGCGCCAGGCCGACGAAATTTGGGTGAGCACCCAGGGGATATCATCCACCGTCGGGGGTAGGTATATTGGACCCGCAAGTGCAGCGCAATGCTCAACAATTTCCGCGATAATCTCGGGTGGGAATGAAACCTGAAGAGTTTAGAACAGGTGAATGAAGGTCTCCAGTAAATTAATTAATATTTGCACCATTGGGCGGGTTATTTAGGGAAAAGCGGCCGCTCGTTGTGATACCGATAATGAAACAGAATCACCTTGAAGTCCAAAATACAAATAGAAGGTGGCTGGCGAGTGAGTATTTATGGGAGGGGGTTTAATGAAGATCTCCCTCTGAAAATTACAACTAGGCCTGTGATTGACGGATATTAAAGCGTCGAATAGACGTCGGCTCGTGAGGTCCGATGACACGGGTCCGAAAGCGTCCGAGGATATTCCTTGAGGTTTACGATGTTACCGATGAAGACCAACCTGGGGCAGACTAGTGGATGTTGGAATCATCTCGGTGGAATATTTATACTGTGTAGAATCGCAATAAGCGACTTGTGACACCCTCGGCAAGGCGTGCAACGAATTATAATGTGTGATGTCTGAAATCCCGCGTCGTTCGCTGAGGTCATGCGCTGGTACCGGAAGTAAGTCTAGAATCCTTTCTGACAATTCACTAATTTGCCATTGGTCTTAAGTGAAGGTCGTCAGGAATAGGTGTATCCGTGGGTTTACCCTGCCAAAATATGGTAGATGTAGATGACACTCAATAATCGTATGATGGGAGAAAGGGAAGTCGAAGCTGTTGCCACTGGGGCTATTCTCCGTCATCTCCAGGCCCGGCTCCTTTCCTCCTTCGGCTGATCTTCCCGGCCTCCCTCCAGCGCCTCTTCCACTCTTTTGTCAACTCCACCTTGTTGTCTTCCCACCGCTTTTTGATATCTTCTTCTGCACCTGTTCGGTAAAATCCTAAATTGGAGTCACGCCAGTGCCATCCGTTATCCTTAGCTATATCAAAGAGATCCTTGGGGCGTGCTTTGTTGCTCGACGTAGCGCTCTGCGGGAGGGGAAAAAATAGAGGCCGTTTTAAATCAATCTGGGCCGTGGATGGGGCAGAGCTTGGGAACGTGGGTAGTGGCGTGGGCACTGATAGTTGGGGAACGGAGCGAACATTCGTGGGCGGAATAACAGGGAGCTCATCGTCGAGTTCAAGGTCAAGATCAAGGTCAAGGTGTCCGAGGAGGGAGAACCCGGCTGGACGTATGTTATACATTTGAGGGAGAATATCAATAGGACTTATAAATACCTTCGTCCTCCCGCGGAGCAAAGAGATCCTTTAACTTCGTCTTTTGTTGTTGCCGTTCCGTCGGTGGTGGATCAGCATCCACCTTTGTTTCACGGGGTTCAGTAGCTCCATCTTCATCCACCGGTGTTGAATTACTGGTATTTTTTTTCGGTTCGACATCTATCGGGACGATCTCGAAGTCTTCGCTTGCATCCTCGATTCCGGCCATTGCGTCACCTCTTTTCAATTCCTCTTCGTCGATGTCCGAGCCAACACTCTCCCTACCTTCCCAATCTGCATCTTTTCCGCCAAACAAGGACGTAATGAGGTTGAGAGATCGGTTTTTTTCAAGTGCAACATCCATATTATCGTCGGGTAGTGGAAGAATGGCTTTTGTGGCCGCGGTTTGCGATTTGGAAACCTCCACGGCCTTGGGCTCCACTGGCCCACTTTCTGGTGTTATTCGGGCAGCCGCTGAATCCAGGCGAGCAGCTGTAGCCTTTCCATCATCCTCGTCATCACCCTCACTGTCCTCACTCGCAACTTCCACTTCATCCATGTCCATTTCAGATTCCTTCGTCTGTCTCACCCCTTGCACCTCCAAATCCAAAAACATACCCTTCAGGTGTACACTTCCCCATCGCGTCATATCTATAGTCCGCCGGCGCGCTCTCGAATCAGGGTTCTTCAGCTTCCTCTTCTTCGCCTTCTCCTCGACCTTATCGCCATCCCATGGCTTCCGCTTTTTGCCCACCTTCGTGGGCTTCTGGTCCAAGACGACAGGGAGGGGTTTCTCCGGTCGCATTCGGACAGGCCGCATTATCCTCCCAAGCGGAGTAACCTTCCAGCCTCCGCGTTCCTGGGCATTTTCCGGTGTAACAAGCGACATATCCTCTGCATGGCGGGCCCCATATTGCTTCCGCTTTTTCCTCGGAGGTTCCTCTAATGCCTTTTTACGCTCATTCGCAAGGCTATTCTAATATCAGGGAAACGACATCATTGAACCTTGCGATTGACGGACCGCTCGGAGAAATCAGGTTTTGCTTCTCCAATCCGCAATTTTGCGCCTTTCCAGGTTGATCCACTCAGCAAGTTGAGGCCTGAAACAATAACTTATTACAACAAACCAGCTGCTGAAATCGGACTCACATCTCGTCAGCTTCCCAGTCGTGGTTTCGAGTGTGATATACCCAAATTTTCGAGGCTGGCCCAACCCATCCTGGAGACCAAATCCATCAACAGCCAGTACCGTCCCAAACGTGGAAATCCGGCGAGAAAGATCTTCTGCTGATAATGCAGGTGTCAGACCTGATATGTGTAATCTCTTCGTTATTGGTGTGTCCATAGGAAATTAGTGTATTACCTAAGACATAAAGCGAGTTTGCGCTTATCTTATTTGTCGTTATTTGGAAGAGACGCTATCGTCAATGACCCTGGCGTTCAAATTCCCCCATACGTTTCTTTTGGTATCCCCTCTCAACAACATGCATAATTCACCGTTTACCGTCGCCGGGATGTCGACCTCCACAGGGGCCCACCATAGCCCAAATTTGAATGCCTGGGGTGGCGGAAATCCTAGCAGTTCACTGACAACGCCCTTCTCCGACTCACTTTCGCAGTCAAGAAGCCATTATCAGTCCGGTTACCTCATGGTATGTGTTCCTATACACCAATCAGATACATTCCCTCATATTTGAGCAGTCCACATCCCAAAATAATGTACATTTTCACTTGTTAGGAAGCGTGGGTGATGTGCTGACCACTGACTTTGGATTAAAGAATGCACCTCAAGGAAACCAACGAGTTGACGAACCACCGATCGTTCAGACCAAAGCAAAAATGAACCACATATTATCTCGAGGTTCGGCATCAGATTTTGGAATGGAGTCCATGTTTGAGAGCTCAAGGTGCGCGTCTGCTATTCGGGTGGCGCTTTGATATTTACCGCGTTCTATTGCCACCCTCAGACAACGGAAAAACCTGGCTGACGAAGACGCGCCACCCACGAATTCTATAAACGACATCCCTAACGATATTCACGTCAATTCCAATTCTAATCGCTTCCAACCACGGGTTCGTCTCCATGCCGGTTGACGTACGCTTGCTTATTGACCCCATGATTGCAGAACTCTGTTCTAGACAACTCCACTTCCCGACGCCATAGCCGGGCGACCTCCGCACCACAAACATCCCAACCTCTTTATATAATTGTCTTTGGTTACCCTCAAGACCGATATAGCGTGACCGTTGAATACTTCAGGTCCCTAGGCGAATCCACCGATGCTGACCCAAACACCGAGATTACAAATTGCTTCAGAATTGGGTACAAAGATCCTGGCGATGCCATGAGAGCCGTTCGCAAGAATGGTGAAATTCTAGGGGGAAGTTGGATGGTAGGCGTCAAGTGGGCTGTACGTGATGTGCTACATGTAATTAGTAAAGGAAACCTCTCACGCTATATATACAGGATCCAGCACACGCAGAATCTCTCCTCGGTCAGCCAGTTTTACGAAACCAGTTGCCCGACCCCACCCCATCAAACGCGATGGCAGTTGACGAATCGCCGTCACCCATATCCCATGCGGTATCGAGTACCCCAACCCTCGGTACACCAATCAAACTAGCACCCTCTGCCTCCGCCTTCAGGCGCACAGGCACCGCAGAAAAAATAACTGGATCACCAGCACAGCGGGGGTGGGGACCACCCGGTGGCAACCTCCTCCCTAGCGCAGCGGCGTCATCCACGCAGCCACCCAATAAAGGCATGTTGGGTCAAGTATCTGATCTCATATTTGGATGGTAGTTAGACATAAAACCCATTTGTGCTTGTCAACGTTTGTGGCTTAATGACAGATTGATTTCGCATATCCGGATGTGTGAATATGCGAATTCGTTGGGTTTTATTAACTATGACCATCATGAGCCTGAGTTCCGTGCTTGATTTATGACCTCATCTTGACCATTGCGCGGATCTATAGCGGCAAAGCAGTTAGACGCGCAGCTTTATGGCCATCCCTACCCGCTGACACATGGGGAATCTAGTACATGGACCATAAGGAATGGGTATCGAAAAGCGGATACAATCGCTGCAAAATTCTCCGCGGCGGAATTCGGCAGAACACAAGATTGGATAAGTATACCAAAAAAACAGAACAAAGGCGGATGAACGGAACGAATATCGATACATACGGGGACTGAATATTTAGATCGGTTCGTACAGGCAAACAGGAAGGATATAGCCAGCAGCCGTGATCCCGCCAGAATCTCTGCGTGAGAAACCGCACCGGGACCAGGGTGGTGCCAGTGAACAGAGCGTGGGTGGGGCCAACAAAAATGCCGCAAAAAGCGCGGGTACCATGCACTTCACACCCTCAAGTGCGAATGCAGCGGCATCGAGGCCGGGGCGGTTACGGCTGATTGAATCGACTGCCTGGATGAGATCGATTGTATTGCACTCATGGTCGCTAGCGGTCCCCTCGATTCTATAAAATCGGAAATGAAAGTCGTGAGTTCGCCACTTGAGTACACGCTCAGTGGTTGCGCCGGGTCGGGTCCCGTAAAGTGTTGCATGTTGATTACGATTCGACAGCCCTGGGGGGTAAACAGTATTGAGGGTGTATTGCCATGGTGGATAACTTGGTACGACTTACGATTGCGGGTATTATGGACAAGAGCCAGCTGCGATCGGATGTTAGGGCCGGGCTGGAAGGGAGGGTGGACGAGTCACCGCCGGCTTACTGGTATGCGATATATGCGAAAACTGTATTTATCTTGGTACCAACCCCTGCAGCTACGGCACTATAAAGAACTAGACCGATACATTGATCAGAAACGGGCTGGAGGAGTACTAGGCAACCCAATTCCGTACCAAGTATAGCAACCATAAACGTTCCATCTCTAATCAGACGATGAATAACAGGGGATCGTCCCCATCCCTCTCTACGGCCTGATACATACTTGACAAGCGATAAGATGGTTATAAGAATCTGTGGGAATAATGTGGAGACACTAGAGGGGCAAAATATGCTGTTGCTAACGATATATAATATTATGATTGGTAACGACGAACCCGAACATAATAACATCCAAGAGTGTGATGGTTCTCAAACACATCTGGGTGAGGTCCACGAGGGGAAGGATCATCCGGATATTGATGGGCATAGCAATAAATTCACAGCTGAGAAGCACAAGCGACGCTATCGCGACGCGTTTGCTTCGGATATACAGGGCATAGACTGGTCAAAAATTAGAATGAACAAGGCATGCTCCGTTAGAATTAGACCAACCACGTATCGTGAGAATGGCCTGCAGACAAATCATCAGAATCCCTCCGCCGACCGCTTGGGAAATATACAAATCTCGACACAAGGCTGTCGAGACATTTCCTGTGGAAATAGTCATAAACAACGCCACCAAGCGCCTAATTACAATGTCAAAATTCCAAATATCAAAAGACAGTAGTGACAGGGTCAACATACATCTGTGCCAGGAGCGCAAAATATCTCATGAAGAGGTACACCCATTTCGTGAGCGACCTTCTTGGTTGGCTATTTAATCACAAAATTCGTTTCCAACACATCCCTTTCAATAGCTGTAAAAGACTGACGTCCAAATGTACTTAATCTCGTCATCGAATGTGCACGCGGTTTCGTAGAGTAGGAACGTCAATGATGCAACTACAAAGGAAGGATGAAACCCTGTGAATAGCGTCATAAAGGGCGTCCTCACCTGCTTGATAACAGACCAATTTGGCGTCCCATAGATACTCGTCGCTCTCGCCCATTGATGGAACGGCGGAAACCTTTGCTGGCGGCCGCTACTGACCCCAAAAAAACAAGTCTGAGCCTACCTCAACACCGCGGTAAGCGCTATCGTGGGTGGGAGTAGGGGAAATATTACTCTCAAACTGGGCGCTGGTGGGCCATTTGTAAATTGTGACCGGGTGCCTGACGACAAGTTTCCAGTGCCTGGGTACTGGTAACTCTCCAAAGAGGCGGATTTATTCCCTAGCAAGTATAGACAGTAGCATCGCGCAGGAGCCGTACAACTCCCCTGGAACGAAAGGACCCGCTGTGGAACAGACCATGTGAGATACGAGCCAAATGCGGGCAAGTTTCCCAGAGTCGGTTGAAAATACTTCCAGTCCTCGACACACAATACGTATCCGCACCGGTAAAAGCAAAAATGGGGGCATCATGCCGGTGGTACATAGTGCTTACCATCGATAAATGAATGATATACTTCATGCAATTAGTGCAACCAATAACGGAAACCCGTTTACATCGATGTATATAAAACGCACGTGGTCTGCCAAGGTATTCCAGATTACACGGCACCTCGGCGTGAGACTTGATCTCGACAAATCAAGCCTATTTTTATCAGGATCTCAGAACCTCTCCCTAACCATGTGCACCCTATTTCAATAGCCTGAGACTGAATTTTTAACAATAACCAGGCAAGGGATCCAGCCGTACCGGTGCTCTTTGTACCGAACCTTCCAGCTGGACCCGGAGCCGGTTTTTGGTTTCCAGTATATTGTACGTCACCAACGGGTCCAGAGCCCAAGTGTATTTTCTTTTCAGGAGGTTCCAGGCCTGCATCAGCGGGGTATTCTGGGGAATTCAAATCGGGCCTTGGTTCCGGATCTGATGCAGACAAAGTCCCAAGGGATCGATTTGTTCCAAATAAATGTTCCACGGAATTCAGGCTCCCGCCCCATGCAGTCGGTGCCCAGTTTGGTGAGATGTAATTTATATCGTGCGTCAAGTATGCCGCGGCAAACTCTCGCCAATCATCAAACCCTGACTTCATGAGCTGCACCCTGGCCCTCACCGCACACCACTCCCCACAGTGTGTGGTGATACATGGTTCTATCAAGGGTAAGTCAGAAGTTTGGAGATGAGAAGTAAGCTGAGGTGGGGCGTTGATCTTTTGAAATGAGTGATGATGTATCCTTGTGCAGGTTCTACATATTTGTCTATTCCGCGTGCCTCGCACTTGGCCACCATGATGCGATGCGAACGTGGTCCCTTTAAGAATCAAGATCAGCCGACCCCTCACTTTGGCGGTTAGCCTTCAATTCGTCGCGGTCTTCCACTGGCCTGTCCTCAAGGCGGTCTCCAAACTTATACATACCTAAGCGCGACCAAATCGTGGGACAATATCGGGGCCTCTTATCTCGCACAAATCTTACTCATTCAGATCTCGCGTGTCAGAGATTCTCATTTGGGCGTTCCCTCAGCTCAACATGAGTCCGGTCTAACCGTGCTATCCTCTGGGTCAACATTTCATTCAAAATGGCCATGCCTTGTGGCGATCCCATCCTAAAACCAGAGCATTCTGCTGAGGAGCACAGTTGACGTCCATCACCCCGATCCATCCATCATCATGAGCAATACCAAAAAAATTCGGGTCGCGGTATGGTAAGCGCTGCTTGCCTGCCCCTCTTGCGTCAAACACTGACGGCTTCTTTCTTACAGTGGGGGAGGAATTGGGGGATTGACCGCTGCAGGTGAGATCAGCACAAGGTGCTTACGTTTAGCCATACTAATGTCCAATAGTTGCTTTGGGCCAATACCCCAATATTGAGGTTGAGGTCTATGAAGCTGCCACCAAGTTCGGAGAGCTTGGGGCGGGTATTGGAATATTTCCTCGTAAGCCTTGACAACCTGCCACATCTTTCAACACATCAACATCATTGTAGGTCCATGGCAGATTATGAAGAAACTTGGCCTTGATCAGGATCTACTCAAATCGACTGAAATTAAGCCCAAGGAAGGTCCAGGTACGCCGGGATGGCCATCTTACTCTTGTGGCATGGCTGATGTTTTATCTCTCTAGTTACATCGTTTAGATATCGAAAGAGCGATCGACCAGAAGGTCTTGATTTCTACACCCTCATTACGCAGGGTGCGTCTTATTCATCACGGACCCGTACAACAAGCTCACAATTTCCGTTACTCAGGTAACCTGCTCACGTTCCATCGGCCAGACTTCCAGCAGGTCCTTCTTCGAAGGCTGCCAAAATCCTGTCGGACGTGTTGCTCGAAACGACTCCGGTCGTACATACAGCGACCATCAGGCCCCATCGAAGTCACGTTTGAAGATGGATCGAGGACGACCTGCGACGTGCTCATTGGCGCAGATGGCTTAAAGTCCGCCGTTCGGCAGGCTCTTCTGGGCGAGAAGGCCCAATATGCAGGATCCCAACAGAAATTTCAAGAAGCAGCTGATATCACCTCCTGCATCGATCCTGCCTGGAGCGGAACCAACGCCTATCGGGCTCTCATTCCTGCCCACCGCCTTAGAGAGAAATCACCCAACCACCCGATATTCACCCGGCCGACACAGGTGAATATCTACTACTACGCTGTGGCTTATAGATGTCCTGACCCCCTGTGGCGCCCCGTCAGTATCTAGGGAAAAATGGCGTAAGGATGTTCCTGACCTTATACAGTGGTGTTCTTACCCCCGTCTTGCTCTAGTACATAATTGCATACCCCATCTCCCACGGGAAGATGATCAATTTCGTCGCATTTCTCAGCCGTCACAATCTAGAAAACACCAAATTCAATGGGCCTTGGGTGTCCACAGTTGAAAAATCGGATTTCGTTCATCTTTTCGCCAACTGGGAGCCTGAAGTTCAAGAGCTTATGGCGGTAAGAAAATTATTATTGATACCCATCCTTAAGGCTCACCCACCACCGCCAGTGCGTTGAGAGGCCACTGAAGTGGGCCATCCACACCGTCCGGCCCCTTCCCTCCTTCGTGTCCGGGGGAGTGGCACTTGTTGGGGATGCTGTATGTCCTTCCTCTTGGCCTGTGTCCTGTATCAAAACTGACCATATGGTTAGGGCCACGCGACGGTTCCACACCAAGGGTCAGGTGCAGGGCATGCCATTGAGGTAAGGATAATCGAATGTCCATGATCCCGTAAACTCACGCAGCTGCTTCAGGACGCCTATTTCCTGGCCACGCTCTTAGGGCATCCTGCGACGACCCGTGAAACGCTGCACCGGGCATTACGAATATACGACCAGGTCCGACGCCCATACGCGCTAAGGATGCAGGAAAAGTCGCGGCTCAACGGCCGGTACTTCACCATGAATGTCGACGGCCTTAATTTTGACACACTATCCGGAGACCGTTTGCGGGAAAAGCTGCACCAACTTGGAGAAACGTTCACGAAAAATTGGGAATGGGCGTGGACCACCACGATAGACAGCTCGTTGCAGCAAGCCATTCAACTCCTAGAATCTTCATGACGGACCCGGATCCCATACCCACACCAATACCCATAATTATTTAATCCGGATGAAAAGAGTGTATTAAAGAGTAGTGCGCCGTTGATGTGTGGTCAGGAAGTCGTGTACATCCTCACGGTGGGTGGCCCGTGCATGTAAATTGTATTCCCGAAATGAATTTACGCAACCAGTATGGCGTGGAGTCCCGGCCGCCGGAACTTAGTGAGCTCCACCAAGTGCCGCACGACTATTCTTTCATGTTTCTATATTTATTCAAGATGGTAATGTGATTGAGTTGAACTAGAAGTTGGCGTGGCAAGGCCTCGGACGCTTGCCATCGCCTTTAGGGCTTGAATACCTTTTAGTGACACATGATAGCAGGTACTCCGTTCTGTACTCCCATGATACGTACCCAGCCCGGACTGGTCGATTCTGTTGCTTATTCCGCGGGAGGTTCTGTAATTCTGGCTAGAGGTCATGATTCTATGCCGCACCAGCAAACCTGGCTGCCTTTGGCTTGCACCTCTTCCAAGCGGTTTCTAAGCGGCTGTATGTAGTCGACCTCTCCTCAACAAAAAAGGAGACACGTGATTTATTGGTCTGGCTAGGGGAGACTAGGCTGTATGGTATCAATCTGCCGCCTCCGATTGTTATCCATAATCATGGCTTGGGCGCGGGCGCAATACTTGGGTCTGGCCAACCTCCCTGTTCAGTCGTGGCCTTGACTCGGATCAGAGGATTACCACCATCATGGAATTCGGACAAGTGGAAAAGGCAACGCTTTGTTTTATATCCCGGAGCGTTAGGGACGAAGGGGACTGAAAGCACCCTTGACGAGGCCGACCTGCCTCCTGAGTCATATCTATTATAATTGGAGCCGGCTTTCATGTAGTATGGGTCCCGAGCTCTATTTGGTGGGGGGATCGACGAGCTAAGAATAGACAATAGAGGATTTGCCTGCTGAGACGATTCATCGATCGCCAGTCAACCACTACAGAGCTCCTCCTGGGCAGGGATCCCGCGAGATTGACTCGAATTGGGAATGCTTACTCCGGGAAACGACTTGCAGAATCGAACAGCCAAGAACTCAGTGTGGAGCCAGTGTACTTTGGGGTCGGCTTCTGCTGTGCACTTGGACGTCAGAATGTACTATTGCACTGAACAAAGACTTGAGGTAGGTGAACAAAGTTCGATAGCAACGGCACTTCTGGGGGGCTGGGAATGGGAAGGGTATTGAGGCTGATCAGTGGGCAGGTGGCAACCACATGGGAGGCACGGAGAGATGAAACCCCCGGAAACCAAGGGCTTGTTCTCCATGTGAACTAGGCGTAAAATATCAAGCTTCTATGACGCGGCGATAGAATGAGCACATGCCATCTAGCCTCATCCAGCATAACAAAAGACCGACGGGTCAGGCAAGATTCCAGAACTGCGTTCTCTCCTCAAATAAACTCACCCACCGATTACTACCATGACGAAATTCGGGCAAGTGGAAAAGGCCAATGAGGCCCACCCGTCTCTTGAGCCATATACATCATAATTTGAGCCGGCTTTCATGCGGTATGATCCCAAGCTCTATTTGGTGCCAGTGAGGGATGGATCGGCGAGCTAAGAATAGATGATGAAGGATTTACCTGCTGAGACTATTCGTGCGGATTGCCAGTCAACCACTGCATAAAATGCTTACCTAGAAAATAACGAACAACGAACAACCCAATGTGGAGCCAGTGCACCCGGATGTTGGAAGTGCAATTGTATTGGGAAAGGCCCGGGTGGGGGCGAGTAAACAGTGTTTGGTGCGATTGGAATGGCGAGGGTATTTCGTTCGGGGCTAACCAGTGGCCAGGTGGCGACCACATGGGACTAGGGGGGTGCGGAGAGATGAAAGCCCTGCTGAGGATACGAAATCAAGGGCAGAGCTCGCTTCGATGCGAACTAGGTGCAACACGTCGAGCTTCCGTGACGCGGCTATAGCATGGACACACATATCATCTAGCCTCATCTAGCACGACATGAGACCAACGAATCAAGCAGGGTTCCGAAACCATGCAGTCCCCTCAAATAAACTCACCTCGTGGTTCGCCAGTTGTTAGATCGATACCAGATGGCACGAAGATCTTTATCGGTATTGAATTGCGCGTGCTCAGGATGGATTCCTTTCTATCTTGATTCGAACCTCGACGGGGAGGGGCGATCTGGTCAACCTTGTTTCGCCTGGATACATCCGGATTCTTCATAATATATATTCCGACAAGCGCTGAAGGCTTGTGCTCATGACAAAAAGACATGAATGATTGAGCTCTTAAACGAAAGAGTTCTGTAAGCTGGAAGGGGTACCGATTGCATCGTGTCGTTCTACTGTAAGAGGTCCATGCCGTCAAACCTGGGCTGTCACAAATTTATGAAGTTTCAACTCACAGAGGCGCTCGTGCACATGGCATAGGGTTGAATCCCCGTGAAGGTAATCTGCCTCCCCATCGGATAAAGTTCAAATTCCCTTCTAAGTTCTGTAGAGGGGTGACCCAATACAGAGTATTGGATTCAAGATCAAGGTTGCTGCCATTGGGGCGGCCCGGGAGTTCCGGCTGTGTTGTAATTTTGAATCTATTTTCGGTGTTTTGTTATTTATCACCACCATGTCTTTCTTACGCGTGCCCGCAAAGTTCCTGAGGTCCACATTGCAGGCCGACCGGGTAGTTCGCCCTCGCCTACCATCCAGGACACATCTGACACGGACGTCCTTGCGTCGGTCACATTTCAACAATTACCATACCAATGTTTGGCGGAAATCTAACCATTTCCCTGCTTTGCAATGTATGTCATGATATTGAGATTTTGGAGCCATTTTATCTGAAAGCTGCAGCGCCCAGAGCACCAGCAGGAAGGCGTTTTAATAGCACTTCAGCAATGGCGCGCCTTGAGGAAGATGGGCTTCAAGTTCATATAGTGTGTGCTCATTCATTTGCCATTCGTTTGCCCATACAAACACTCCGCAGACCAACGAGGAGATGAAATTGATCATCGAGCGTGCAAAGGAGGTTTGGCCGGGTCCGCCCCGCATCCCCCCAGGCTGGAGCTGTAACTGGGAAACCTGGCCGTACCTACTGACGCTCTATTGGCTTTCTCCGTATTACCTCATGCTCCCCCAGATCGAGATGATTGTTAACATTCGCCACCGGATTCCCGGAGAAACGCGGCCACTACTTTATTCTAACGAGCGTGAAGCGTTTGTATTCACCTTGGTTGACGACAACACTCGATTTTATGCGTATATGGTTGCGAAGCAAGAACTACGCGTCTTTGGGGGGGTTAAGGATGAAGACGCGCTTGTGCAACAGCTAGAGGCAGGGCTCGACCTACGGTCATTGCCAATCGTTGCTGTGGACAAGGAAGGCGAGGAGGCGCTACAGAGGATACTAGACCGGGATGAGGCGGTTATTCCACTATTGGCCCAGAAGTTCCTAGATTATACGCCCGATGCTACCCACCCTTGGGAGGAGAATCCCGATCCGGAGGAACATAAGTTTAGCGACGAGGAAGAGATAGCAGAATTGGAGAGGTTGGCCGGGGACATGGAGAAGAAGTTGGGCAACCCAAAATCTTAGTCTACATCTTTTCATGTTTGGACACTTAGCACTGCGTGTAATGCTAGATTATGTGATGCCGGGATGTATCTAGAATTTGGAGATTCTCGTGGGGCCGGGATTCCCTGCACATTCCCTCGAACGTTCAAGTTCTGAGGACATTGCAGCTACATGACAACTCACATTCCACTCTGGCCATAATTTATGCATAATCTATTGAGCGCGTGCTAAGATTTGATCGCTCATACCGCAATCAATTATTGACGATTTTGCTCTGGGGTCGCACCGGGCATATGATGGTCAAAAGATGTAATATTTATTCCCCAGTACATATTTTATATACTTATACAACCTCCCACATGGCTATTTGTGTTTGAGTTGATGCGAGCCTCACAAGCAGGGTTGGGCGACACGCACGCTGGGGTGCTTTTTCAACGGGTGATTCGATAGGGATTGGTGGACGGACTCCGAGTCAGCTAGGCCTGTTTCAAACTGAGGACATTGAATGATGTTGGATAGTAGCGTAGTATCAAGCTTACCACAATATCAAGCTTCACCACGTTCTGTCAAATGTTGCCCATTAGGACGCCCTGGTGACCACTGGACTTGAGGTCCGCAAGTCCGGTCAGGGAACTCCAAAAAGTATGTGTGAGGAGCGGAAAACTGCTATTGCCTCGCGCATTACGTTAGGGAGCCACTAGGTGTCCAGCCAGTTGGACGAAGTGAGCCGAGAATCTCGATTCTCGACTGAGTGGATGGACTTCCAACGCTCTGCTTCAATTGGTCAGGCCGGAGGCGGACTGAATGGCTAGTATGGTTGAGCTCACAATAATATGGCAACAATACCAGCGTCGGGATTATGGCCTCATTTGAACACTGCTCGTGGGTGCTGGCGACCGGAAAGTTGAAGATCTATAAAGCGAGGTCAAGGAACGTGCATTGGATGATAGGAAAATTTGTGGTCATCTTATGTTGCGGTGGTCGTACTGATAAACCAGGACTCAATCAGGTACGGGGAGAAGTTTTTCAAACTTAGCGGGTCCTTGAGATTGTGCTCGACTCGGAGGCATCGTCCAAGCATCGTCACTTGAAATGCCTAGTATCCGTCCGCCGTTTTGATCTTGGCCAGTCACGGCAGCGACATTCAACTACTGGCTATTGCTCAATTAGACTGCGAACAGGGATCGAAACATACCATCCAAGAGAAAGTAGGACTGGAGCGATGATTTTGAGTTCATGATACGCGCCGCTGCCATACCTGTTCAAGTTGGTCAAGAAAGAGTGCGGTTGGTCATGGCCGGCCGCACAAACACAGCTCAGTTGGAGTCGGCATGAAGCCTATAATGTCGCAGGGATGTGTTTGAAATGTAGGAATTAATTTGATATTCGAGAAAAATCGGATGTGATAAGAATTTACTGGGAATGTAGCCAGAATCCAGACATACACATCCCAGTCTTGGATTTCACGCAGTGTGGTATATTTCACATGGGTGTATCATCCTTCCCACTTAGACTCCTGAAGAACTCTGCGTAAGCGTGATCGACGTCAAACAAGAGCTATGCCGAGACGGAATCAGCCATGCCCGGCGCCAATCCAGGTCTGAGGACATACCTGCCGTGATTGCTCCTCCGTGATCTCCTCTGACGCTTTCATGGCATTGAGAGTGATGAGCCTAACCAATGGGGAAGATCAACTCGTATTTTGATTTGGGCAGCCTACGCACCAGCCCACCATTCTGCTCCTCCCTTCCCAGTCCTTACTTCCCTTGAATCGAGCGAATCCCGTAACGAGCTCCTGCAAAATAGGATGAAGCTGGTCTTTCGCCCGGAGCCGCAGTTTCAATGCGTCCATGAAGGTAATAAAACTCTTGATATAACGTTCACAGATTATCCACAGCGGGAAAGGATGACGTACTTGTGTTGTCTCAGCGACCCATTTTCCTGTTTCCGGGCCTGCCTCGCTGGAATGTTCAACTGTCGCCGGAACGCCCACCTTTAATCGGTGCAGCGCTGCGGGATGATCCATCTTATGAATCGCCACGGGTTGTCAGCTATAGGATATGGCCAATGCTACCAGCATACCCGATAGCGCGCCATGAACTGCTCGATCGATGGGACGTTGTCGCCGACCAGCTTAAGCATGGTCTTATATTGGGTTAGCAGACGTGTGCATGCGGGCGAGTATCTCTTCGTAACCCCAAGCTGAGAGACCGATGGAACTGCAGTGGGGAAAGACATACTCGGCGGCCGTTATTGAGTCGCGAATGTATGCTCGTTCAAGATAGTCGAGGGCGACGACAATTCCAAATAGTGTAGCAAGCAGACTATACTTTTCACGATCTGCATTTGTGGTATATAACCGAACCTCCTCATCCATAGACAACGCGAGTGGCGACATAATGATTGCAGTGAGAGATTGAATAGGAATGTCACGATCCGTGACGCGCGACAGATTATACTTTTATTCGGGTTTACGCAAAGTTTACGACGTGGTCAGAATGGAAAGCTTCGGCGATGGCATTATGGGAGAAGTATTTGTGATCTGATATCATACATAAAGAATATTGATCTTCTGAATCTGGAGGTACCGCCAATCGAAGGGCTTCGGACTCTCTCTGTATTTCGGCGCAGTAGTGTGTGTAACGTCACCTTGCTTGTCAAGGTCATTCCCCGGTCGATAATTGCCTATATATAGTAACCCTGTGCCATTCTTTGTCCAAGACAAATCCCCGCAAACTTGTATCAACAGTCCGACAATGTGACAGTGCGATCCGTCCGACAAGTCCATTCATGCCAATGAAAGCTTAAAAAAAGCAAGGTGTTGTCGCCGAAGGCGACCTTTCGAGTTTGTTATTTCTAAGAGCTTTGCACCTGGCATACAAACAACTTTGACATTGAGCCAAGTTCAAGTCCAGGCTGAGAGTCGAGTGACTGAGTCCCGCCAAATTTCAACAATGGGGAAACGCAAAACAGGGGGAGGCCTATCCGGGATATCGAGGTTCATGTCAGTTGCGTTTCAACCATCAGAACCTACCCCAGATCATGAATTACCGACGCCACCGAAATCAACTGGACCTTCCGTGAAGGAGATAAAAAAGACGGTAACAACATCGGACGAATACCTGAAGAAATACGACGCGACAGGCCTCGTTCCACATTACACACAGATGTCCGAGGTCCCAGAACATCTAAAGAAATGTTCGCCGCCGTAATCTGCCACAAAGACCATGGATAACATGACCCCCAGATTTCTCCCAACGAACACGATTCTTCTCGTTGTATTCGACTCCACCCGGATGCTTGTTGGATGAGGAAGGCTGGTACAGCGTCACACCTGAGCTTATCGCGGACCAAATTGCCGAGCGCTGCAGATGCGACACTATTTTAGACGCCTTCTGTGGGGTCGGCGGTAACGCGATTGCTTTCGCGAAAACCTGCCAAAGAGGTGTGTCATGAAACAGGTAGTCCAGTTACTCGGCCTGAATAGTATTCAGTGATCGCCCTTGATACTTCCCCGACACGATTGGCCCTTGCACGACATAATGCTCAGATATACGGCGTGGCAGACCGGATTGAATTTATCCTCACAGATTACATCTCATTTGCAAACGCGTACCTGTCGTTGCCATCGTCTTCCTCTCAAAACAGCTCGCCCTCAAATCGGAAAATTGATGTCGTCTTCCTAAGTCCCCCATGGGGTGGGCCACAATATCTTTCCTCAACATTCGCTCCAGAAGATTCGTCCCCGACCCCACAGATAGACCACCCTACATATCATCTCTCTTCCATCCGCCCTATCCATGGAAATCATTTATTCGACCTCTCTCGACGAATAACACAAAATATCGCTTATTATCTCCCCAGGAACACTTGCCTTGACGGAATCGCCAATCTTGCATCTGGCTCAGCCTTGTCATGTTCGTGCGCTATTCCGACTTCGACACTAACAAACGTGGCCGGTGTCAATACAGAAATGGTCGAAGTAGAGGAAGAGTGGATGGGCAATAAGCTGAAGGCTCTAACCTGTTATTACGGAGGACTTGCTGGTGGGCAGGAATCTATGTTTTGAATTTTGCATGTACCTCCCCATTTTGGGCCCCCGATCTTGAACCGGTTATCCAAGACCAGCTGATGACCATTGCGTACCGTTGCTCTGGTACGACGGCAACTTGCTCCCGCAAGCTCCTGAGGCAGTTCGATATAAAACATTTTGAGTATTAGTGGAGCCGAGTCCCGAAAAAGATGTGGGTTTTTTTCACAGGATCCAAGTGATTCTTATCATGCAAGGAGCGTGCCTTTTGAAAGCTTGAACGTTAACGCGCCCTGATTCAAACTTCGCGGCTCTCGAAACGGTTTCTTATCCTGCGGGATTCTTCTGGCGCCCTTATCCGCTCGCACATACTTACTCAAATCCTTGTTAATAAGATTCAAACTCACAGGGAATCTAACTCTGACATGCAGGGCTAGTCGGCATTTAAGCCAGTGAGTCCCACCCCCACTCTTAGCCTTCGTCCATTCATTATGCGTCATGCATCAGCGTCCAAAGAGACCCTAACAACTTAGGACACGAGATCGCTACATTTGAGAGCCCGCACGTTCTTCCCTTGCAGAGCTCCGTATGGTGCGCTGAGTGGAGCAACAGTCGTCTGAATAGAGCTCTCACAAGTTATATTTTGACAAAGTGTATTATTCCTAGGCGTCGCCAAAGGGTGGGCGCAAAGTTCGTTTATGTTCTGTCTCCCGGCGAGGCTCAGATACAATGCAATACTTTGCCTTGTATCACTCTTTGGAAGCGGGAAGCTCTTTCACATGCCGCGGTCCAATCCCCCTTATTTTGGTCTGCCCACGAGGGACGACGCTCTCAGATTTGGGTCAATCAGGCATTCAGTTCAAGTTGCTGGAGAGCTGGTTGCTGAATTGGACCCCCCGCGTCCCGGCGAACTAGCGTTCATTCTTCCCTACAATATTTGTTTTTCAAGAATAAACGAACAGGCCAGAGATAGCGCCAGTGACATTGATTTGGTGCGAGGGTTAAATACAAGCGTAAATATTAGAGAATCGCTCGGCGCCTCGGTACCGGTTTGTTGCGTCTGCGCTTCTTGCCATTTGAGAAGGCATTTGCGCTTTTCAGGTCTCGACCAAGTAGGTCCTCCTTTTTCACTTCGTAGATCCGGACCTAGCAGATTCCAGTTAGCTTGGTATCGCGACTTGGAGGTAGGAACGTACGATCCAGTTTTCAGATGTGAACGCCTCATCTGTAGTGGGGTGCTTATTCAGCAAGCTGGTTTGGATTCACTGCATGCTTGACCTACCAAGATAATCTAGCGTGGGCCCCACCTTGGGGACTTGTTGCTGCCGGACACGATCCATTGGTTGACTCCCTCCGAACAATTCTGCAAACCTGAGAACACGAATGGTTAGTCGTCGCTATGCCAGGTCAATGCGGAGATAAACAAACCTATAGTAAGACATCTTGTACATGAGGCTGTTTTTCATGGCCGGAGAAGCCATGTCATCTACTTTGTACTCTCCTTGTGGGGTGAAGTAATTGGGTTCCTGGATTTCTTCGGGCCAGACACCTTGGGCAATGCGGACCATCCACAGGAACTTATTAATATCGTCACCCGAGTAGCCAATGAGCCCGCCAAAGATGACCAGAACATAGTCGACGTCATGCTTGCGAAGGATGGGATATGCGACTTCTTCGGAGCTTGACATGGCCTTACCGACAGTTGCGATATGAGCTGCGGATAGGTGGGTTTAAGACTATCAAAGAGATAGTAAATGAACTGACTGTTGTTCCATGTATTGTTATCAACCAATGTGGGTCGATCTGCCATACCGGCGATTTGATACCCGTAGTCCCACCAGCTCATAACGACGGCTGTCTCTGGCGTGTTTTGTCTGAGCCAATAGTACGCTTCACGGAAATCATCGATGATATGCTGACTTCCATCAGGGTTGTGCGAGGCCAGTACAACGGATGGCGATGAATAGGCGTTGGAGGTCACCCACGTACAATGCATAACAAAGAATGAGAGCATGAATAAAGTATTGAGGATCACAGCCAGGCGTGTATCGAGACCATAGATGCCTTTGGGTTTCGTGGCGCCACCCTTCCCGACCGGCGCGGTTGCTGTGAGGAGATCGTTGAGAGTGCTAGTGGAAGGTTGCTGTCCAGCCAGCATAGCAGCGGCCTTCTTGGCTTTCTTAGAAGACGCAGGTGTGGCGGGAGCAAGGGCTGAGTCGTGGGATGCACCATTGGTCTCCTGAACCGAAGCGGTTGTCGCACCGCTATCGCTCTTGCCGTCATCGAAAACATCGGGTTCTGTGGGGTCGATGTATGTATCCAATAACGAGGAAAGGGCAACGGCACCGGCAACGCAAACGACGGGTGTAAGGGTCAACATGAGCCGGACCATAACCCCTGCGAAGTAGCTTGCCATGACGGCGTAAATGATAACAAAGAGGTGTTCATCCCTGAGTTGACGGAAGCACATAACCACGCCAGCGGGGAAGAGGAATATCAGGAACTGAAGATCCATGAAGAAGGATGGCCATGCTGTCGGTTGATGTTCGGATACTGAAGCAATGATGGGGATGTACCTAGGCTGATGTATTAGTACTTGCGTTGGCTCGGCAGATGGAAAACAACTTTTTGGCGTAGCCTGTATCCCAGAGGGAATAGAAACGGCCAGTCCAAGGGGCAATCCAACCTTTGTAAGTCAAAGCTCCAAATGCCGCGGTTCCAAGCAGGCCGGTTGCGATAACCGCGACGAAAAGGATCCGTTGGAATTCCGCGGATGAGACGTGAGAACGAACTAATTGAGCAAATGCGACTATCTGGAGAAGACCAAAGACGGCTGTACGGAATGAGCATATGCTGCATATTTAATCGCTGACCACAAACCGAGTGCTGCCATGTGCTCAGAAGTACTGACGGGCTGGAAACCAACGAAGGGGACCTGCATGCTAGCAAGCGTTCCAATGGCATACCATGAAGAATATGCGACATAAAGGCGGCTTGTAAAACGGCCCATCAAGATGAGGACCAAACCGTGAAGAGGAATCATGTTGGTGATAAAGACATAGCCACCTATACGACCGGTCAGCATGAGAATGCAATGGAGTTGATCGCTTACCCCAGCAGCAACCATGTAGAAGTAGAATACTGCAGCGATGGTGCCGAACAAAGCACTGCCTTGCTTCAATGCCTTGATCCAACAGAAAAAGGTAACATGAGGAGGAAGATAGCAATAGCTTCATTGTCGTAGGATCCTGCAACAGAACGAGATATGTATCCTGGGACAATCCCAATGAATGCAGCAGCAAGTAGGCCTGCGCTTTCATCTTTCATCTCCTTGGTGAACCTGTGGTCCTTGGTCAAAATATTAATGTGGTGCGAATGTGATTTGCTTACATATAGGTCGCCCAAGCGGTCAACGCGCTAAACCCTGGCGCCAATAACACACAAATATTACGAATGTCGACTGGGAGATTAATGGCATGAAGCAGATTGTAAATGACACCACTGGTGGCCATTAACCCAGGGTAAACAGTTCCACCAACGACACGGCCAAGGGGATACCATGCAGTGGGGTCGAACCAGTTCCAAAATTCCTGGGTCAAATCTTAGTCGAGGCTGTTACTCCACAAGTGGAATAGCTCACGTAGAAACCTTTAGAAGCAAGAACTTTTGTTGCCCGGCTTCAATTCGGCGATTAGTGAATGACAGCAAATTCCATCTCGGTCAACTTACTAGTTGAACCATGGATCGCTGTTAAGCCGCTGTTAGCATGGCCGAATCCCCAAAACCCATGTGGGCTATCTCAAACGTACAATTCGTGGATGATACTCTCAAAATTGATGACAGCGAATAAACGAGACGCAATGGCCGCCCCGGAAATCAAACAAAGGGCGACAATTCGCAGTAGCGACGCAGTATTTGTGACGGTCGTGGCCGAAAGGTTTGTAGGGACTGGGTAGGCCGTAGGCATGGCCAGACGTGTAAAATGACAACAGTCGGTCGCTGGGTTTACTGTGTTCGAGGTATGGTAGAAAAGAGATTGTGGTGAACGCCAACGGAAATTCTGGCGGCGTGTGTAAAGTCGACGTGTCGAGAAATCCCGAAATAGACGCTTAGTCAGGACAAGAGGCGGTTGCGATACAAGTATAAATAAAGAGCGAGCTAGCAAGGATTACATATTATGATTGGACGTCGAACATGTAAGTCCCTCGCGCTAGGTTGTAGCCTGGGTGGACGCCATTCTTTTTGCCTCTTCCCGGTTCCGTTCCGCCCCTCTTTTGATCTCCATCTCCCAGTCGGTGCCCAACCATACGACACCATATTCTCCGATCCCGACCAGAAATAGGCCAACAACTTGACCGACCCATAGGCCTTGGAGTCCTAAATTTGTGCGGGAGTGAAAGGCGAGCGTTATTCCGATAGGTAGTGCTAAAACGTAATACGCGACCAGATTGAAGACTGCACCAAGGTGCTGGCGGCCTATACCACATGCATGAAATACGGGACAGAGACATGCAAACCTAGCCATACCTTGGCCTCGAAGAACACCCCCACATGACCCAGCAAGGCCATCCGCCACCTGGAATGAAGCTACCAGAGGCATCACCTTACTCACCAGCATGACGACCTCTTCATCATCACTGAACATATACCCATAGACCTAAAAAGTTGAAGGTTAAAGAAATCTGGTGGCTATGGAATATTGCATACATCTTTTATTAGAATCATAATGGTCATGACAATCAGGCCAACAATAACACTCAAAAATGCCGACTCGTGGGCTGCACGTTTTGCACCCACAGCGGATCGCGAGCCAATCAAATTCCCCACTCGGGCTGATGCAGCTACCCCGATGCCAAATGGTATCGTGTTCAAAACTAGAAAGAGGTGTCAGACCACTCCCACATCTAAAGCGATGAAACACACTTTGGTCTGTGGTCATAATAACGGACTGCGCAGCAAGGGGTACCGCGCCTAGTCTGCCGGCGGCTAGAGCGACGATCTCGAACGCTGCCCTGGGGATCGGAGATAAATGGGCATGGCGAAACAACGTGCTAAGCGACACACCATTCTGTTCCCACCATAAGGATACCTGGAAGGGCAAGCTTGAGGAACGAATAACAACTTTGGGGGTTCAAAACGTCGTAGGGGCGAATGCCTCCCCACGTCCCATTACGCCGATGCGCCGGGGAGAGGTAGGTAATAACGCTAAGTAGGAGGAAGCAAGCCCAATATGTCATGGAAAGGGCAACGGGTGAGCCCAATAATCCAAGCGGTGTATGGTGGATTAGAAGTATGTTTAGCGCGATATTGATTGGCGAGATAATGATGAGAACGAGTGTGGAAGCACTCATGATGCCTTGCGAGCTCGATCCCGTCAGAAACGAAGGAAACTGATGTGGGTTCGGATTTACCTTGACATTGTAGGTATTTCTTCAAACTTTCGAAGCCGATATAACCAGGGGCACCAAAGGATAAGATCCGCAAGAACCTCTGGACATCAGCACAGAGTTGGGGCGGTTGGCCCAGCGCGAGCAAGATAGGTGATATAAAGGCCCAGAAAATGCAAACGGGAATAAGGAGGATCCATAATATGACGATACAGCGCTGGAAGTGCAGTGAAAGATCCGTTCGTTGGCTACCCCCAGTGAAGGCCTGGGATCCAAATGTGTCGAGCGCGGTTGTGCCCCCGAGAGCTACACACCAGCCTATCGAGGACTGACGTGGGATCATCCCTTATTGCAACACAGGATATATTGGGCACTCGCCAGTTACAAACGCGAGCATAAGCGAAAATGCCGCGACGGACAGCTCTTCAGGACCAAGACGGCCAGTTATCAGGATGGAAATAGTTTGAATGGAGTTTTGAAGAATATACGACAAGATAACTATGCCCCATCCGCTGGTCAGTAAACAAATTGATTCGCAACATGCACAGCCGCGAACCAGGAATTGAATCAGTCAAAAGTCCCGACACGCTGGAAAGCTTAAATTCCAGGTGTGGTGAGCCACGTTCCTGGATCCTACCTTCCCCATGCGGAAATTCAACTGTTGCGGACGTTGGGGACGAGGGCAATGGGACGCTGAAAACTGTTGGAGCATGGTGAGGGGGGTGCTCTGGTAAGAGTGGTTCTGTCTCGTTGGTCATGGGGATACTCATGCTGGGAAACGGGGAGTTTCTCGACCGTTTTATGGCCTCATTAAATTCGCCATCGAGCCCTAATTTTCGTACCCGACTGCAACTTCCTGCTTATTCAGGTTTTCGATTCTTCAGCCTCCCGGTTTTTTTGGCAGGCAGGATCGATCCGTACCGTTCTAGTGACAGTGAGCGCCGAAGGAGCCGATATCTGGAGGTAGCCATCATCATTTGACTTCCCAATTTCTGCTAGATCCTCCGGAACACAGAGGCTGCCTTGTGGAGTCGATCACCTCAAGGCAAACACGACTCTCCTCCTGCCCAAAGTGCACCCTGATTCCCCAAGTGTTTTTATTCGTGCCGTTGTTCCCAGACCTCATGGGGGGCCTTGCTATATCTGTTTTTCTAATCGACCATCAACACCGCCGAACTGGACACCTTTTAAATCCGTTATGGATTTTCCTATCTACAGGAAGTCACCCCACATCGTCCTAAAAATCTAGCATGAAACTTGTAGTCGCTTCCGTTTTCTGCGCCATTTACTTGACTTCGGTTCAAGGCCATGCCGGTCATGAACACGACGCTCAAGCCCCTCTGGACTATGTCCGATTCCCATTTCAACCAATATACCGGGGGCAAGGCGGTGAAGGTCCTGTGCATTTACAGCCTCATCCTGCCCATTTTGATATTTTCTCTGACAGTAACCGCCGATGCAATTTTTTCGGGTATTACCACTTTTGCCAAGTTGCCCTGGGTCCAATGCCTCACCCGAGAAACCCATATCCCCTTTGATATTGCATTTATTGGTGCCCCGTTTGTACATATGCTCCCATTCGGAAGCATGTCAGGTTTTAATTTAGGTCTTGCAGGACACCGGTACTAGCTACCGACCAGGCGCCCGGTTTGGACCAGGTGTGACTCCCCCAGAACTGATTAAATTTCAATAGCAATTAATATCTCACCAAACAGCTGGGATTCGGGCGGGCTCTCGGCGACTGACACTTTACGGCGGGTACAATGTTCCTCTTGACGTGAATCCTTTCCGTTCAGGGCTTCGAATTGTCGATTGTGGCGATATCCCAGTAACGTTCGTCCACCAGGAACAATTCCTGATCGCCAACATTAATTTGAATCAATTTCAGCCCTTATGATAATAAATACGCCATCCAGCAAATCGAAGATGGTCACAAAACACTCCTCCACCGTGAGGCGTTTTCCGCTTTGGGAAATGATTCTGTAACAGGAGAGCCGCTTTCGCCCATTTCTCTCGACGGGAAAAACCATCCACGGGTAATAACCCTTGGCGGGGACCACACAATCGTTTTACCTATACTCCGTTCGATCTACTCTGCGTATGGACCTATTTCTGTTATCCACTTTGACTCTCATCTTGGCGGGTTTCATTTCCGAAATTTTCATGCTCCCGGCTTATTCGGCGCTGAATTAGATACCTGGAAACCTTCGGTGTTTGGGGGCGCTCCCTCTGAACAGGCTGCGATCAACCACGGTACTTATTTTTACTGGGCAAGCCAGGAGGGTTTGATTCAAAATGGAACATCAATTGCAAGTCTTCCATTTTCAAGGCCTCCCTTCACCTTGGTCTTTCCTTCATGAGAACTTTGATCCTAGTTTGTCTTTTGAACAGCACGGGGCAATCCGAACGACACTCTCAAGTCTGGAGGATTACCACAATGATGATGCCTCCGGTTTCCAGAGGATCGAGGCTCGCGAAATCGATACCATCGGTAAGAACGAGCCACTAGAACCCCATATACATGCCAAGCTGAGTTTTAGGTACCGCCGGGATTATTAAAAAAATCAGGGAGACGGTGGGCAAGGGCCCTGTGTATCTGTCTATTGATGTTAGTGCACCGGCCGTTATGGGGGTCAAAACCTTGGGCTGACATAGTGGGACGGGTAGATTGATTCCATCGACCCTGCCTTTGCTCCCGCAACCGGAACTCCGGAGACTGGAGGTTGGTCTACTCGTGAGCTTCGAACCATATTAAGAGGTTTGGATGGCCTGCATATTGTATCGGCGGATATTGTCGAAGTCGCACCAGCCTATGATACCAACGCTGAGCTTACTACTATGGTTTGTCCCCAATTCTTCTATCTCCATTATCTCTCATTGAATCTTCTAACTAGGCTGCCGCTGATGTGAGATTTTCTTACCCTTTCTACTGCGGTCCTCTCAAATTTGGCAAGGTTTTATTCGAAGTTCTCAGCGTCATGGCTAAGACGCCGCTGGGTAAGTCCAAGGCCGGAATTTCAGATTAAGACGATGCAAGTGGGAGATATTGTCCCCAAGGGTTTCGATTCATCTATAGCCATTCTTCTCTTGTTCCTTCTTGTACTAAATAAATTGGTTGTTGATTGCGTTTCTAACATGCCAGTGGATATTAACCCCAGTCACATTAGTCGTAACAAAAATGGCCATTGGCTCGGGCGGCAGCCACGCCTGCCACTCAGAAAGAAGTGAGGACCCAGGAGCGCTCAGAGTGCACACGTGTGTGTTGGTGAACGATCGATCATAAATAACCATGCTATATGTAACCCACTGGCAGCTTTGATCAACTTGAGGTTGTACGTATTGTGGCTACACGGTTTGGTGCGTGCCAATGGGCCAAAATCTGATCACACATCGATCATGTCTGGGAATGTTTTCAATTCAGGAAGGAAATTACTAGCAACTTATGTAAATGCCTTCTCTCCCATCGGTGGGTCGTCAATATTTTTGATGGGACCAGTAAACCACTTCCGCGCTGAAATCACCCAGGACCCTCCTGCGAATAGCAATACTGCTATTATAAGAACAACCGCATAATCTTGGAACGTTTTAGTCAGAAGGAATTGGACAAGGTGAAAGCCCTACTCATTTCTGCAGCGGTGGTTCTTTGGCCCGAGGGGAAGAGCAACAAAACAACAATAAACGTCACCCATATAACCGAAATAGCTCCAATAATTGTAGACCATCGGCCCAGCGAGAACGGGCCAGATTCAAATTTATCTCGGCCAGATGTTATGCGGAGAAGTATGGGCGCCGCGTATGATGTATATAAGCCAATGACGGAAGCGCTGGGAACGAGGGAATCTCAGAACACGACCGGTACATCATCAAAACACGACCTACCCCGCAAGAGATCCCAAAGCCGTCTCAGAAAATCCCAACAGACCACATATAGCAGCCATGATGATGACTAGCCACGCCGCATTAACTGGCGTCTGCGTTCGGTGGTTCATCCTCTTCCAGATATGCGATCCTGGTAGGGCATCATCTCTGGCAAATGCAAATACCACTCGCGACGCATCGACACATTGGGCAGCACCAGTGACATACTGGTAACTCCGTGAGCCTGAGGTACAGAGTCAACCACAGGCAAAATAGACAGACCTGGACCACAATTATGAAAGACCAGATGACCAACATTCCTCGTTTACCAAGGACATTGAGGAATACTTGACCCATTGGGAGAGGGAGTGGTGTACGAAGGAGTTCTTCAACAGATATAATCACAAAAGAAGTTGAGATAAGGAGTATCCAGCCTAACCCCGCGGTTGCTCCTACCCCCACCAGTATCGCGATCGGCGCCGCTGAAGAAGCTCCCATAACTTCTTCAGATATATGAGCCGCAGAATCGTCTATTGTGCATCAGCTCAATACCGAGTAGGAGTAATAAAGGGGACTTACAGCCAGTAAGAGTCCACATAGGAGCCGTAAACGCCAACATAGCTGCCCAACCATCTAGGTCGCGACATATATTAGCGATAGCGGGGTACGAAAACTGGTGTCTTACTGCTGACCCAGCCTGTATTATTCTCATACAGTGTAAATGCATCCTTGGCTGATACCTTGTTATTACCAGATACCACAAGCAAAGCAATTATGGCAGCGATTGTTGTCCCCACTGCGAATCACTAACTGTCAGGTCGATCTCAAAATGACAACATGACATACCATTTATTAAGACGTAGAAAAGATTTAACCGGGCCAGGACTCGGGTTGCGGCAGAGCACACAATCCCGTGAGAAAAGAGTATAGCTAAGAGTATACCATATGTTGCACCGTTGGAAAGGGTTGTTTTACCATCAGAACCCACAGCAATCGCGGTGGTAATCATTTGTGCGCAAGTAAAATCGATACCACACACGAGAGAAACCTGCCCTGTGATATTGGCCCAGCCTCATGCACATAGATTAGTTGGCCCTGCACGACAAAATGAATGGCTAGTAGCTACGCACCTGTAATCCAACTGGCCAAAGGGGCACACCAAGGAGGGGCTAATTTGGCCGAAAAATAATACAACCCAGCACTTGTCCTATGGCCGCCCGTTCGCCCACTGAATCACCAATATGATTGCTTTATGTAACTCACGGCATCGAAGAGACAAGCTCGGCCATGGAAAGGGCAACAGCCATTACGAAAACGCTAGGAATAAGCCACCCAAAAACAAGGCCCACATGTCCGCCTATTTTTTAATAAGGTTAGCATAATAACCATAACGGTGCCTATTATGTGACTGACCACTTGCAAGTCCAAATATCAGGGTTGAGGACACGGACGCGACCACTCCCATTATTGAGAACGAGAATGCCACCGTTTCGAGAAGCTGAAATGGAGAGTGAGCGAAATCGAATGAATATGAAGCGGTTGGCAGTACCGAAAATTCGCGCTTGAATTCACTCTTATATCCAAGCTGGGCGAGTTTGGTGTCATCTGTACACTGCAGGGAAATTGTATCGGTATGCATGACGGTATGCACCTCGATACAATCTTTCTTCATGGAGTCCAACATTGAAGTGAGCAAAAGGGGCGATAACCGTTTTGCTGGGCAATGTATGCTCCCTAACCTAAAAAGGAGAATCGCACTAACCCATGTGGTGATTAGCAGGATAGTGTGGTCGCCACGGGCGCTGAATTTCTCCTAGAAATGATAAGCCATATACAGTGAATAGGTTGACGATAAGGAGGCGTATTTTTAGGTTCGTGGGGTGTTGCGTTATCATGCAAGAATAGAAATTTGAGGGAGTGCTGTCGATGTTGGAGCTGAGCGCTAAGTAAAACATCAGCACGAGGGACCAAATTCCCTCGTCGACAGTGGGTCAATGTAGCTCCAAGATAGTATGTTCATTGGGACGACTGGGCCCCCCGCCCACAAAGATCAAACCACTCACGCTCCAATAACGAGACCTCAGATGAATAAGCATCAATCAATGCAAATGCTTTTGAGGTCACGCACTTGCAATCGAAAAACCCCAAGATGTAGATGGTTTACGATAGGATGCAAATGCGAGTCCAGTAAAATAACAGCGCAACCCCGTTGTGGGGGGCGAATGGATAAAATATGACTTGAATTTGCTTGCCGTAACTCATCCAAATAATAGAGGCACCAGCGCGTGTTGTGGTTGTGTGAATTCCGAAAGATTGTACCCGAATCGGTGCTTTCGGCCGGGAAGTCGCTGCCTGGCTTTTCGCTTGATAGCAATCGACTGAATGACAAATAACAGCACCTGAGTGGGTTACCTGGAAGTTGGTTCGTTTACGGCAAGGTTCCGAACCAACATTGTCCAGGCGACTAGCTCCCAACGATGAATGCCTCCCCCCTCCTCGATCCAACAAGTGAATCATGTTGAATCGGGCTGGGATCATATTCCCACCACCCACGAACACCCCTGGCATGTGACGCAACTTTTGAGAAGTGTTCACATAGTACCACGGGCTACCTTCACGGTTACGCTGCCAGTTCTGACAATTGACGATAATAACTTGAAACGGGAGCAACTTAGCTTCTTTGACCAACCAGATGCGAGCGGTTGGGTCAACTAAATTTTCTACCTGGGGAAGTACTACCTCTTGTTGATACCACCGGTGAACACACGCGTCATGGATCCCTCCATCATTTCTGAAGCACTCCGACTTGATAGGGCGACCGATAGGTTTCCAGTGATCGAGACGAGCCGGGAGGAAGAAAACGCCAACGCTTGTCGTGGGGATGCCTCGTGGAGAGAACCAACTGACCAGAGCTTGATGCAAGATCTAAGGTTGAATAACTTGATGTGGTATGTATCATGTAACTCCCACATATCCACAATAGATCCAATAAAGCATGAAACAGTGATTTTCCTGAGTAAATAAAACAGAAGGAAGATTTATGACGCCCAAGATGGTTGAGGTATATGTAGATTGTTTATTTATTTTCTTGATCAAGGCCCATAAACATAAGGCCGCGCTAGATCCCCAACAGGCATCTCGGGTATAGGAATGATAAATCCGTGAGAGGAATTACGATACCGCCAACCGCAAGGCAGGCCAGAAATAACTTCTCGCATCGATGTTTAAATCTAAAATGGAGAGGGGTCCGCAGCAGTGGCAGGCTGGCAGCACAAAAAAACCATTTGTTTGGTCTCCGTGTTGACAAGGAATTAGCAAAATATTAGGTAATACTGCCGCAATTATGGAGAGTCGGAACGTCTTGCCGCAAACCGCCTCATGCCTATGGCCACATGAGAGCCTAGGGTGGAAATTGAACACTAACGCAGAAGCTGCAGAGAGCAGCATTTCCCCCGCTATGGAGAATCCCCATTTGCACGATGAAATGTTGCGCACAGACACCAGGGTACTTGTCACCACAAACTATGGACCTGTAGTTGGTGGTCGTGCAGCAAATGGCGCAGCGGCCTTCCTGGGTATGAATATTTGGGCTCCTTGGAGGCATTTAACTGGGACTTTTTTCAGAAATCCCATATGCGCTACCTCCTAAGCGATTTGAGGATCCTGTACCACTACCCCCAGATTTCAAATATGAAATGAGGGAATACATCTCTGAAACTAAATGTATATCGTGTCACTACCCTAATTATTCTGACATGCAATAGAATCCAATCAGACGCTGCCCAACCAACTAACGATGGGCAAGCAGGTAGTAAGCCCCATATCATATTTTCATTATGGGGATAGAATGTTAATTCCCGATTCCAAGACACCCCGTTCGAGGACAAAGTGGGTCGCGGAACAGCCTCCGAGAATCCGTTCGTCGAAATTCATACTAGTAGGCTGTGTCTGACGCACCGATTAGGTTGTTTTTAAACATTGTTTCCCCGCCATCATTTCCTTCTGCGGAACGATACCCGGTGAAGGTTTATATTCACGGAGGGTAAGGATCTCCACTCTGATTGACAACGTAATTGACAGGAGCTCTAATTCTCTAAGATTTCTTCAATTTGGGTCTCCCCACTCTCTCAGCTCCCAAGCCCAATACGTCTCGGCGTACCGCTCAGAGGTGTGGGTTAACATTGGCTACAGGTTATCCGCATTCGGATTTCTTGCTTCCGGCAAATATAACCTCCGAGGCAACTATGGTTTCAAAGACCAGTGGCTAGCTCTGGAATGGATCCGCGATAATATCGAGGCATTCGGAGGTACATTTTCCCCGCTTTGTTGCTTCCGAACACTCATTTTATGACAAATCTATTCTTTAGGCAATCCTAACGATATCCAGGTCACAGGACTTTCAGCAGGTAAAGGCTCCGCGTCCTTTTAGGAAAATCTGATGTAGAATTGGCGAAGGTGCCCATGCTCTCCATCAAATATTGCACTACGCCTCCCGTTTGCCACAAGGCGAGCGCGCTCCGTTTCATTCTGCCATTCTTCAGTCGAACGGGATATTGTGAGCTTATCCACCGTTTTAGACTACCAGGATAATGACCCGCACGAATAGAACGAACCCCAAGACCCCCGCGGAATTACAACCCCAGTTCGACGCCCTTTGTCGGGCGTTAGGGCTCGATCCAGACAACCCTGGCGCATTGGCAGCACTCCGCGATCCAGACCAAATTTCCTGGCAGTCTATAACGAAGGTTATTGAAACAGATGCCCTGGGTACCAAATACGGAACCTTCCGTGGGTGTCTGGATGGTGTCTGGATGGCCTCTCTCCCCGACCCAATGGCGTGGCAACATTCAGGAGGCTTCGCCAATGGCCTGCTGGCCGTTGGAGTCAAAAGCATTATCTTGGGTGACCTGACAGAAGAATGGTATTCTTACTCTATGGCCCACCCCATCAAGGCCCCCCAAGACATCGCCCCGAATTTGGAGCGGTATTTTTCTCACGAAACCGCTCAAAAGCTTATCGATAACTTTCCGGCCCTTCCGAAGAATGCTTCACCCGAGCAGGCACAAGAATTGTTCGGAGAAATCCTCAGTGCCGCGCAGGTTCATCTCCCTGTGAGATTGCTCGCACGAGATCTCTCGGCTGCTGGCTTCCCGGTGACCAGGTATCAAATTAGATGGACGCCTGAACAAAATCGAACGAAAGGCAAGCCATTAAAAATGTGTCACAGCCTCGTTATTAAATTTCCGATCCAACCTCTAGGATATGTTACCCATGGGACTGATCGTGCAATATGGGCCTTGAGAGTCCCAATGCTGGAACCCGATCAAATTATCTATGCGAAAAGCTGGGTAGCCAGAATTAAAGAAGAGGTCGAGTCCCTTGAAATGTCTGGGAGAACCCCCAGAGATCCTCGAGTAACACTCACATTATTGGAGGATAAATCAATTGGATGGATGAAAGATGACAAATGGGAAACCTCTATAAGGTTGTGTGAAAGACTTGAGGAGAAGAATTCCAAACTGTGACTGACCTAAATAACTTGTATATGTGTATCTCTTTATCAACTCTTTATCCCCTCTGCGGGAGGAACCCAAATCCAAATTATCCAATCGTGCATCAGGATTTCAACAATTAAATAATCCCAGCCTCAGTTGTTGATTCCGCTCAAATATGACCAGTTGACTTGGTTCGTGATTCATGTTGCGGTTTAGTTTGGTTGACCTCAAATTAAATGCAAGTATTGAACAGCCTAGCACCAGGATGAAGTTGGTATTTCAGTAATATTCGGTATTTAATGTTCGGCGGCATGGAGCGTCTCTCTCCCCCCTATCCGCAAACCTACCCGTGTCAAGTGTTGTGGAGAAGTCAGCAGGTTGGGCACCACCACCGTCGTCGCAGCATCCCGTCGCAGCATCCCGATGTCGCCCGCGGCAGTGGATACGGGAAGTGACCCCATATTTGCGTACCCCCACGAGTTCATGCAACGACCACTATTCACCGTTATCAAACACCTGGTCAGAGCGCGTGCCCGGTGCTTCAAGTTAGTGGGGTATCAGTATCTTACGATGTATATTCTAGTGTATATTTAATTTAATTGCATGTCTGTTCACCGTTGTACCAAGTCGGGTAGGCGCTCCGTTGGCGACACCATTTTTCTTATGATTTTTATTACACCCCAGCCACTTTAATTCTTACCTTAGGAGAGCGGAGTGCCTGTTGGGTGAAAACAATTATACACTCGAGGTCGATCGCCCTTAGCGACAAATCACCTTGCTTATTGTAAGCTCACAATGGAGCCGCTCTAAGACTATACTATTCCGAACCAGGGCGCTCCCCGTGGCGCTGAAATATGCTGGCAACCTTCTTTTCTTTCCCCAGGGTTATTTTAGTGTTGAAATGTGTGCGACGCTGACTTGTTGATACCAAGTCGGTAGAGGAACAAAGAATGCCTTTTATAGGCAATGAACGTTCGACCTGGACAGGTAAGGTGGTTACGTAAGGAATGCATGTACGTAATACCAGCCTCTCGAACTTCGCTTCAGAGCCACTGACTCTGAGTCTGCCTTGCATACTCATACTATCATGGAAGCCAGCTCATCTAGCGCCAATGTTTCCAGGAATTCAAGCAGCAGGAATTCCAGAGCACCCGAGAGAGAGAAAGACAACGGAGAGAAGACAAAGGTTTCTCGCTCTATCATCACACAGTCTATGTATTTATTTTGCAGTAGCACCCTGCACCTCGCAGCACACGATACAAGGATAAGTGAGCGACTTGAATCCAGCAAAATTAGCGGAGCGATTGAGTTCGTTCTTAGGTTTCAAGCTTTGAGAGAGAAATATGATCAAGTCGTTTCGGTGCATCTCACACTAGACATATCAAATGATGCCCTAACGCCGATTGCTACTCCCCAGACACGAGAAGATTACCAGAAAGACCTTGATGCAGCCAACGCTAGAATGAAGAAACTTCAAGCCGAGAATGAGTGAGTACGTTAACTTTAACGCTTGGGTACTATCACTTGACGTTTACTCAGCCTCCTGTTGGATGCCATGAACCTCGCCGTAAATCACCAACCCCATCTTCACCCATTTATCACACCCCCACAGCTTAGTCCCGAGCAGGAACGCAGATCAGGAGCTGAGATTGACAGCAACTATGCACCCACTCCGAGACACGCGCCGGTACACTCCCACATATCCCCGCATATGAACGGCAATTCTAACGGCACCAGCCGCACAAACGGTAGCTCAAAACGCCGTTCGATGGATGTACGTGTTTTCCGTCACCCACCGTGATTAGCGCAAGTAAACCAAAGAGTCTAGCTGCATGATCGAGATGGTCCGCCGAACGAATACTCCAATGGACTGCCGTGACGATCAAATATTCTTACTTTGGATATTCTATCAATCTCGTTTGATGTGTGCCTTCCTGATGAGTTCTTTGGGCTGGGGTTGATCTTGTCACCGTTCCTGTGGCTAACCTAATCTCTATTCAAATGTCTTGGAACTATGGATAATGCTGAAACTCTGCTTCCCCTACAAATAGATGCCATGATTTATTTGATTGACGCTAATTAAGGTATCGAACGGTTGCGTCAGCTCAGCGCCCGGGCCTTGCGTATCTGAATTCGCTGCAGTGCGTCCACTGCTTGTTGGGTTTTGTGTCCATTTTATTCTTGATTCCGCCACTGACGGAGTCGCACCTCGATGGGTCCCATCGAGGTGACTGTGGTCATGTCAAGTTCAAGCCATTCTGAATTGACACCACATATAGCCGATGTTATAAACTCCTATTGATCTGATCGTTTCTTCCCTCCAGATTTCGGCAGCCGAAATATGAGCTCATTGGCCAGCATATATAACCATAGACCCAAACATGTTCGGGGTGATATATTACGGCCATCTCTGGGTCGTACTTGACTTGAGCACCCGGCTTCTTGATCCAATTTCCCACCCATAATGGTCTATAATATGGATAGTTATTGATCGTCTCTCTATTTGATTATTATAAACCCCTGTTTTCATGTTGCGGACGGTCCAGCCCGCTCCACCGTCCCCCGATTGTACGATGCTTGCCGAGGCTGGGGTTTTGCGCACATTAAATCAAGTTATTTATTCATGCAATAGTCTCGTTGTTCCGGCCAACTTCTCTCTACTTCTCTCCACTCTTTTGGTACTCCCCACTCTCTTTTGACACCTACCCCCCCAATCCTTACACAAGCCTGGGCTGAGCAAGTACCCTTCCTTTCGGCGCCGACTAGTACGCGACCCCAAGATGAATCTCCTCGAGGCCATTTTCCATAGGCTCGCAATGGGAAAGTACAGCATCACAGCCACCTATTCACTGGCCTTGTATGATTGGTTTTTAACGTGAGTTGCATCGCATTCACGTCCTTCTCCTACATACCAATGAATATAGGTTTGATGACGAGCTTGCCTTGGTGAGAGGCATTGAGCCTATATGTCTGGGGGTGCATTCCAACATTGACATTAGATTTATTCCGCCCGCTGGACATCGGTCACCGTCACATATTCCCTGTGCAAGTACTATCCACTACTTGTGTGGCCCGTGTTGCTCTGGTCATACATGGGAACCCATAACCCGAATCTCTGTCGAAAAACCATCATTCCCTTCCAGGCACTCACCATCCCCATGGTACGTCCCCCCCCCCCCCCCCCCCCGTTACCTGCAACTGGCTTATTCTAGCCCTAGCAATTCTTTCCACCAGGTACCTATTTCAGAGTTTCCCCCCACACTGAAACTGAATTCATGATTTAACCAGCGGTTATAATGATCCGCGCGTACGCCTTCTCTGGACGCGACCGGCGTGTTCTCGCCTTGCTCTCCACCCTTCTCGTGACTGTCATCGTGGTTCATATGTGGACATTCCTCTCGCACCGCTCCGTTCCCCCACCTGAATTCTACCTCTTGGTCGGCCCGACGGGATGCTTCCCGAATTCAGGGACGGATGATATGCGTTTCAGGATAGGGGTACGTGGAGCTTCTTTGAGACATCAAACACTTAAATAACTGGATTGATGGGTTTTAGATTTCGATGGTGAGTTCACTAGCCGTCGTCCGTCTGTATCTGGCTAATGAGAGATAGGTAGTGTCTATGGTAATGGATATAGCCTGTTTGGTCGTCGTTGTTTGGGTGCGCCGCCTAACTAGCCTGCTGTCCGAATGACGTGCTTATCCATGAACAGAGATGCGTGCAACTCCGGGGTAGCGCAGGATCATTGATGAAAACATTCCTTGCTCAGGGTACTTTACATTCCGACATTTCCGTTAAATTCATCTCAAACCTCACCAGGGTTAACTGCCTTTGCATCAATGTGCGCACTCAATATCATCACTTCAATATTCTATTTCGAGTGCGTCTTGCGAACCCGCTCTTCCTATTCCGATCTCAATATCTACATTATCCCCAGACCAAGTCTCCACTCTGAGCTCGGCCTCCCCCTACTTCTCACCGTACCGAATCTCATCGTGCGTCCCTATTCTTCCCAATGATTATCGTCAACGCTGATTGCACACAGGCATGTCGACTGTAAGTCATTACACGCGCACTGTTGCTCGTGTTGAAATGCCTATTTGTTCTAGTATTTTGCAGCTCCGGCGGAAGGCAGCTTCTCCACTAAGCCCATCTGAGGTCATGAGGCGTAACTCGCGCTTGATACGCGATGCTTTTGGGGGGCATTCATCCTGGGATATGCCAGGATGATTTTTTTACACTAATTTGAATCTATATTTATATTCCGCCAGCCTGGTGGCAGGTAATCCAGGCGATAAGATATTACAACTGTAGCGATTACGAATTGTCCTGTGTAGTTTTTCCATCCGGCAGTTGACAGCCGTCCTGCTATTAATACGAATAAGACTGGCCATTGGCACACTTAGGCTAAATAAGCTCATATTTTATGGCCTCAAACATCAGATCTTCGGATGGAATCTTAAATATACATCCAATATGTTTGGAGCATTCTCGGTTTACCGATAGACTCGAACCAGTCCCTAGGTTGATTGAAGAAAATCGTTCAATGAGACAAAACTATTATAGTTTGATCATCCCGGGACTGGCTCGAGTTTAGTTTGCAGAGATGGGCACACAGTTCCAAGACGTATTGCTGCCTTTTTGTTGGCTCAAAATTGTGTCATCCCAAATAACAAGGTTTAATGAATCAATTCAGAATCAAGTGTGCCATCCTACATTGTATCATTCATAATCCTGCCAAACCGCAGAACAATAATCTAGTCTGGATGATGACTTGCTGCAATGGCAGGCGCGAAGACATTGATGCCATTATCTGACTGGGAGGTTCTAGGTTAATCGATCTGAGGCACTTTATCTAGTCTCGCGGATAGAAACACCCGCGCAACGAAATCTATTATTCTGGGCATTAACATAAGAGGGCTACGCCTAAACAGCTTTGCTCTTGACGAGCTCTGAAAATCACAGTTTAGATGCGTTTGTAGAGAACCTTTAAGCCACAGGAACTCACGTTCAACTTCGGCGACAGCGCTGATGAGAATCTCCCGCTGAGTTTTTTCATCCTTGATGTTGGCGAGCACGTTTCCGATGACGTTCTTGGTGAGCTCGGCCTGCTCGCTCTCCTTCATCTGCTGCTCATACCGCACCCAGCTGTCCAGCACTGCTTTCACCTCAGCAGCAACAGCGACCTTTTGTTTCTGTACAAATGCCTCGGATTCAAGGTTTGCAGTTTCCTGGTTGAAGACAGGCGGGGGCATGAAGGAGAGTTGCGTAGTGGAACTGATCAAGTACCTTGGATAAGGCAAAGAGGGCCTGGGTCAGGGAGACAACATCCTTCATCTGTCCAACCGAGTCGATGCGGTCCTTCACCGCCTGGGTGTGCTCCGCGCGGGCACCCTCCAGGACACCCCGAATGCGCTGGATGTGCCCCTCGGCCCAGTTACGGTAGGGTTCACGCGCAATCTGAATTTTGTATCCATCAACTGGCCATTTTGAAGGATAATTCCAAGACTGACCTTGCCAATGTACGTGAAAAGAATGATTGACCCGACGAGTAGGATGGTCTCTTCGTTCACAACATACAGCTCCTGGGAAATGGCCGCGGCAATAAGTCCTGAACCAAGGATGGCAGTGCCAGTTTTGGTGATCAGGTTCGGGGAGGAGGGGAGTTTGTTGACAATTTCTGAGGCGCGTTCGGCGGGAGGAGGGGGGTTCGAAGAGCTTGCCATCGAGCGACTGATGATTCCATAAACATTCGAAACAAAATTCAATGAGGGCCCAGTGAACGTACGCATGAATACTCTGTGGTAGAGCAACAGCCGCAACCCTCGGTCGGGCTACATGAAATTACATTATTGAGAGTGCGCCGAAGAATAAGGAAAACATACTGGCTGCTCGGAGGGAGTTGATAGCAAGTCTGGACGCCATTTGGTATGTTTTGAACGAACGGAGACGAAGTTTGAGCTGGTGAGTGGAAATAGGTCCGTGGGAACCCGACTTTTCACGACGCCGTTTCGGGGTTAGGGCTTGAGTATTTTGATAATTGATAATCCAGCCGATTGTTTTTATTTTTAAATATTTAATTTGGTGAACGCTGAGGAGAACCCCCGGCACGACTATGATAGAGTGGCGGGGTATACTGCTGAAGAGGTGCGAGATATGGCCACACTGCAGGCGGTCAGGTATTTTTACATGAAAAAAATGCTTAGGGGAAAATGTCTTGTGGTTCTCTGACCATTTGTCTTGAGGAAAAATATTATATTTTCCCTTGGGCAAAATTCCATCAAAATAACACATTTTCCCTCCCTTTGTTAAACACTGATTTGACAAAGGGGAAAGAATTTATTGTATTTCCAATATTTTACCTACATAGAAATGTAATATTTTAGCCCTAGGAAAATGGCCAGGGAGTTACAAAACATTTTCTCCGTGTCATTTTTCCAGCGCAGAAATGTTCGGCTGCCTGCAGTGCCACCAGGGAGGTTCTAAAGTGTGCTATTACTGTGTGATTACTGATAGATAATCCAGATGGTTTCCGGTCCTTCCAGATGTGGTAGAAATTAGACTCTAAGTCGAAACTGGCGAATTCGCGCAGCACGAAGTCCCTCAGCTCAGAATTTGCTCAAAACGACGAATCTACGAAGCAAACCAGCTGGAAGTCTGGCAGGAGGGATACTGGTACGCCACGTGGTGGTCGCGTGGCCGGTGGAATGATCCGGGCACCAAGCGGTTTGCCGCTCCCGTTCCGAGGCTTGCCAAGTGCGAGCTCCTGGGTCCTCGAACCTCCAATCTTACACTTTCCTATGTCTCCACCGGTGGATAATGGGCGGATTCTGAGCATCCAGTCCCATGTTGCATATGGATATGTGGGCGGGAAGGCTGCGGTGTTTCCGCTGCAATGCCTGGGGTATGATGTAGATGTGAGTGGAGTCATAACACTTTGGACGCGGGGATTCTGAATCTACCCTAGGTAATAAATACAGTGAATTATTCTAATCATTCGGGTGCGTATTGGGCATCGTGTGTGGTTCCGGTTATGCCAACATGTGAAAACTCTAGGATATGGTCGCCTCGGGGGCACGAAAACCACGGCCACTGAATTAACGGAGATCTGTCAGGCTATGGAGCGGAATGAGCTACTCGTTCCAAATAGGCTTATTACAGGTTCTTCCCCCTCCATCATCAGTCGAATATTTCAACCTCATATCGCCGTCAAGGGTATATCCCTGGCGCGGAGGGTTTATCAGCAGTTGGAAATATCGCCCGCAAACTTAGAGGCCAAACCCATGAGTTGATCTACCTCCTCGACCGTACGTCGGACGCACCCGGGGATGATATATTGGCTAATTCTTAGATAGCGGTCATTGGTGACGCAGGCCAGTTATATGTCGCGGCCGATGTCATTCCCGTCTATCGTGAAATGCTTCATTTGGCCACCATAATCACGCCAAATTGGTTTGAAGCAGAGTAAGAATGTGTCACCGTGATACCGAACACTGATCAAGAACCCTGCAGAACCCTCACCGACGTCAAACTCAAGGACATTGCTTCGCTACAACAGGCGCTGAGAATTCTACACCACGATTATCATGTCCCAAACGTCGTGATCAGCTCGATACCCCTAGATAGCTGGCTATCCGACGCGCTTCCCCAGAATCTGAAACCGACCGACGATGGCCAGTATTTGCTATGTATTTCTTCATCCTCCTCGTCCGGATCCCCACAGCCCATCGTTCACGCACAATACGTCCGACTGCTCCCAGGTTACTTCTCGGGAGTGGGAGATCTGTTTTCAGCGCTCCTCCTGGCGCACTTTGATTCGACGATCTCGCATGCCGCATCGCTTGCACTAGATAAAACGCACCGAATACTACAATTGACTCACGAATATACTTCAACCTTGCCTGAAGAAGATAGACTCCCGACAGACGACGAGGAAGACACTGCGAACCTACTCCGGAAAACGAGACGAATGAAAGGACGCGAGCTGCGGCTTATCCAAGGACAGAATATCATTAGAGGCGATGACGCGCACAAGCCCAGAGCCATGGAGCCGTGGACCGGATTCTGGGATGTCAGGATATAGAGGTGGTGGAATAGACTAATTGTTGCAGAGTACAAGGATCCGCTAATTTACTTAATTTTCTCCACGATTGAGCTTGTCCAATGACCGTACACCCTGTTCGAACCATTCCTCACGCGATATCCAAAACTCCTCGCGGGCGCTCATGATATTGGCTAATACAGCACCACCCAAGAACACCATGTGCTTTCGGCGAGGTGGATCCTCGATTTTGATCTTGAATTTCTGTGGACGGATGTCAGAGATTCAGGTGCAGTTGGCAATGTAAACTAACATTCAGCCGAGTGTGGTCGCCATTCAATACGCGAGTAAGGTAGAGCTGCTTCATCTCCTTCTCCAGCCGACTAGGGAGACCAGGGTACATGCTAGATCCGCCAGACAGGACGATATGTCTGTATAATTGCGAGCGGATATCAACAGCGGCGGTTTGGATGGTCTGGAAGAGCATTTCTGATTCATGTCCCACGCGTCAATGAGGAAATGAAAGCTGAATTAGTGTCGCACCTGCCACTCCGGGCTGCTCAATATCGACCAAATGTGGCTGGAACATACATTCGGGGGCTTCAAATCGCTCCGAGCCTACCTTGATGGTACGGCCATCTGGGAGCTGGGAACCGCATGATGGGTCCATTCCGCGGATTATTGGTTCAACTTACAGTGTAACTTTCTACTAGGACCGTTGTTTCTGTCGACAGTCGTGTATCCATTTCGAGGTCGTAACTTGTCGGGATATGAGGGGGAGGAGGGGGGCGCAATAGGATAGTGCACGCACCTCACATAACACAGTTTCTCCTTTATCTCTCGTACAGTCTCAAAGTCGGCCGTTCGGTTGAATGCATAGCCGCGCATGAGGAGCAGTTTGATCAGATATCGTGTAACATCTCGCCCCGCGATGTCCAGCCTGCGTGTCAAGTGTGGAAGCGCGAATCCGTCATACACGGGCACTATATGGGTGACACCGTCACCGGAATCGACGACCACACCGGTAGAGAGGCCTATCCAATCATGAATCTTCACGAGCACCCATTATGCAGTAAGCAGGCGCACCTTGGGCGTAGAGCGTCAGGACAGCCTGGATCGCTATATACACACCCCCAAACCCGTACTCCTCAAACATGACCTGGCACATCCTCTGCCTATTCGCCTTGGGGTTCATTGGCGGCTCAGTCAGCAGTATTTTCTTGCCCCTGGGGTCGATCTTGAGTTTCTCGTCAAAGGTATAGTCCCAGAGATGCTTCATGTCTTCCCAATTCCGCACGATACCGTGTTCCATAGGCTGAGTGACCTGCAAATAGTTTCGATTCTCGGCAGCTTCGTCGCCGATCATGATATCCTTGATCGTGGCCGACCCTACTCGCTCCTCCGCGCGCAGGATGGGACGTCCGATGATAGAGGGAAACACTGTGAAGGGAGCCCATTAGGGTGTGAACTCGTGGCATCCTCGCGAACTATCCTACACACCATGTTCAGGGAAGTTTGAGCCTGCCCAACCGACCTTGACGAACTGGATTGGGTCAGTGGTCATCTTCTATCAATCTGCTGGGGAATGCGACGCACACCAGTACCGTTATCTACAACCAAGGGAGTCGTTGGGTCCATTTATGAGAATTCACGCCAATTCGCGCCGGTATCGGGTGTTGGATGTTATTGTACTGTCGAGATAGCCGTTGGGCGGCGTTGTTTGTAGAGCTTTATGCTCAATCATCGAGACATTCAACGGCCATGTGTCGACCAACTACCAATCATTACAAGCTTTTCGTACCAGAAATAAGCTAATCGTATTGCACAAGTCGCTCAGCTACCGCTTGGCCCCCGAGTTTGGATGTTTGGGCAAATGCTGGAAGATTGAGGTGACTTGGGGTCCGGACAATGGTAACAAAAATGCCGATGTTGGAGAGCCTGAGGTATGTGTTTATTTTTTGTCGGGGCTACCGGGATAGGTATCAGTGTTAATGTGTGATTGGTTATACAGTAACATGCTATCAGGCGACATGCTATTTGTGTTGGGCCCGGCGCTACGCATACTTTTGTTATTTCATTCTGGAGGCCCGTGCATGCGGTTTGAACCCCCGTGTTAGCTCCCGCACCAGAAAGGACAGTTTTACGGGAGTGGCCACAAGCACGAGTTTCCGTATCCTTGGACATCGCCATCTACTGAATTCCTAGTCTGATGATATTTTCACCCGGTCATACTCGCGGTGTCCAATTATCAATGAATCCGAACAGTATTCAAAAACAAGCGCGCGCCATGCTCACTGTGACATGACGGGCCAGGCAGGCGCTTTTCCACGTACGTTGATAGTGACACCTCTGGACTGTCCGCGCCGCTTTTTGGAAAGCTGTCAAACCCGCGACGTCCAGTGTCCTACGTATCGCTATGCAATGATCTCATTTTTGACTCTGCATCTACTCCTGTCTGGCATATCCTCGATATATAATCTCGTGTACGCATTCGCGAATGATTGCATCATCCTACGTCTACACGCCACCTGCTATCATTCCCGCTCAGATCCTAGGCTGGCAACTATACGCACAGCACATTATAATTGCGATCCACTTGCCCAGTAACCACTACATGTTGATCTTTCATCCCGTCACCTGTCGCGCGCGCCAAATGTCCCATTATCCGCAGTCCTACAAAGCCGGACTTTTTGGGCTTATAAGTACCTTACTTACGACATAGGAAGCCAGTTCCTCGCCTCCGCAAATCTGCATTATCGAATATGGTCGCATTTTCCCTTTCTTGCATAGCCACCATCGCGTTTGCTACGGTATTTGCTGGCCGCGCAGGTGCTCTCCCATTGACTGGGACAAGTTATACCGGCCTAGATAGCCAAGCTCGAGATATCCTATCCCGCGCTACGCCCGCCACCCCTCATTTCATTACATATAGTGGTCCGCTGGATGGGGCCACTGGACCACCCCCGGCATCTGACATTAAGGTATGCTTCTACCATCTTTACTCATCTTTTATTCACGCCCCAGCGTATCTCAGGGATTCAATGTCTTGTTCGTCTTTGTAAGATATCTGGACGCACTCATTACTAACACAGTTACATAGCATTCTCGCATTTTTGCTACGCAAGGGTGCCTGGGATCAGGCGAGTAATTTTTTTGCATCTCCCTTGCAGTCGATAACCATGTTGCACACAGGCCGATGAATGGCAGTCACTCTCAGACACACAGAGGAGTACCATCAAATCCCAGTATGCCGCCGCAGGAATCAAACTCATAGTCTCCGCATTCGGGTCGACAGACCTCCCGACGGATTCGGATCCTGTCTCGCTCGCGAATCAGATGGCGGGGTGGGTAAAGCAATATAACCTTGATGGGATTGATGTGGATTATGAGGTTTGTGGTCTCGTTCGCGGGGGGTGGCCCTTGTGCTGACTTAGGACTGTAAAAGGATCTAGACGCTTTCAACTCCGGGAGTGGCCAGGCTGAGGTCAGTGGGCCCCTTTCCTCCAAACACTCGATGGCTTACTATTTGCACTTCAAGAACTGGCTAATCAGCTTCACGAAACAACTTCGCGTTCAACTCCCCCAGGGGAAGTACATTCTCTCACATGCCCGTACGTCTCTTGAAGATCTACACGATATATTCTCACATCCTTGCTAGCGGTTGCTCCATGGTTCCAGCCTAACCGATGGGGTGGCGGAGGTTACCTCAAAATCCACCAGTCCGTCGGCAACATCATCGATTGGTACAACGTCCAGGTATGCAACTCAGCTATACTCCCTATATTGACTAACATGGTCACTATCAGTTCTACAACCGTATGTCGAATTCCTATTCCCTCATTCTCATCTAATCCCTCGCAGAGGGCGACTCGGAGTACACCACCTGCACGGGTCTACTCACCGCCTCGTCCAACGCGTGGCCTCAAACGTCCGTGTTCGAAATTGCAGCGAGCGGTGTCCCATTGTCCAAGATCGTCATTGGGAAGCCTGCCACAACAAACGACGCTAGCAATGGTTTTGTCTCCACGTCAACACTTGCCACCTGCTTGCAGCAGGCCAAGAACAAGGGGTGGAGTGAGTCTCACCCTTCATGCCCGTGATGGCAATATGCTGACAGCGCGTTCTAGATGGAGGCGCGATGGTGTGGCAGGTATGTCATTTGAGCACGCGCGAATATGAGTAATGCTCACCTATTATTTCAGTTTCCGGGGCCAACGGTGGATTGGATCAAGACAGTCAGGTCACTGTCCTGGCCGGTATAGTTATATCTACAGCATTTGTAGCTGCCATTATTATTATTCGAACTTCAGCTGACATTTCTGGGGAATCGGAGAGGGAAGAAGCATAATAAATAATATACTTTATTTTCACTTTTGGAGATCGGGTGGCCTGTTTCTCCTTCACATTTGGAGTTCAACGTTCAAGTTTACAGGCGAAAGGGCGCCGCGAAGGGAAATATATTAATCCCAGTGCCAAATATGGCAACCACCAGACTAAACTTAGACAACCTCCTAATATCTCAACTATTTTGGAAAAGCCACCAAGTCAGCCACCTTTGCCAATATATAGACCACTGAGCTTCCCGTTTTCTCCCCATCCGCTCTCTTCCTTCTACCACCATCTCTCTCGCAATAGCTCTATAAAATGGAGGAGGTCCTACCCCTTGGCAATCTGAAGGTTCCATGGGTGGTTTGCTAATGAACTTGAACAACATTGGATGGCCTAAAACTCGACCGAAGGGCCTCCAATATCCACAATACCTCTAGCCGTCAACCATTACCGCCTCACGTAGACCATTGAATAGGTGGTTATAAGCACTCCATACTTGGGGGTACTGTATTTTGGATCCCCAACCCTCGCGTTCAGAGGGAACAATTCGGAAGTCCTTCTCCTCGACGGTCTGGGTTGTTATACTCATCCTGATCAGTCAGCCTTCTAACTTTCCATACGACGAGGTAATGGCCCGTATCGTCACGTGGAGCGCAATGTCAGTGACTCGGATCCAAATATACAACACATGATGCCTGGACTGACTAACCATCGACAGCTCCTCTCAACATCCATCCCAGGCCATACCCTGCACACAATATATCAAGGCTACGCGCAATTCAATGTCTTTCAAATTCTCTGGTAAAGGTGCGCGTTCTGTTCGGAAGGCCATAGAGATAGTGCATGCAGCATCTTAATAAGTTTTATAACAACTCACAATTTCCATGCGGGGCAGCCTGCTTTAGCCCTATGGTCCCCACGAATCTTGTACAGGCCTGGGTATGCTTTATTTGCTCCTGCTCCGCATTATGACGCGCATTTATACGTGCTATCCGCCTGCCCAAAAGTCGCGCACGGCGGATCGATGTCCACAGAACACGACTTCCGTCAAACCGATTGTTTCTTCTGCAATGGGTCGGAGGATCCATGGGTAGACAGTAAACCTGCAGTTCTTATTCCACTGCTTTCGGATACACTGATTCGCGTGTTGATGCAAGGCTTTCTCGCGCGGTCGCTGATAGTAATTCCGCTCCAGGTAATATATTTTCTATACTTACGTCACGTTGCTCTGGCAGGTCCGGGATGTGCGCTGGATAGCGTTATCGGTGCACGAGCAGTTCTTCATGCCCATGGCAAAATACACCCTCGACGGTATGGATACCATGCACCAGGACGCGCATCTACTGAACAGCTTGTGGAGGAGAAACCCACGTCCCTCCGATCAACGAACCCAGCGGGGATGAAGATGCGGCGTAGCATATACTAGCCCACAACCAGACGTATCCCAGCCGTCCCCCACGGGCACTCCCACTCCGGCGCCAACGCGCAGGCACAGGCAGAAGAGCTAATGATATCAAGCCCCTCAGGAAACCGCAAACAACAGAAAAGGCCTCGAGACCAGACGACGACTGTATACGTTTAAAACCTACGCATGGCCAAGAACCCGGGTGCAGTCTCCTTCGCGAAGAGCGCCTTCGGACTCTAGACTTCGCGTTGAAAAACCGATCAGGATCCAGCTGCAACGTTACCTTGGTCACGACAAAATTTATGCCCCAGACCCCAATCGCTCCTGGTCCTCGCGCTTGGAACGGCCTCACAGTTACGCTTCCAAAACCACCCATAGTGCCCGCGGTGTAGTTTCCGCAACCTTACCGCGATCGGATAGAGCTGATCGCACCCACAGACGCAACCCGCATGCTGTGTTTTGGGAGAACATCCGAAACGCTCAGCCCCCGACCTACGGGCTGCTCAAGGTATCCGCCAAGGCCTTGGAAGGCGCTCCAGAGGCGGATGTTGTAGCCTTCACGCCCGGAACGATGTATGAGGGTAAGAAATTCAGGGTAAGCGGATGGTGATCGCCGGACTAGTCTGTAAAGTGTAACTCTATTGGTGTGCTCCTGGCTGCCGGAAATACTATTCACGTTGTAACTGTGCTTTGGTAGCTCAATGTATCTACGTAAAACGCCACACCAACAGGAATTCCAAATCCCGGCCGGTCTTCTGGTTGTTAGGGCTGATGCGGGTTCATTTCCGTCGCTGGGCAAGGCGGCCGGGGATGCAGAGTCCAGACACGCAAGACACCCCTCAAATTCCCCAATCAAGAATGTCTAGAATATGAATCACAGAATTCTGAAATACATACATTTTCATGGGAAAGTCCACGGTAATCACACATACGCTACATTTATTCACACCGCCCGTTCCTCTTACGGTCACTGTTCCTCACCTTCTACCTGAACGTAGTTCGCTATGGGCACTAGTCAGCCGCTAGAAATGATGATATACGTAACCAAAACGTACCAGGGAATAGCCCCACATTCCCATCCAGATCTCGGCCGTTCCACCACTCTTCAGATGCAGGCTCAATGTGTGTAATACGTGCGCCCTCGCGGAACGAGAGTTCGTTATCTTCTGTCGCATCGTAGCTAAACAGAAATTAGCGATGGGAATAAGGGCGAATCGGCGGACAAACTCGTAGAGCGCGATAGCTGTGATTCCTTCATCAGTGTCGGCCTCGGCCTCGGCTACAGGCTCAGGTTCAGGTTCAGGGCTGGGCGCACGCGGAGGCGGGGGCGGCGCGGGGGGTGCTGCTGGAGCAGAGGGCTGGAAATATGCGCATTGTCAAATGGTTTCAGTGTCTCTGAACAGATACACTCACCGCCGGTGGCGGGGGAGGTGGTGGAGGCGGAGGTGGAGGAGGCGGAGGTGGGGGCGCGGCAGCTTCTTCCTCGATCTCTTCAGCGGCCTCTTCAGTCTGCACAAGCTCTACATAATTGGCTATATCATGTATATCAATCAGCATGTTTAGTATACCAAAGGAGGTTTGCGAGAAACGCACATGGGAACATGCCCTGCTTCCCATCAGCACCGACACCAGTCCACCACGATTCGTCGACTTCTTCGATTTGTTCAATATACTCGCCCTCAGTGAGGTTGATCTCGTTGTCTTCCGCAGCCTAAATAGCTTATTAGGTCAGCTTTCGACAAGTAATGTCAGTATGCGCACCTCGTAGTCATAAATAACGACCGCTACTACCCCTTTTCCTTGGTGGGCCGACTGGGGCTCTGGTTCTGGCTCTGGCTCCGGAGCCACAGAAAGAGCTGCCATCTGCAAGGCTTGTTAAATATAATCGTCAAGGAGCCGGAAGGCACATACTTGGGCAACAGGAGGGGCAGGGGGAGGAGGTGGCGGAGGCGGAGGTGGCGGGGGAGGAGGAGGTGCCGCCGCAACCTCTTCCTCGACTTCCTCTTCAACTTCTGGCTCCACCTCTTGCGCGCGAGGTGGAGGCGGCGGTGGTGGAGGTGGAGGGGGCTATATAAGATGAATATATAAACAACGCATACTACAGTCCAGGAAAGAGTTCCCTACTGGTGGAGCTGGTTCGGCTTCAGGCTCTTCTTGTGCCTCTTCTCCCCAGACGGCATCTTGTACGGCTGCCCGAGCGGCACTCACGTCATCGCGAGCAGATCTAGTGGCAGCATACGCGCCCGCCCCGACAGCGGCCGCGGCTCCCACACCAGCCGCAGCAACACCGAACGGCTTTGGTGTAGCTTGTGGGGCAGTGGCACGCCCGAACGCCGGTGCATTGGACTTGAACACAGGCTTGGCAATGGGGGATTCGGCGGGCGCAGTGAATCCAGCCGCGCGGCTCCTTGATTCTTCCTCCTCGGCCTGCTTCTTGGCCAACGCTTGCCGCTCGCTCCAAGTGAGCTTTTTCGCGCCTCCAGCGGGACTTCCAGATGGACTGTCCCGTTGCGGTTGGGAGCTAGAGGCTTGTTGCTCGAAGGCCGCGAATGGGTTCTTTAATTTCCTGGGTGGGGGCAAGGAAACAGGAGTGTAGGAAGTTCCAACAGGGGCGATGCGGTCCTCTTCGGCGGGTTTGGTGGGGGTACTTGAAGCTGTGACAGGAGGCGGTGCGGCGTGGACGGGTGGTCGTGCAGATGCAGCGGGCTGTAACGAGATTAAACAACAGGAAGAAAACAAGATCAAAAGAGACTTACAGCCGCGAAGCCGAATCCTGGGCGAGAAGCAGTCGGAAGGGTTGGCGGACGGCTGGCGGCAGGAGGGGGAGGTGGTGTCGGTGCTGGTGCACTCTCTTCCTCGGGCCAAGCATCCTGAGGCGCTTTACCTGTGATAACAGTTCGGCCATACAAAGCCCCGCAGATGCCGCCGGTTTAGCAGCCCAAATACAGGCCGACTCGCAGCGGGGGGAGCGGCGGGCTTCGCAGCAGGCGGAGGTGCTTTTCTCAGAGCGCCAATATCGACCTTGCCTACTGGGGTGTAGTTCGTGCCTACCGGTGCGATAGGCTCAAATTTACGCGCCTGTTCTTTGTGGGTAGAGTATTTTGCCCCTGATGCTGCTTCCACGCGTGACATAACCAAAGGCGGTGATACATCCTCCTGCAAAAGCCGGATGAGAACCAATCTTAATAGCACACATGAAAACAAACTTCGTTTCTCGCATTGATGACAACGTGCGTTCCTCTCAGGAAGTTGGACACCGTGCTCGAGTGGGTGTGAAAGAGACCCTTCTTGGATTCGGGGACACCATCGCCGCACCAGTTGATTTGTACAAACTTTGGGAGTTGGCTCTGTTCTCTGACGTTATGCCTCAGAAAGTATATACAGCGCGATCAACACGCACGTTGGGATCTTGAACCCGTGCAAATGCATACTGTATCCTGGATAAACGACCATCGATCAGCCACATCGCAGGATGCGAATGCGAATTACACACCTCCCATCTGAGAATTCCTCCTCCAACTCTTCTAATCCGCCACTACCAGTCGCCTGAACCTTGAGGTTGTTCGTACCAGCTTCATATGTGAAGATTGCCCAATCTATGCCCTTCGCATTGACGACATTCATGTACGCATCGTTTATATCCTTGCTGGAGAGGTTGACCTGTAGGGACATTGCTGCCCACAGCCTCCACCGCCGTTAGATATCTGGGATAGTATGCGTTGAGATGCAAAGTTGGAAACTGTTCCCTGCTGACTTCGGCTTTGCTGAGTTTGAAATGAAATGCTTTGACCCGTCGTCATATCATGATTTCTAACTTGAAGGCATCAGACCGCAGCCGTGCTGTGTAATGATTGTTGAACTGTATAGATATTCCGGAAATCAGAAACTCATCTCTTCTAATACAGGGCTCTTCTCTGTCGCTGCTCCTAGAAACGCGAAACTTCACCTTTCCAGAGGATTTGAGGCATACACATACACGCCTTAGGAGGATCACGGCGCTCCCACTGGGAAAAACCAGCTCAACCTGGATATCCCCTCAACTTGATCTGCAGGAAACCAGGCCGCAGTTGTGAATGATTTCAAGACTCCTCATATATATCATTCTTCCCTCACCAATCCACCTGTCATCCCTTTGTTGGAAATACGACCTTAATCTGATAATAATCGAAATGAATCTCGAATCCAAACAGCCCATCACAACTTCCTTTGACATTCAAACCCTCGTTCCCCTCCATCTGGATAATCTGGACTGGTAGATCCCCGTTCCCCATACTGGTTCCAACTCTGGTAGTCTCATTTAAAACACCCGTAATTATATTGCCTCCTCCCTAGGCAGATCGTTATCCAGGCAAAGTTTCCACGCATGCGCAAGACGGCTTCCCCACATTCAATTCAGTTTCCTGCTGCTGGAGTCGGGAAGAAGTTGGAGCTTCCCGGTTCGGAAACAGTGAAGATCAGGACACTAATCTCTCATTTGGATTCCATTTTACGAGGGATATGTGTTTAAAATCCATTTACCCCATTGGATCAGTACTTTTTGGTCCCAACTTGGCTTTTCCGCCTTCGGACAGCACACCAAACGCAACCCACGCCGTTTGGATTGTCAAGCCTGCCTCAAGCCCATTGAGTGACGCGTTAACATCACTGCCTGGATCGGGCCGCGGGCTTTGGTGTATAACGCCTTGGGTCTGCCCACGGATCCTATATCCCCCGCCGCACCGCAGTTTCATGTGAATCGGTCCCCGGGGATATGGAAAATCCGATATCGCGCAGTCAGCTATGCTCTACCCCGGTGCGGGAAGACCGTCGGCCATTTATGACTTATCCCCAAGTCGTTCTCGCTGATCATCGCACATTGGTCGATCAACGCCTAAATGGACCTTTGTTCGTTCAAGGATATACTCTGGCTCTTTCATAAGCCGACATCCATGTGGTACGTCTGCGCACTATGACAGAGTTGATGCCACTATTAATCCTCGCTCTCCGTTTAGCGACAGGAGGCATTTTAATACACCCTGCGCCACCATACGCCGTCATTCCCGCTGTAGCTTGGCATTATCTTGTTATTTCATTTCGGCAGATACGCTCCGTACTCGTAATTAACAATCCGTTGCGCTGGGCGAACAATGCAAAGAAATACCAATGATGATAGCCCGTTCCAATACACTACCTATGCCCACTCCCCACGTCAATAGTCAAGATTCGTGCGTCTTATGTTCGCGTGCTTGGTGCACGAAGTCCGACGGGGCATGCCGACAGAATGTATGGCACATGGTCAAAACTGGAAATCCTCAGATCCGATAGATCAAGGATGGATATGGATCTCGGACCCCAGGGAACACCCGCAGTTCTCGATCACCATCCTGCTGCCAATTCCCGTTGGCTGCGATTGGGAGATAAGAGCCTCGACACCTTCTCACCCCAATTTCAAGTGGGGAGCCGAAAGACGAATAGGCGTCCCTCGAATTCAAAACCGGCTGTTTGGCGTCATCATGGCGGTGCAGCCCCAACCCATTGGCAGCAGCTTCGAACCCATTGTCTATTTTAGGTACGCATTTGGGTTTCGCAGCTGTCCAAAGTCCCCCAGGATGAAGGGAGGTCGCCACCTTCTCTTGGTCCCTGAGCAGCTACCGAGTATGCCTCCGTGAAATGCACCCCCAGGTGGGGTGGGGTGGTTCAGTGCATCTTCTCCCAGGTCGGTTAAATAGCACCCCGATCCACGCCACAGTTGGGGCCCCCACAATAGTCGGCGGTAATAGTCAACAGGCAACCGCCCTCGGGGACATGACGGGCATCGTGCATGTTTGCCTCAAAGGATTCCATATATCAGCACACGACTACGTGGCTCCAGACGGATTGTGGTTCTTGATAAGCCAGCCACTCACGCTGCCTCGATCGAATCCGTGTGTCATTCATGTGGGGGCCTCGCAGCAGGTTCTGGCAAACCTGAGGGTAAACGCACGAGTTAATCCTTCGACATGCCGCCTCGTGATGTTAATATACCTACATTGATGCAAACCAGCCAGAACTCGCAACGATCCGGAACCTCCAACAGGCGCACCCTGCTCCATATGTCCCATATGTTAAACAGACAATATAATTCCGCAATGTCCATTTTCCGCCAATTCGAACAGCCCCCGCAACTCCCTGAACCATTCTATCGCGCCTTAAAAATCCCCAGCGTTAGCATTGGCGCAACCCTCGCCAATTTTGGCAGGTAAAGGTCTTGTGCTGTGGGCGCCGCGGACTCGATATTCTGATACAAAGGGCGCCATTCAGCCTGTGGCTTCGAGGGTCTCTCGTAATAAGGTTAGGTTTGTCCCTCAGCCTGGGACTTGGCTGGAACCTACCTACTCCTTATGGGAAATATCCTTGCGCAGGGATGCACATCCCCAATGTTCAGGGAGCCTCCGACACGGGTTGGTCAGCCCGGCCTACTTGTTACTGCCAGTAAAAGCTGCCGTAAGTACCAATACGGTTTAGGACTCTATTGTAACATACCAGCCAACAGTGTGCCCCTGGATACAAATTGCTTGATGACTGAACAGGAATCACCGCAAATCAGGAAAATTAAGCATCTTCTAAACGTCGAACACAACGATGATTTTTGTGGGGCTTCTCCATCTTGCATCGCCATCGCAAGCGCGGCAACATCGCAAGAAATCATGACCTCAGCGATCATCCTGGACCTCAGAGATGCTGATTGCACCCCACACGCAGCAGGTACCTGGATGTAGTGACCTACGATCCCCCCATCTCGAGGGCAGCAGTTGCGACCCTGTCGCGACATGATAAAAGTTAGTTGATTAAGTACTGCAACAATAGCTCGCGGTGAGGTTGCCACGGTGGGCCGGACCTGCACGATAAACGTGTGATTGGCATTCGAGGGTGGGTCCTCTTCAGGTGGGCATCCGGCGGCTGGGTCTCCGCATTACCGCTAATAAACCCACGCTGAGTGCTGGAGTGTGTATGTCGTGAGCATCAGAATGAAATGCGAGGCGGTAGTGTGACTCTTGGCATGATTGAGTTACCAAACGCGAATGTTGGAACGGCTGGGTCACTGCATTCCTGGTATGATACTATCTATGAATGAAACACCATGGGCCCAAATATAGCAGCGATCATCAGCGCCAATAATACCCACATCAAGGCCATGGCCCCGAGCCGGCATCATTCAGCGCCCGGTGGTTCTGAGACACTCGACGCAAACTTGACTAACCATGGGCAGCCGCCGGGACAAATGGCGACGCACATGTCACTTGGGCGGCAAAATGCATATGGAGCCCCGGTGACCCCGGTGATAACGCATCATGCATGCTCGGGTCTGAAAGACGTTCCAGTGGGTGGCATCGCGAAACAACCACGTGGCGTGTACTAGTCCTGTGCTCCCGACTTGATAGCCATGGTGAAACGGAGATACCGCCCGACTGAGGCGCACAGGCAGCCGGTGGGCCAGGAAACTATGCCCGACCACAGCTTGAACGTGTTGGTGTGTTTGGAGTTCCGTTTTGATGTGTGTTTCTGTTGATCAGCAATGAAACCCGCTGGCGGGCTCGTCGCTTGTACGGGCACGGGGAATTTGCGAGCTTCTTCGGGCTCCGGCGATCAGGTGTGGTAACGACAGATGCCTATTTTACCACTTTTCCACGCCCGCCATCCGGGTGATTTGGGGTTGCTCCATGATTGGCACCGAACCACAATCTAACCTCGGCAGCTTACAATTGAGGGCAGGACCGGCTGACCCCGTAGACCCGTCTGGCGTTGCGCGGTGAATGGGTCCGGGTGCGCCAGTGCTGGTACAGTCAATATGACTTATGTTGTCAACTGGTAAAACGGCCTCACGGGTGACATGGGCGCAAACCCTGCGTGGGAAGGTAAAAATAGACGACACTCTGACGAGCACGAACTCCGCTGTGGGCCGTGATGGGTGTGTTCCAAACATGTATTAATATCAAACGTTCATCGTGGTGGCGACGGGCCGGGGCTGGAACGAGAAGAAATGTGTGTAGTCGTGGATGCCATGATGCGACGTGATAGTAAGCAAAGCTACAGGTGAGTGTGGTGTTGCTGCTTCTTAATTTGCGATGCGCGTCCCCACCCGTGTCTCCGGATGGGAAGCCGCGATGATGAAGCTCACGGATGGATTTCCCGACCTCGCGGGATTCGTCATGCTCCACGTCCTGGTGCTCTGGAGTCAGTCAGCACCGTAAATCGTGATAACATGTGGTAGATTTCAATCAGATGGTTGTTTGTTCTCAAGGCCCAAGGGTAACTTGTCATACTCGGCCAATTTGGTGGCGGTGAATGGCAAAATCGCAGCCCTTGATTGAATTTGAAGTGCGCCAAGCCGCGGGCTCGATACTACTGGCCCTGCAGGGTATTACCTGATATAGGGACTACGTCCCGATACGTCGAGAGTTCTGAGGGATGCACCGGTCACAGGTGTCTGTATGAGATGCAGCTCTGCTGACAGTAGGTGAAGAGTGATTGGCGGCCAAAACAGTGGGTAGGGTCTGCCTACCGTAAAAATGGATGACTTTTTGGTGCCATGTCGAGAAACGGCGACGATGGTCGTTGGACAGGCACCATAATCCCTTGACGGACAACGTCCCTCTCAGGCTGGACGGCGTCCGTGACAAGACGGATGGAGAGCCAAAGTGATGTTTACGTGTATGTTAGTTTTGTATTTTGTATTTTTTAATATTTGTTTTGGGTACATAAACGTGCGTAATTAAAGGGTAATTATAGGGTAATATGGGGTGAAATCTTGGGTGAATCTGAGATGTGAGACAGGTGCAAGTTTTGTTATACCGCACGGTTCCAAATACTGTAAAACCAAAGACACACACCGACCGTACTCGACGCTCGTCTCTTCCTTCCTCCCCACATCTCTTGACGGCTTGCTCACCGTTTTCTATACAGATTCAGGTTTGGAATGCCGTTGTAGGTGCATTGGGTTTCACCATATTTGTACCCCAGTGGCGCCTCGAGGGAAGGAGTTATCCAAACAGAAGGAACGCCCAGGCCGTGCCGTTTACAGCACCGATACTGCCGACATCCCTAGGGTTTTTTATAACCCAGATTTTTACCTCACAAGTTGGACAGGGATAGCGTAAACGCTTTGGCTGCCTACTTTCGGGCACTTTCTCTGCCTTACTACCATCGAGCACACTCTTGTCCATTACTCGTTTCCTGTTTCTTGAGTGCTAGCTCATAGTCCGTTTTCTACTCGTTATGGCCCACATGGATAATTATCCAATGAACTCGACCGACGCCCACTATGCTCAACGACACCCTCCGTCATGGCCCCCTCATTTGCTTCCACCAAACCATACCCATTCAACACAGGCCCCTTTTCCTTCTCCACCCGCATCCTCTATTAGCGAACATGGCCAGCATTATCCCCCTTTTATCAGCCCGGACAGCCTCAGCGTTCAGACGGAGGCGGGACGGGCGAACAGATGAATCACATCAACCGGAACACATCATCCCTCTCCTTGAATCTATCTTCTCTCACTGTTACATCTCCTACCAATTTGTCACCGATCAACGCTCCTCCATCAGCTGCATCAGCTGCACTCTCACCCGTAACCCCCATCAGCCCATCCACGAATCCGTTCAACCATCACCAACAGCCTCAACACCACCACAATATACAATCCCAGTTTCAGTTTTCTCCACCAGATCCTGCTCCCCCCCAGCAGCAGCATTCCCCAAGCCACTACGACGATCAACACGTAGCTGTAGCACCCCCTGGATCGTCGTCGTCAACATACGACAACCGACGTACCCCAGGACCTTCACGCTCCTCTTCATCCTCTACTTCCTCCACCTCCCACCTCCCGAGAAAGAGGAGTTTCACGTCAAACGCGTCTCCTTCCTCAGCTCTCGTCGAAGAAACCATGTATGACGAACAGCGTGATACCGCGATGGAGCTCGGCGCGTCTGGCCCTGCTGCAGCCTACGCGGACGAGATGGAGATGCGTGGTGCTTATGCTGGGAATGGCGGTGGTGCTAGCCCCATCGACGGTAGCGGCAGCACAAGCGGTGGCGAGGATACCCTCAGTGGGAGCGCAGGTGGGGCACATACGCCTGCAATGGGCATGGGCATGGGCTTGTCCGGCCCAGGCGGCGTTGGGGGTAGCATGAATGTCCTTGGTAAGCCGATGGCCACGAACAATTTCGTCACCAAACTATACCAGTAAGTCTCCTTCCTCCCTTCTCCCCGTATGTCTCGTCTGTTGGCATCTCCACCCCCATTTGTCCTCTGCGTTTCACTCCACGCATCCATCTATCTTTCCGTCCATCGCTTTTGATATTCTGCTCGTGTGCGTATTCGGATCGACAGGTGGGGGATGAATGGAATTAGTCGTGATATTCCATCATTCCCCTCCGCTTGTTATAGCCCATTCTGCATCCCACACCCCGAATTGCCGCTCAATTCATTCATCCATCCCTTGATGTTGTTGATGGCACGCTCATTAACATCGCCACGTATGACACCTCACCCCCGATACCTTGAAGCCGCTCTTGTTCCGCTCGCGTTTCATTGTGCTGATTTAACCCTCCCAATCCTGGCTGCCGGTACCGATCTGCATCATCTATTTTACTAAATTTTCTAAATATCTTTTCCATCGGAACGAATGGCAACTGACGCACATGGCTTGCCCTTAGGATGATCAATGACTCCAAGTCCACACACTTTATTGCATGGACAGAACTTGGCACCTCTTTTGTCGTGTCGAACGTGGGGGAATTCAGTCGCAGCATTCTCGGGTCGCATTTCAAGCACAACAATGTTCGCACGTTCATGTTTGCCTGGAGATTGTCATCACTGACATCGGCTTAGTTCTCAAGTTTCGTCCGCCAGCTGAACATGTATGGGTTCCACAAGATCAACCGGGTTAGTCGCCCTCCTTTGGCAGTACAGCCAAGTGACTTACGTCTATCATCCCCCTTCCATCATCTCTACAATCCATAGACACCTCGCGCACAGAGAACCTCGACAGATGCCCAGACGTGGGAATTTTCGCACCACAAGTTCTTGCGCGGACGACCAGACTTGTTAGATGAGATCAAGAGAAAAGCGTTGGAGCCAGACCCAGCACTGAAGCATAGGGTCGAACTACCAGGGGAGGTGAGCGTCCTTCACACCCACTTGCATGCATTTCCCTTCGCCCTCTGCCTTTTCTATGTGGCTGCCGTAGTTCACGTTTTGACATGACTTCCCCTTCTCCCTTCCTTTTTTTTTTTCACACATACATCTACCTCCATTTGGATTCGAGCTGTTGTAGTCGCAGGCATGGCATACTTACTGACTGGTCTTCCACTGACCCAGGTCGCCGCACAACTCGGTGCTATGCGAGATGAGAACCGACGCGTTTGGGAGCAGCTCACTGCCGAGCGCAGGCGGGTGGACAGGCTCGTCGGGGTTGTAGGCAGGCTCTGGGATGTGGTTGGGAAGGGATTTCCCGGCAGTGGTGCGTACATGCGTGTTTTGACGCTTCGTTTCTCGTGATGTCCCTGGTACTGACACCGACCCTTCTGCTTTTTTCCTTTCTCCGGACACAGTGGCCCCCTTCCCTTCGGATCTTTTAGATGAAAATCCCAACATTACATCACTTCACCGAACGCGGGCACGTCACGGTACCCACCACCCCTCTCTATGAATATGAGCAGCCAATCGTCTCTGCATTCAATGCACTCGTTGAGCAGCCCAAATTCAAGTCCCACTGCATCGGACTTCCCATCACATATACATGGGCAGCATCATCACCCTCATCCACACACGCTGTCGCGGCAACATAGCTTCCAACACGTGTCCTCGACACCCCTGCCGCCATCGCCAGGATCGATAAACATGGACCTGTTTGATGAAAACGGCAATGGATGTGATGTCCCAGGGGGGGCGTCAAGCGACAGAGGATGTCGAATGACGACGATGGGGGGATGAACGGCACCAATGGGTCGGTAGATTCTTTGTCGTCCATGTCCTCACTCTCCTCCCCCGGGACGGGCACCGGTCCTGGCATAGGTCCAGGCAAGAAGATCAGCAGAGCCAGAAGCGATAGCGCACCATTGGGCTATAGCTTTGGAGCGTGGAACCAGGGCGGCATCTCAGGACGACCGAGGAGCGGGAGCGGCCTGGGCCCAAGGGGTATCCCCAACATCGGAAGCATGAGCCGAGCCAGCAATGGAGCACCTCTGCTCTCGATTTCGACTGTGGCATCGTCAAACCGGTGATGTGCGTCCATATACCCCCGTGAGTCAGACACGGAACACGGACAGGCCGCTGATTCTCTTGGTGTGAAGCCATGAAAAAAAATACGACGATGGATATAGAGACCTTTCTCATTTCTTTGTTTGTTTTCGTCGATCCATCGTCTGGGATTCTTCTTTGCGTATACACTTTTCTTGGCTCCGTCTCTTTCATCGATTTTCCACGTATGCTTTCTACACACTTGGACGATGGAGCCCTGTGCCCGTTACACCCGGATCTCAATTTCTAACCTGCCTCTCGCATCTTGCAAAACAACAACACTCTTGGAAATACTATCCACAGGCCTACCACCACTCTTTCCCCAAACCCACTCGTTCTCTCCCGCCACCCGCCGGTGTTTGTGGCGGCTCATATATATAACCTGTCGTTCCTCACCTCTGTTCATCTAGATTTCTCTGCTTCATCACAAAACCAGAAAACCATCCATTCGATACATTTATATATATCCCATCATCCATTTTTCCTTCATCTCCTCGTCGTTCGTTCTTACCCACTCTCGTTATTTGTTCTCATATACCCATGCTCCTCATGCGCTTGTGCCATCTGCTCTGTCCCCCCCCCTCTACACCTGTATTTTGACCAATATATCGCCCCGCCGCATTTGTTGAATAGCACATCCCCTCCCCAATTCGATTCGATTTGTCACATAACCAGTTTGCGCATTCTGGGTTGATCCTGGTGTTTTGTTAGATGCTCCGCGCGTACCTGTGTATTGTATGACCAATCCAATGGCTAACTGGATAACACACCAACCGGGACGGGATACCTCTGCTGGGGACCACACTATATTTCTCAGAACAATGATGGTATGTAGGAGGAGGCTTGGACTGAGCCTATTCCGTGGTCTCTATCACCTGTATGGTTGCGCAGGTTTCTTATAGTCCGCAGGTAGCGCGATTAATGCATTGGTACGCGAGGGGGCGCACCGTAGGCGTACTGGTAACCGCAACGCGCTCAGCTTAAATTACTGAGGACCTGTTCGGGTTCAAGATACCATGATAGGCTTATCACATACATGCGGCCGCGGCGCGCCTAGAACAGTGAAGCGAGCTTGGGTTTTAGTGTGGAGATAGACCCGCGTCTATGCATGCCATGAACTGCACTGTCACCACATTCAGTCTATTTGCATAAGGAAGGTAGCGAAACAACATGCCCGCTGTCCATCATGATAGCATCCATTGAATACCGAGCTAAGCTAATCGGGCGTTGGTCTAATATTTCAACAATATGGCGCTTGTATTGGGTCCGGTGTCCAACTGGAGCCTATGAATTGAGTGTCTGGAGTGGGTGGGTGGAGTTATCGCGAATCGCAAGTGAAAAGTATGATCACCTGTGGGGAGATAAGGCAGCTTTGGTGCCCTACCGATCTGAGTAGGCAGGGAGCTGCCAAGAAAGCGGGAGGCCAAGTCACCGAACACTACCCAGGCTGCAGCCAGTTGGGGATGGATCGATGACGACGAAGGCGAGGTAATAAAGGGGCCAAACCCTGGTAAGGTAGATGAAGTTCATACTCATCTATGCTCAGGTGATGTTACACTGTGACATGGGGTAGCGGGGTTAGTGTCCGTGATTGCCATAAATGGCACAAATGGCCAAACTTCCGCGTCCTGGAGCAGTTGAGGGTCGTGACCAGCTACTATCTCGTTCAATGAATAACTCAACCCACGAGATCTTACACGATGTGCTCTGAAAAAAATCTGATTCAAATTCCAATTTTGTGAAGGCATACTAGTAAGTGACAGAGATTGTTATTTCATTTTTGTTTGTCACGAAATCATTGAGCATAGATGAGTATAATTCGTCTACTTACTTGTGGCATGATGTGATGTATGATGATCCAGCGCTTCCTGCCACTGACAAGATACGCCGACTCGGATGATCATGATGGCTACTATGAATATATGAGTTCGTTAGTCTGACAGCCCGTGCCTACCTTTGGGTAAAATTTGCTTTTGGGGGGTAATTCGGAGTTCAAGGGGCCCGGAAGTGCTAACCTGAGACTCACAATTGCAATGCTGCATGGCAGCATGAATGAGTAAGTATCATAATACGACGTCATGATACCTAGAGTATAAGCATCGCCTCCGTCAAGGTGATGGGGGTGCCAGCCCTGGGGTATGGACATGCTCGTAGTCAGCGCCAGAAACCTGCCTCGTGCTCGTCATTACTTGCCGCATTTTATCCGGGGTGCCAGACATCGTAACATTTTTTTGGTAACGGTGGATGGGCGACCAAACAAATATCATTCTATTGGTGAAAGCATTCTAAATTTACATGGTATTTTGGTAGGATCCCCTCGTATGATCTTCCAATGACAAACCAATATATTCGTGCCTCCAGTCCAGATACAGTGGGTTTCCATGCAAGTATCTCCTCGACTACAGAATACGACCCCCAAACACATACTGACGGGGGATCTACACCAGTCGGTTGACACCCACTGAGGCATTCGCGGTTTTCCTGGCAGACGAAACGTGTATGGCGTAGATCGTTCGGCCCGAGCCATACACACTATACACATTCACGATGGGGGTTTGATAGCAGTGGTGGAGCTTGGAGGTTGAGATTTGGGAACATTTCTTCCGTTTTGTGAGTCTGTTACGGTCTGAGTCTCGAGAACGACGATCATCCGATAGGGTTCGGGGATCAACTGCTTTTGGGGATTAATAACTGGGTTAAATACCCCACCGAGCTTGTCACCTACACGCGAACCGCTCAAAAGGAGTCCCATCCTTGAGGTAATTACTGACATGCGCGATGTGCTGAGGGAAATTTTGTGGAAGATGCGTTTGACCTCGCTGATGAATAGAATGATGTCGCTCTGAAAATATGAGGGTTACGGATTTTCGCAAGATTATGCTCTTCATAGGGTTGTAGAAATGGTATTTCGAAATTCGGCTTAATTGTGCTGAACATGAACACGAGATTTTGGAGACTAGGTTGCGGAGGGACCTTGGGTGCAGGAAACAGTAGGGTGAGTGAAATATTTGTGAAGCGAATGTCACCCGGCAGTGCTTGGGATGACAGCATTAAGAGGGAGACCAGATACTGTGTAGACGGCCGGGCTGGCACTCATGCCAGGTACCAAAGCTTCATAGATGGAACGATGGTCTTTCATCATGGTCTGACTACCAAAAATTAGGTGTTGTCAGAGTGGGGCTAGAGCCTAGATCCGCGCCTACGCATGCCATGAAAAACGCCGTCACCACATTCACATAAGGAAGGTAGCGAAACAACCTGCTCATCATGATAACATCCATCAGTACCGAGCTAAGCTAATCGGGCGTCGGTCCAACGTTTCACAATATAGTGCTTGGGCTGCGTCCGGTGTCTCCTTGAGATGAATTAAATGGTATTGGAATAGTCTGATGTGGATAAGTGGAGTATTTGGTGCGAATCGCTCACACCCGCCCGAGAAAAGTATGATCGTTTGCGGAGAGACAAGCCAAAAGAGCGGTCAACGAACACCACTCGGGCTGCGGCCAGTTGGGGATGGATCAATGATGACGAAAGCGAGTTAATAAAGGGGGCCAAGCCCTGGCAGTGACATGATGGATGATGGCCCAGCGCAGACTCGGATAATCATGATAACCACTATGGTACATGTGAGTTCGTGGTTTGACAGCCCGTATCTACCTTGAGGTACAAATTGCTTTTGGGGAATAATTCAGGAGTTGGGGCCCGGACTGGGTGGCAGCGTGAAAGTCGTAGAGACGCATGGCGGTATGAATGGATGGGTGTCGTGATCCGAAATCATGAGGGCCTAGCCGTGCGGGTACGCACAGTGGGCGTCAGAAAGTTACCTCCTGTTTGTCCCTGTTCGATTTGTTTTCAGTTTTCGGAGGTTCAAGATGCGGGATCAGCTACGATGGGCTTGCTACATACGCGAACCACTCAAAGCGAGACGACGAATGTCAATTACGCGGACATGGTCCACAGCGCAAGTTGATTTAGTTACCAGCACTTCCGGTTGCGACAAGCTGACGTCGGGCCGCCCTGCGTAGATATCGATGGTAATATAGGGGACCACGGCGTTAATTTATTTGCACGTAATGCACGCGAAATGATTTCCACGTTTCCAGTTCCAAAGACGGCGACGCCCCCGGCATTGTTATGGCTTTCACACATCACGATCCAAAGGGCGTACCTCGTTTGCCACCTTGCTAATTAGTTCATTTGCAAGCGTCAAAAGGCCTGGCATTATGGGTGAAACTGAGGTGCAGAAACGCAATTGATGGTATATAAATGGGCTGTCCGGGGTCTAAATCTTGGCTGGAGCTACTACGCTCAGAGTATGTTGCTTGAGAACGGCGTAGGAGAGTACGGGCTAATCCAACCGTTCGACCCTAACCTGGAAACACCGGGGACGGTGGTACACAGGATAATTGTACTCGAGATCGAAGCTGACGTATCCAGCTGCTGATCGACAGAAGCAATCTCAATTCGCGCCCCAATAAGCCTCGTGGTTGCTCATCTTATTTTCGAAATTCCCAGCGACTATAGGAGTAATTATGTCAAGGTAAGTGGATCAAAACTGGGGTATTGCGCGTTACCATTTGTATTACATAGTATTTACAGCAAATCCAGAAAGAACGTAGGGGGTTGTGCACCTTGGGGCTAAAAGTGAGTATATATTGATTTTTTGTACGCGGAAACTCACTTTCCCTTCGATCTTCGTTTGTCAAGAAGACAACCCAGGCCAGGCTTCAGTGGTTAATGCTTCACGACAGACCCACTGGGCGAAGCGTTACAGATTCAAAGGCAAGCGAAACAGTCCCTTGAGCGATGCTATTCTCAGTGTACGCGCCCAGACGATGGGCGTTTGCCGTTATCTACTCAAAGAAGCATCCCCCGACCGCGGGAGTCGAGACGCCGTGATACACTGATTGTTAGAAATGCGCAGAACATGCCGCATTTATGATCGAACAATCGGGGCTCTCAGGCATTTTCGCCAACGCAGATCTATGGGTTTTGAGCAGCGCGAGAAACAGGATCGGAAATTTTACGAGGAGGGTACTCCGAGCTCCGGGTCGCGAGGTTAAGATTAGCGGGTGTCCGAAAGGGAGGGCGAAGCTGCAGGGTCCTAAAAACTCCGTGGTTCCAATGCAAAGCGCAGCAGCAAACCGAATGATCCACAAGTCGTCGATGTGTAGAAATACCCCGCCTCAGCGAGTATGAGTACAGAGCCGCTAGCTTCCCGTGAGAGTGGGCGTTCACTGTGGGGCGGATAGCAAGGTGTTTGTGAATGGCGTTAAGGCTGGCGTGTTATTTTGGCCGTAGGCGCACGATGCGCTTAGCGGCAATGCTGTGTGCGGAGGCTCGTTGGGTGTTTAGGGTCGCGCACACGAAGTAGAGGCGATGATATATATATTGCATCGAAGCATCCCTATGTTTGAGATCCCAATCATCGGTTGGCCCCTGCCAGTATAGAGGAGATGCTAGAGCATGAGGGTTAGTACATTAACAACGATAGCACATAATGATGGAAGGTATACTCAATATCCATGTATCACCGCAAGTCCTCCAGCCGGCTCACAGGCGGAAGCGGTGGGGGTTGTTCCAACTACATTCATACCGTTGGGCGACCAATTGAAAGAAATATCCGCAGGTGAGGAGTCTATTGAAGCGACGACGTCAAATTTAGAACCCCGCTCCGAATCACAACTGCAGGGAACGACGAACTGAGGTATTAGGCGTATGCAATCGCAATACATTACTGTTCGTAACAGGGGAGGACTGTCATGGGTCTAGGAGAAATTTCTAGTGGGCATTGAATTCGATTAACAACTCAGCGCTCACAGAAATAGCCAATACATGAAGGAACAACACGACCTCTCACTTCGCAACTTGAACGTAAAACTAACATCATGATAAAACCTTACGTGGACTTCGACGGCATTATTGAACTTGATACACTCCTTACAGCCAAATTCATAGCGTTGGTAGTAAATTAGTTCGACATGCGCTCGAGCGCCATCGCGCGTTTCTCAAGGAAAGCATGAACCAGACAAGTACGTTCCCTACTCTCTTCAAGGCGTTGCTCTTTGCGACTCTCGTTGCGCCCGAGAGACTGTTTAAATTTTTATTCGGTGGCGTGCTCTCTATGTAGGTGGAATAAAAAATTTATTGTGTGCTAGTTAATTGGGCGAGGCCTTGAATCCAAGGCTCCGACGAGCTGAGCGAGCCATCAGCGCGTGCCTGGAGCTGCGACGGGTGGTGGGATCCCAGCGTCGACTTGTCCGTGGGCGCGTCACTGATCGGTTCGACGCCAGTTGTCCTGATTGAAAGGAAATGGGAAGGGTGGGTGGGCGTTTTATACATGCCTCAACTCGAGGCGACGGCGTGTTGGTGGTGCGGAAGAGAAAGGAAATTGCCGCACCACGTGCCGCCGCAAAGACGTTAATCCGTCTGTTCGCTACGTGCCTCACTCTCGCCTGATTGATACAGTATGGGGATTTGTCGAATTCTCGTCCTTACAGGTCCGGGCAGCGTCAAAACAACGAGTGGATTCGAGTACATCGTGTATACCCCGTTCGAACGCGCAAGAGAAAAACTAAAGGAGCGACTAAGTAATTAAGGTAATCTATTAGTTAATCGAGGAGTCCGCCGGTCGCCTCATATATTTCGTCAGGATTCGGGAACGGTGAACCCACCGGACTCTGAAGGCACGCCGCATGCCCTAGCTATTCTGGTGGGTTCACCGTTCCCTAGTAGTATAGGGGACTATGACAAACAAACCGCTATCGTGAAGATCTGAGCCCTATACAATATGTAACTTTACGTTCATTTATTGAGGGTCTTGACGAAACTTATTGTTTGAAAGGGATCGATGTTCCGGAATATGTACGGTGAAAGCGCCCAGCGCCCTTCATAAGGCTACAGGATGCTTCTGGGGTTGGTTGGAACGATCACCATGTCAGTTTTCGCAAATCCAGCAACACATTCGCCCTTAAACCCAAGCCTTTATTCGTTGGACGACGACGAACTTGCCTTTTTCCAGGAGCAGACTGGGATCCAGGATCCTAGCGGGCTGAAGGCCCACATTCTAGATGTACAGGCAAAGGCGTACGAGGTGAGGCACTTCCGCTGAGTGTTTCCGGCTCAAGTATTTAAAGTGATGGTGTGCTGAGATCTGCCACAGATTTATGGGTATTCATGTATCAAGAGATTTGTGTTCATAAAGTATTTGCGAAGCCTGAATTTACGCGATGCCCGTCACTGAAAGTTCGGTTGTGTATTTAGGCTCAAGATTTCTCGCTTGCCCGCGTATAAGCACGCGCTACAACTTTTACAAGAGTGGGATGATGCCATTCTGCTTGACATTGGGTGTTGCTGTTGGTTGCTTCGTTAGGACTAGCATGCATACGCACTGACTGGCTCCTCTGCATTCAGTTGGCAACGATATCCGCAAGGCAGCCGCTGATGGTTGGCCCGTCAAAAACCTCATCGCATCCGACCTCCGACAGGGTATTGTATTACTCGCTATACACGTGTTGCTCATAATTCACAGTTATCTAGGGTTTTGGGACTGCGGTCACGAGCTGTTCTGCTCCACGCCTGCCACCTTCCCCGTGCAATTCATAGCCGGCGATGCATTCGACCCTGCCATTATCAACCCGCGCGTGCCCTTCACTACCGCCCTTGGCGCTCCGCCGCCTGCGCTCGCGTCCCTGAACTCGCTGACGCCGCTCCAAGGGCACATCGCGGCGATTCACGCGTCTGCCTTCTTCCACCTCTTCGATGAGGCGCAGCAGTATACGCTTGCGAAGCGCCTTGCAACGTTGCTTGCGCCCCGCCCTGGCGCGGTGATCTTTGGCGCCCATAGGGCTCTCCCGGAGAAGGGCTACTGCCATGCCGAGGTGCTCAGCGGTGGCACGATGTTCTGCCATTCCCCTGAGACGTGGAAGGAGTTGTGGCACAGAGTATTGGAGTGGGAGTGATCAGGGTGGAGGCGACACTACAGGTTGTGGAACGTGAGGGTGCCGTAAGGCAAACCATTGTGTGGTCTGTGACGCGGATTTAGTTGGTGCTTTGTTATAGCAATTTACAAGACGATATAGCGCTTTGAATTTTTACGAACGAGTCTCAAACGAATAAGTAGTCTGGCTGCTAGTGTCTGCTCAACATTGATCACACATACATAATGTGGAAGACTCTGTATATTGTTTCTATAATTCTTGTGTAAGCTGATCTGTGCATCTTGCTCCACGGCCTCAATTATTGAACAGATCGGCTTCTACTCAAACTTTCCACTGATGTCTAACGGGTGCCATGGCCCATGGTTCGGCCCAGCTCACGTGGAAAACCCGTTCATTCAAATTATGTATGTTTGCCTGTGTTTTAATCCCATAATGCCCGTAAACAAAATCTGCCTTTTGATCATCAACGGTCCGGTATGTTAAGTGCTGCCAATCCTCCTGGCGGTGGCTTGATTGGCAGGAACGAACAGGGCGGTGTCCCCTTGATTTCTGTGGAGCTCCACCTCATGATAGACCACAGGAACACTCGCTGCATTTACTGTCTGAGTGACACCGCGGGCCAAGTACGGCCGAACCAGCTTGCCATTGCTTCTCGCGGGCTTCGGCCCGCCGCGAATTGGCTGATGGGAAAGCTGGTCTGATCTTTCTCGTTTGACGCTTCAATGTTCACATGTCTTTTTACTATTGAAAGCCGCTCCATACGCTGTTTTCATCGACCCAGATGGAATTGCCACCCGCTGTAGCCGCTGGGCTGTCATTGCGCTGCGTTTCGGGGTGTTACGGTATTTCCTCAGGCTTGATGGGTTAGAAGAACGTTGAGGGTGGTGGGATTTTATTCCCCAATGCGGCTTCTGGTTCAGATTACGTTCACGATGAAGCTGACCTGGTTGTCAGTGGAGACCTAAGAATCTCCCCTTTGCTTCCATCGTCCATGAGGTTGTAGTTTGTCCCGGGCTTTCTGCCTGCTCCCAACCATTTCTTGGACGATGTCGAGGTGGTCGCCCGTTCTCTGGGCCTGCTTCGTCTTGCAACTCCTGGGACTATCCATCGCGCAATCGGGAACTCCAGCAAACCAGCAGAATGTTACAATTCCGACGACTTCCTCGCAGATTGTTTATACCCCATTTCTCTGTGATGCAGCAACGGCTGCCACCAACCCGCAGTGCCGGGGGGCGTGGTGAGCACTAAGCTTTCTTTGTTCCCTGCACGCCGACGCAATTTTTTTTTTTCCTGCCAGGCAAACAACAGTAAGCGTGGACGGAAGACCCATTACTTTTACCACCGGTCCCGATGTTCTCGATGGTGATATCATCCCCCAACTGTTCATCAGGATTAGAGGTACCTGGTTTCCCCCTTAAATTGATCGCTTGTGGTTAACATTCGTCTGGAGCCTCCGCTTTATACCTCACTACGTCATTCTCAAACGCGACGACAAATATAACGGTCTCAGCAAATAACGCGGTTGTTACGCAACAATTTAATTCATCTGTTGGGCTTGTCAATATTTTGAATCTAACGGAAGATGAAATTACGATGGTAGTGCTCACGTTCGTTCCCGGTTCAATTCCTACTCGGTTGGAGATTACATCCTTGACAGTAACTGTTACTGGAGCTCCGTTCGTTATCCCCCGACTGAACGACTGCTTAAAATCTAACATATTGAACTAACAGACCTACATCCTCATTTCTTCCTTCTATGACCACGCCCCCAAGCGCGTCGCTCCCTACATATTTCCCCGCATCTTCAACCTCGACCAGCGTCACATCCTCTAGCAGCAGTCCTACCGCATCACGTCCTCCTGCTGTTTCAAACCGCACAAAAATCGCCGAGGCCGTTGGTCTCACAGTCGGCCTCGGTCTGGGCCTTACCGCTGTCTTCGTTCTCTCATTCTGCTACTGGAGACGACGAAGACGGCGCTCAACTGACGTACAACTGACGAGCCCAAGAAGTCAAATGAGAAATAGACACTCGTTCAAAGACAGGTGGTTCTGATATTATCAGGCGATGATTGTAGGCCACGACTGCTGATAACGTACCTGTATTCTAATCTTTAATCGTCAACGAACCCTTCCCTCAGATCATATCAGTAGGGCCGACCCCAGCCGCCGCAACCTGAAACACCTCCGCACTAGCCACTGGAAACGAATGACATCCCCCAAGACCTGCCTGTCAGCGGCTGGCATGATACTTTCTGCCCCCAAATGGCGCGGTATTCCATTTGCCCAGATGATGGAGCGTCTTGATCCTGCGATGCCGGCTCCCACCCATCATATACTTAGCCAATGATTTATCGACAACCCATCATGACTGATTGCAAGTATGGGGCAACGTGCAGAAATTAGATCACAGACACAGCCTTGCCCTCCAGGAATAGCACAAGTTCGATGTTCTCATCCAAAAAGAGTCTTAGGATTTTAATAGCTTTTGTAAAGTCAGGGCATCTGGCATCCAGTTCACATCAACCATGGTATCCATGGGCTGTTATGGGTGTGCTGATGTTCAGGATGTGGGACATATGAGTTTAGTGCTCCTATTCAAGTTAGGTTTCCCATCAGCCGCCCCGTTCGTGACCATCACCACCATACAGCACGAGGCCTTCTTTCGGGCTGATAAGTGATGGCTGTCGCTAGTGAGAGTTAGCGGCTCGGACCGAGAAAACACCTGCTCATACACTAGCACAATGCGGGAGTAGTCACCAATGGGACGGCGCAAACTAAAATACACAATTGCTTTCTAGAGCTTCTTCCCAATCCAGCCTCGTTCCGTCTTGGAACAATGTCTCTTACACTACTACTAAACAATATCTTAATTCATAAAATTATACGGGCCAAGACAGTGACCTGACTGTCTGGATCCAAGCCGGTGTGGCTCTCGGATACTAGGGATAATCATTCAGTTTTCGGCGAAATTGCATGCTTCAGATCACACACCTGCCAGACCATAGCACCCCCGTCTGGGAGGGGGATCACTGATCAGTATCAGATATACGCAAGAGCTCATGGACGCTTACTCCATCCTTGATTCTTGCCCTGCTGTAGACAGGTAGCGAGCGTGGACGGGGGAATGTAGCCGTTGTTGGCATCGCCGCTCGTAGCGGGCTTCCCAACGACGATCTTCGACAAGGGCACCCCGCTCGCCGCGATTTGGAATACAGAAGTCCCGGGCCATGCGCCGGACGAGGCGGTAAGCAGACCAGAGCAGGTCGTATATTCCGAAATGCCCTCTGAGGGCGGGAATTAGAGCGGGATGGATATAGAGAAAATCGTACACACGGTTGTAGAACTGTGGCAAATGCATGAGTGGGCTGGAATGACGTGCGAGAATTAATTATCTTTACCTGAACGTTATACCAATCGATGAGATTTCCAACTGATTGATGAACCTTCAGATAACCTCCGCCACCCCACCGGTTGGGTTGGAACCTGTATGAGTTTAGAATAGGCACAGATTAGACGACTTCGGTATCACCATGGAGCGACGGCTGACGAGAGGATTGAAATGTGATAAAGAAGCAACTGTCAGGCAGACGTACGGGCGTGGGTAATGATATAGTTTCCCTGGGGGAGCTGAACGCGAAGCTGCTTCGTGAAGCTGATCAGCCAATTCTGGGGCCATGGACTATCAATATCTGGGTCATTCAAGATCAGAACGAGTAGTACCTCTGCCTGACCATTTCCAGCGTTGAAGGCATCAAAATCCTAGAGAGTTTGAGTTGAGGGTTCATTATACCTCAATGCACTACGAACCTCATAATCCACATCGATACCGTCGAGCTTGTATTGTTTAACCCATCCCGACATCTGGTTGGCCAGGGCGACAGGGTCCGAACCCGTTGGAATGTCGGCAGAACCAAACGCGGATACCATCAACTTGATTCCCGCAGCAGCGTACTGCGATTTGATGGTATTCCTTTCAGCCTCTGAGAGGGACTGCCATTCCTGAGCCTGCGCATCACAGTTAGCACATTTCCCTGGAAGGAAATTTGGTTCCCCACCTGGTCCCAGGCACCTGGACGCAATAAAAATGCAAGGATACTATGTTTGTGTGATCTCAGTGGCTGTAATTTGAATTTTATTTTTCAGGCCGTACAATACATTAAATCCCTGAATAACGCGGGTGAGGGGCGAACAAACAATACAGCGAGAAACAGCCTACTTTAATTGCTGAAGTTGTAGGTGGCCCAGTGACTCCGTCCCAGGCATCCCATAAGCGACAAAATGCGGGGCTGGCGCGCGCCAGGATTTCTCGAGCCTGGTGGTCAAGGCCACCATTACTCGTCTCATTCAATGGCACAGCACCCACTCGCCCTGTGAATAGAGCGACAAATATGAGGATAACCAGGCGAGAAAAAGAGAGGAAGATCATCTTGAGATATCAGGAAGTTTTGGAGAGCGAGAGCTACTGATCCATGGTAAAAATCTATTGTTTATGAATGCCAGATATCAGCCTGTGCGGGACTGGGGGCAGTCTGGCGCATATGGTGGATGTGCCAGGTGATGTGGCGACTGATAAGTGTACAATGGGGGCTTCAAGTGAGCAGAGCGTGTACCGCACAGCTAATATCATAAGCGAGTTGATTCGTAATACAGGTGATGATGATATCCACGAGGTTTATGTATGTAGCTTTCCAGGATCAATAACACTTCTGACCACAAGATGAGGAGGGTAGATACACGTACAAGAGCTCCACGCACCATGAGACATAACATGATATCGTTATCATGCAGTTGCCCAGCGAGCATTCGATAGCATGATAAGTCACATTAAATGTCGCGCAGCTGGTGTGCGTTCGCGTCGGCAATACTCACGAGCGACCCAGGGTGTGTACTGGCGAGTCACGCGAAAGTTATATTCAACGTTGGAGACTCCCGGCCGAAAGCATCAATATATCTGGTGACCATACCAGGTGGCCGTACTGCAATCTCCCGAGATAACCACCCCCGACTGTCAGGACAACGCCTGGGTGATAACGTCGGCACTGCCAAAACATACCATGCGTTATAAAAATGACCATGTAGGTGGGGCTGGGCGACTATGAGAGGTCCCTGATGAATTCCCAGATATCGCGTACCCATTTAGACACCGAAAAGTGTGTCAATGCCATGACCTTCTACCCAGCGTCAAGTTCAGCCAAATGGTTTATCAAAATCCACGGATAAATTACCACATGATGAAACATGACAGGTGACAGGATGAAAGGCAACCTGTGGCTGATGTCTAACAATCACGTTGCCATATGGTTATAATCTTACAGAGCAGATTTTAGGACGAGGCTTCGGTAATAAATGGCAATTTATGAACATTAGGACACGCAATGTCGACAGAATTTGAATTTTGAGCGGCTGGCAACTCGGTCCACAAAGTGAAAAAATGACGGGCAGCATCATCATGACACGTACCAACGGAGGGGCGCTGCTACAGAGCATGGACCACTGGGAAACTGAGGTCCAAGACAGAACCGAATATCTAGCGTCTAAATGGCTGACAAGTTCCTGGCGGATGACGCATGTAGGTAATTGGGTTGAAACAGCCGATTATCCTGTTGTGAAGGCCGTATGCACCTTACCGAAGCTTGGGCATAAAAAAAGCACCGCGGCCGGATTCAAGTCGACGGATGGAGCAGATCGATATATCAAGTTACTTTACCGTTTCATCGGCCCGAAACTTTACCAATGATCGTATTCTTATGAGGATTGGTCCGGAATGGCTGGGTAAAGAAAGCTGTGATGTCGCGGTTTTCTTTGGCAGGTGACCACTTTAAAGAACCCTCACTGCCCGACTAGCATGAACTTTGAGTCTCGAGGAAACTCTAGGAAACTTGCCCCGCGCTCGGTTTGGCTGTGATTGCCAATTTTGCGCCGGTCCCCACTAGCACTGGCACTAGTAGGGAAGGAAAGCCTAGCTAATCGATAATTAGAAGTAATAAGCTAAATCGATGATGCATGAACGTTCAGTTCGACCCAGTCCTCGGCGGCTGCTCTACAATGTACATTGGCATAGTAGATCCCGGCGTCTGCTTGGCTAACTCACTACAACCAAATACCCATTCCGATCGTGGCCGGCGTTAGTCATAATCGGAGACACCCCGCTCCCCGTTGTGACCATTGCTTTTAGAATAGCACAAGTTAGTCTCTCATACAGGACAGATCACCTACTTAAAAGGACAATCAAGGATAACCGTTCCATCTATTACGATTTGACCCCAAGGCCCAAACCCACCGCTTTTGAGATCTGAGTCCTGATCACTTTTTCTCTGGGGTGATTATACTTTTATCCAGGCATCCATCTTTATAAAGACAATCATAGTTTCTCACCGTGTATAGGTTTCGCCACGTTGCGTGTCGCTACCGCACTACGGGACAAGTATGTTGAGCACCATCGGAGATAGGACGATATCCACTCCAGCAAGTCCGGTGCAACTACCAGCAGAATTGATTTTGCACACCTTGGGGTTTATTTCCCTAGATTATGCGAACTATTCGTGCGTCCGGTCACCCCAAGGTCATCGACTCGGAGATTTCATCCGCGATCGGGCTGGTTTCGCCCGTCTCCGACTCATCTCCTCCATGTGGGACTACCCAGTCCTTGAATTATTGCTTGAGACGACAGTGATTATGATAAACGTATCTAGAGAGGTCTTCGAACGGAACCTCAAGGTTTTCAAATATCACGCCCCGCTCATACACACGCTGTTGATCGAGGAAGCTGGTCCGAGTCATATATATACCCTTCGTCCGGTCTCGCAAGGTGCTAAACGGATAGCTGATATCATCGGGTATGGACTCTCAGGCTGCTTCAATCTTCGCAACCTGGACCTTGGAAGCGCCCACTTTGCATTCAGGAATCGCCGCTGGTTGCAAACCTACTGTCCCGACCTTCCCTCGACTGTCACTTCTCTGAAGCTCACATCGCCCGAGTTGACGCGACTGTCACTTGCATTAACAGCTTTGGGACGCAATTTAACGGATCTGGAATTGTCCAGTTTTATTTGGGATACTAGATTCACACCAATCTTTCACCTCCCATCTGAAATGCAATGCCTGACGCGCCTTGTCCTGCGCACCAACTGGATCGACGAGGATACTGTATATAATTTTCTTCGCAAATTGTTCTCCAGAATTGTCATCAACAAGCGGCTTCCCTCGGCCAAGACCACTCCCCTCCGGGACTTGACACTCAGCAGCCAGCTTCTCCCGCCGCGCATTTCAGAATTACTCTCCATCAATGGTATTGGCACCCGCCTAACCTCGTTTCGTTTTGAGGCCTCCGTGCCTATCGTCTCATCGTATGGCTTTTTCGAAGACATACCCCTTATGGATAAATGCCCATCTCCATCTGCCTTCTCGCTCATCTCACCGTACCACCCTGATATATTCCAGCAGCTCCCTGATGCCATGACACCTGCTTTCCGCCTAAGATCGTCGCTAAGCTCAGATAGTTACTCGAATCACATCATCATTCGCAGGAATCAGCCCAGGTCGCCATATGAATGCCTTGCGCTGCACCCAGACCCCCGCGAATATCCTTGCGATTTCTGCCTTGATACGGATCCGGTAGCTGCAGACGATTCCGACGCGGCCGTGAAGGATTGGATTGCTGCCTGTGAGTCCCACTTGAGAGTAAAGATCGCTCTGAGGCGGTTCAAAGAACGCTTTTGGCCATTATGATAATGGTCGAAGTTGCGAATCCTCGTTTGAAATTTACCTGATATACAATAATAAACTTCGAGCTCCCAAGCAAATTTGTAGTAGTGAAATAAGAGGAATAAGCGTTGAAAACTTTATGGACGCTCAGGCCTCCGAGTCCGCTGCTCTAGATCTCGCGGACGCTCAATATTTGGCTAACCTACCATGATCGAACTATTGATCCGATCGTAACTGGCACCGGCGCAAGCGTAGTCCCTTGGCCGACACCCCATTCACCGTTGCGACCATTGCTTTGGACTACGAGCTAGTCTCCCATCCAAAACAGACCAGCTAAAAGAACCTTATAAGATGATGGTTCTATCTATTACTACGAATAACAAAGTCCCCGGGCTTTTGAGATCCGAGTCCTGGTCACTTTTTTTGTGGGGTGGTTACACCCTCATCCAGGCATTCATCTTTATAAAGACAATCATAGAAGTTCGTCATTGTGCATAGGTCTCGTCACCCCGCGTATCACCGCACTACAGGATGAGCACCATCAGGGATGCGACGACATCCACCCCGGCAACTTTTTCGGCGCGAGTGGTCGGCAACTCAGTCCATAAAGTGAAAAAATGATGGCAGCATGATACCAAGGTGGCACGCGCTACAGAGCACGAGACCACTGGTTTAAGGGCCTAAGGCCGAATCGTGTCTCAATGGTTGACAAGTTCCCGGCGAATGACGCATGTACCGATTAACCAGGGTGAAACAGCTAGTTACCCCGTTGTGAAGACCATATGCACCTTGCCGAGGCCCGGGCATAAGCAAAGCACCGGATTCAAGTCGACGGATGGGGCAGGTAGGCATCAAGCTACTTCATTTCATCGGCCCGAAATACTACCGGCGGGCGTAGACTCATGAGAATTAGTCCCGAATGGCTGAGCATGAAAGAGTTGTAATGTCGCGGTTTACTCTGGAAAGCGACCACCTTAAAGAATCCCCAACCGATCAGTATGGACTTTGAGTCTCCGAGTCGGGGTAATCATCATACAGCAATGGCACGCATGCTCAGCCCCGTGCTCCGTATTGGTTTGGGTGTGATTGCTAATCCATCGGGATTCTGCACCATCCCCTACTAGCAGTACTAGCACTCGTAGGAACCTCAGGAAAGCCTAAGCAGTCGATAGTTGGCAATAGGCTTTGGAAGGAGTTCGTGAATTTGAATGTTCACTTGAACAGCCTCGGCCGCTCTAGATCTCGGCGTCTGCTTGGCTAGCTCGTTAGAATAAACACCCATCAATCGTGGCCGGGTCAGGCCGGCGCTAGGATCATCGGCGTAAACATACCTTCGTGTAGGCCGACGCCCCGCTCTTCGTTGCGATTATTGCTCGTCTATTTGTATTCACTCCAATTCGAACTACTATCCGGAACACTTATGCGCCCCATACAATTCAGGCCTGTTGTCGCTTGTGAGTGAGCTACTCAGTAACATATTTTGTTTTGCGAATCATGAAGTGCTGACAACTAGGCTGACTCGTGCCGCAGAATAGGTCCACACATTGACATTTACCATCTCGCGCCCAATTATTACCCGAGGACCCATGGGGTTATACATTCCATGTCACAAATCCAAAAGTGGATTCAAGTTGAGGGCGGAAAAAGATGTCCGAAGCCCTCTCAATGCTGGAGGGTGGTTCAGGCCGCGGTACGAGCAGGCAGTGGCATCGAGTACGTTCCATAACTGCGAATATTGAGGCCTGTTTTCATGTACGCCGTACAATAATAGTCATGGGACCTTAGAATCTCAATCAATTTATATCGATTCCGGAATTGGACTCGATTATACCGTCCTACGTTGGTCTATTTATGTGCCGGGTGGCTGTCGGTCACATATAATGAACAAACAAGGAGGTCTTTGCTGCGTTTCAATCCCACACCCCCACAATGCCAGGCCTCTTGTCGCTCCCGAATGAACTAATCAGCGACATAGGAGATGAGGTTTGTTGCGAATCGTATTTTGGATTGTGGATTCCATATTAACTCAGGACCTCATCTTGTAGTTGGATACGCGTAAAGTATTCCGCAGTACATGCAAACGAATCAATGCTGTGGTCTCCCCTAGAGTCTTCTCCTACATCACCATTGACATCCACGGAGACCGGCTCGACGTTGGTATATCACAACTGGAAGCATTGGCAACCAAGTCGACCTGTGCTGCAGAATATGTCCACACAATTGACATTCGTCGCCTCGCAGCTAACACTCATAGGGGGCACACGTTCATCAACGGCAAGCTCGTAGTCAGAAAAGAACTAGAGAGCTCAAAAACAGATTGGGCGCAGGAGAAGATGCGTGAGCTCCTGCCCGAGGCCCTCTCGACGCTGAAGGGCGCCACAACCGCAATGTGCGTCTTTCTTTGCTTCGCCGCTCCCCTATAGCTCATGCTGGTGTATCGAAGATGGATGATATATAGTGGGAATCCAGATTGGACCTCAGTTCTTGTCTCCGAGTTCCTTGGAACACTCCCTGCATTAAATGCCCTACACCTCTCAATGCTAGGAAAGCTCAAGCCTCTGGCTCACCAGCTCAGGATCTCAAGCTTGACCAAGCTAATTGTGAAAAGTGACCCCGACGCTGCCATCGCCGAAATCATTGCGAATAATCCACATTTAACATACCTTGATATTCTAATGATCAGATATGGCGTCGCGGGCGATACAGCAACCCTCCACAGCCTCCTGGAGAAGGTGCCGCTCGGCGGCCCTTGCGCCTTGAACACCTCCGGATCGATGGGTGCTATGTCCGGTTTGACCACAGAACACTGCCACACCTCCGCCATTTGAGATCCCTCGAAATTAATCCTATTTCAAAATTGGGTAGGCTTGGGTCATCGCCCAGGGACTTGTGGGGAACCGTGGAGCGGGAAAAAATTCCTCTCGAGGCGATTGTCGCCCCAGCCGATGATGACCTCATTGATTATCTGGCGTCAGCCACTGACATCAAGAGGATAAGCCTCCTCAGGCCAACACCAATGCACTCGCAAAATTCTTCACGCAAGTCGTACCACGACATTCGAAGACACTTGTTTCACTCAGCATTTCTACTAACTTCAAAGGGTTGTGGTACTTCGGGAGCACAACGTGGATACTTTACTCCAGTGCACCAAGCTATCCGAGCTCTCCATCGCGGTTGATACATCCTCCACCGATAGGGACACGGAGGCCGTGGTCAGTACTGCGGTCAGTCAATCACCCTTTAGCAACATCACGCGGCGTCTCAATTGATCTACTTAGAGGCATATCATGGACATGACAGCGCGAATGCCGAATTTATGTCGGTTACAGTTGTTTTCGGCCAACCGGGAGATGCTGGGAAGGGTGCCACAATGCAGGAATTCAGCCATGCCGCGTTACCAGAGCGCTTTCAAGGCATTGTGCAACTCAATAACTTCGTTTGGCCCTGTTGATCCTGCTATTCATCCCAACCTGATTACGGTCGGGCGATTGAAGTTCCAGCCACGGCGTGGGGCTGACGGTGTGGTTAAGTACGTTCTATAGCTGCAGGTGTAGCTTATTTGAGCAGATATCAAGTTACTACTTCACTATTTCATCGGCCCGAAATATCAGCCAGCGCGCGGACTCGTGAGGATTAGTTCGGAATGGATGAGCATAGAGGAGTTATGATATCACGGTTTTCTCTGGCAATTCTCATCTGACTAGTATGGACTTTGAGTCCCGAGTTATCATGTAGCACATGCATGGCCCCATGCTCCGTATCGATTTGGGTGTCACGGTGATCCATCAGGATTCCACACTAGTTCCCACCAGCATTGGCACTAGTAGGAACTCCGGGGGGTTGATCAGTTGATGATTGGCAAGTTCATGAGCGTTCCGAAGACCTCGGCCTCTTGGCGTCTGCTTGGCTAACCCACAATCAAACAGCCACTGGTGGTCCGATCCCGGCGCTAGAGTCATCGACGTAGTCATACCTTCACGACGCCCTGCTCACCGTTGTGGCCGTCGCTTTTAAACTACGAGCTAGTATCTCGTCCAAGACGAAGATCGACTAAAAGAACGACAAGGCGATCGTTCTACCGATTACAATACAAATAGCAAAATCCCGCTTTCGAGATCCAACTTGAAGTCCTGATCACTTTTTCTGTGAGGTGGTTCCACCTTTATCCGGCCATTCATCTTACAAAGACAACCATACTAGTTCCTCACTGTACAAATCTCGTCACGCCGCGTATCACCGCACTACAGGACAAGTATGCTGAGCACCATCAGAGATAGGACGATATCCACTCCAGCAAGTTCGACGCAACTCCCAACAGAACTGATTTTGCATACCTTGAGGTTCATTTCCCCAGATTATGTGAGCCGTCCGGGCGCCCAGTTACACAAGACCAGCGAGGTTTCGTCCGTGAACGGGCTGCTTTCGCCCGTCTCCGACTCATCTCTTCCGTATGGGACCGCCCAGTTCTTGAATTATTATTCGAGACGACAGTGATTATAATCAATATATCCGAGAAGGTTTTCGAGCGAACCCATAAGGCTTTCAAATATCACGCCCTGCTCATCCACACGCTGATTATCGTGGAAGATGGCCTGAATTACATAAATTTCAACCGCCCGGTCATGCGGGATGCCAAACGGATAGCTGATATCATCGGGCGTGGACTCTCGGGCTGCTCCAATCTTCGCAGCCTAGATCTTGCAAGGCTACTTTGTGTTCAGGGACCGCCGCTGGTTGCAAACCTACTGTCCTAACCTCCCCTCGACTGTCACTTCTTTGACGTCGGATCACCCAAGCTGACACGAATATCGCTTGCATTGGTGTCCCTGGGACGCAATTTGACAGATCTGGAATTGTACTTTTTCGTTTGGGATACATCCAGACCAATTATCCACCTCCCATCTGAAATGCAGTGCCTCACGCGCCTTGTTCTGCGACCAGCAACTTGGTCGACGAGGATACCGTATACGATTTCCTTCGCAAATTATTCTCCAGAATTGTCATCAACAGGCGGCTTCGCTCCACTCCCCTCCGGGACTTGACACTCGGCAGTCATCTCTCCCCGTCGCGGATTTCAGAATTGCTCTCCATCAATGGCATTGGCACCCGCCTGACCTCATTCCGCTTTGGGGCTTCCGTACCTCTCGTCTCGGTCCAACCCCACCACATATCACCACTGAGGGCATGTCCCTTATGTATTGCTGCCATCTCTATCCGCCTTTTCGCTCATCTTACCGTGCCACCCTGATATATTCCGGCAGCTCCCTGATGCCATGATATCTGCTTTCCGCGTAAGATCGTTGCCGGGCTTGGACAACTACTACTCAAGTCACATCGCCATTCGCAGGAACCAGCCCGGGTCGCCATATGAATGTCTTGCGCTGCACCCAGACCCCGGCGAATATCCTTGCGATTTCTGTCTTGATACAGATCCGGTAGCCGCAGATGATTTTGACGCGGTTGTGAAGGATTGGATTGCTGCCTTTGAGTCCCACTGGGGAGCAAAGATCATTCTGAGGCGGCTCAAAGAACGCTTTTGGCCATTATGATAATGGTCGAAGTTGCGAATCCTCGTTTGAAATTTACCTGACATACAATAATAAACATCGAGCTCCCAAGCAAATTTGTAGTAGTAAAATGAGCTTTGAAACTTTTATGGACGCTCAGGCCTCCGAGTCTGCTGCTCTAGATCTCGCAAGGCCGCCGCTCAATATTTGGCAACTTACCATGATCAAACACTCATTGGTCCAATCGTAACCACCGACGTAAGCGTAGTACCTTGGCCGACACCCCATTCACCGTTGCGAGTCTTGCGACCATTGCCTTGGACTACGAGCTAGTCTCCCATTCGAGACAGACCAGCTAAAAGAACCATATAAGACGAATAACAGAGTCCCGGGGCTTTTGAGATCCGAGTCCTGGTCGCTTTTTCTGTGGGGTGGTTACACTCTCATCCAGGCATTTATCTGTATAAGGACAATCATAGGAGTTCCCGTTGTGCATAGGTCTCGCCACCCCGCGTGTCACCGCACTACAGGACGAGCACCATCGGGGATGGACGATATTCACTCCGGCAAGTTCGGTGCACCTTCCGATATTCAAAATTGATTTTATACACCTTGAAGTTCATTTCCCCAGATTATGCAAATTATTCATGCACCCGATCACTACAAGACCATCGAATTTCGTCCGTGAGCGGGCTGATTTTGCCCACCTCCGACTCTGAATATTTGTCCTACGTTGGTCTATTTATATATGTGCCCCGGGCGGCTATTGGTCACACATGATGCCCAAATAAGGGCGTCTTTGCCGTGCTTCCAATCCACATTCCCACAATGCCAGGCCTCTTGTCACTCGCCAGTGAACTAATCAGCAACATAGCCGACGAGGTTTGTCGGGCGAATCATATTCTAGATTGTGGATCCCATACTAACTCAGGACCTTATATTGTAGTTGGATACGCGCAAAGTATTCCGCAGTACATGCAGACGAATCAATGCTGTGGTCTCCCCTAGAGTCTTCTCCTACATCACCATTGACATCCACGGAGACCGGCTCGACGTTGGTATATCCCAATTGGAAGCATTGGCGACCAGGTCAACTTGCGCGGCGGAATATGTCCACACAATTGACATTCGTCGCCTTGCACCTAACCATCCGAACACTCCTGGAGGGCGCACATTCGTCGATGGCGAGCTCATAATCAACAAGGAACCAGAGAGCTCAAAAACAGATTGGGCGCAGGAGAAG